>JAJTWQ010000263.1:0-410697 GCA_029007595.1 Solanum commersonii | reverse complement strand
TCACCGGTCCTCGTACTACCTTCCTTCTTCTTAACAAGCAAGACAGAGCACCCTGGCTGGAAGCACTAGGACGATGAAACCTTTATCAAGAAGCTCTTGAATTTTGAGCTTTAAGCTCACTCACCCCGTCTCTGAGCCACGTAATAAAAAAGGAATGGAGATGGGGCGGAAAGTGCCGCTTCAAGTCAACTAAAAATAGACTTCTTTGCTCCGACACCACGTAAATAGGACTCAATAGAGGGAGACTCAACCTCAACATCCCGAATAAGAGCCAATTACGTCCAAACATCCCGCCGTACCTCGCCTTCTTATCCGCACGAAAGATATGACCTTAGCCGACTTGCTTGTACCCTTCCCACTCTAACCTTTCCCTACCTGTGGATCTCTAGAGTTATCGACTTAGCATTACTATTAAGCACAACATAATAGGGGAACAACCAAGTCATGCCTAAGATTATATCAAGTCACCATATCCAACATAACCAAATTAACCCAAATCTAAAATCCATAAACACAACAAGACAACACGATATACATGGGTGACTATGGACTCACTCTTCAACCTGGGTAGTAACATGGATGCGGGCATCAAATATATCACAAATCATATCAAATTTTGAGGCAAATCGCATGGACACATAAGAATAAGTAGAACCTGCATCAATAACACATTAGCTATCCTACCACAAACAATAATAGTACTTGTGATCACCGTATCGCACCGGTGTTACATAAAATTGAGCCTTGCCATTTGACGGACAACCTCCTTGCCCGACCGCACCGTCTCTCTACTCCGCATTACCATTTCGGCCTCCACGACTCGATTTCCTCCTCATATGCCTGTGTTCTCCATAATTGTACTACTTCTTAATAACTTAACCAAGTAAGCATTGTTGCTATTGTAGTAGTTGTATCATGACCTTTGACATACACCCATTCAACAAAATCATAGTATATCTTCTAATCTCAATTGGCATAACTTAATTTCATCATTCACTAAACAACCCATACATATTATGACAACAATACTAAATGCATTTTCCAAAGTAAGGCACCATTACTTAACCGTCGCTACTAAAAACTCTAAATGTTGTCACCTATAAACTGAATCAGAATCCTAACTCAATTCCTTCAAAAGCGATGATAGTAGCTAGCGAGCCCCATAAAACTCCTAATTTCAATCACGTAACTAGGTCGAACCCAATTTATGTCTCATTTCAATCTTATGGGGATCTACTCATTACCTCTTCCTTTGAAACTACATGCCCCAAAAGAAAACCGAAGTCAAATCCAAGATTCACACTTAGAAAATTTAACATACCACTTTGTTTCCCAAGAATACCCGGGACAATACGAAGATGGTCGGGGTATGTTCTTTCTCACCTTTTAATAAAACCAAAACGTCATCAATCAACACTATAACAAATAAATTAATAAATGGTTTAAACACACCATTCATCAAACTTACGAAAAAGTTCTAGGCACATTTGTCAACCCAAACTAACTAGAAACTCAAAGTGCCCATAACGGTCCTAAATTGTCATTTTTGGTATATCCTCAGCCTAATCTTTAATTGACAATAGCGATCTTAGATAGAGAAAACCGATGCACCCTATAACTGGTCAAAAGAGCATCTATCCAAGGCAAAGGATACTTGTTCAATGGTGACACTATTGAAGTGTCTGTAGTCTATACACATCATCTCTTGCTAGTGATGGTGTTACCACTTTATGTTGCTCTAGTTTGGACCATAGAGTGAAGGAGGAAAGACACCAATTTGTATCATCCGCATACCAATTGGATTCAAGTCATAACACGTAAATAGTAGAAAGAAGTGAGTTTTTCCTAAAGTCATATAGCCTCTCGAAGAAAAGTACGTACGTCTTCATACCGTTCTACAAGACTCTACTAGGACTTATTTTGGGTACAATGAGACAACAAACCTAGGGCTCGACACCAACTTTATCACGACCTAGACCGGGTCGTGATTGACACCCACACTAACCCTATGGTGGGAGAACCAAAACTACACTCAACTAATCAACTTAACCAAAGTACTACACATTTAAAGATACTAAAGCTAATTTAAATAACTATATAATTAATACGGAGTCCCCATAAACTCGAAGTTCAACTAACATCTAGCAACTGATGCGAAATACCCCTAGAACCTCCGAAAGTCATTGTACCAAAACTCTACTAACGACAAGTCTAAGAATAAGGGTACAACCTTGAAACTAAGAAAAGACCTAAATAGTCCGAGTCCTAAAAGAGTGGACTTAAACAAGAGAGATCCACAAGCAGCCTCTCTGAAGAACCGGCTCACCCTTGAACTGGGCCACGCTCAATAAATACTTAGTTTGAGGTCTATCAATAGCCGCATGAAGAAGTCCTGTACTCAATAAAGAAAGAGAAAAGTGCAATATCAAAGACACAATCACCTCTATTGGTAGGATCATGTGGCTATCCCAATAAGGGCAACATAAACAAGTAATTACAATATCATAAATATGCATATATCGAACATACACATGCCGGTCATCTTATAAGAAAACATGCTCAATTCCACATTATCAATAGTAGGTAGATACAAAAGATCATTCACAAGTCAATGGTCATCTCATGGAACCCACACCTAAACCTGTTAAATGTAATAGATATGTGGTACCCGATCCAATATTTATGCCGAACATGGCAATCGATCCCATATCTATGCGAGAACATGGAAATTTATGCTGGAACGGCAACCGATCCCATATTGATGGAAGAACGTGACAATCGATCAAAGTTAGTGTGTCAGAACGCAACACTCGATCCATGCAACAAGCCACAATCACAATCACAATCACAAGTATATTCTCAAATCATACATTCAAGTCATGAATCATGACATTCATCATTCAACTATCTTCATTTACAATTAGTGTGATCAATAATACAATATTCGCATACATACATGTATTATAATGAAGCGAGAACAAATATACATCACACAACATAAAATCACAACAATCACCTACCACGAACAAAGCCTAAATCCCCTAAGAAACTTAATTCTTCCCTTTTCAAATTCTTTCCATTTGTTCTTGGTCTCACAAATAATCAATATAACGCGACGATGAAAAACAAGGCCTAAATACCTCGGATTATAATCAATCAAATCAACCCTAGGTCAAAGCCTTGATCCCATTACCCAGATTAGGGATTTTTCACTATAAATCTTAGATCAAAACCCTTCCTCATCGTTAATTACCCAAGAAACTAAGTTCTACGGATTGAAAAATGGATTCGGGGAGTGAAAACCTTACCTTTAGTCTTAAGAATGGTGGAAAACTATCAAGAAAACACATGGGTTTGTTCCTTAGCTCTCAAAGTCGAAACTTGTAGAATAAAACATTTTTGGGGTTTATTTCCGACTTAAGCGCTGTACGTCACGCCACGGCGGCCCTCGGCCACGTTACGGTGACTCGCCCTAGCACGAAAATTGCACCTCATCGCTTTGCACAAAAACATTGAACAATTTTAAGAGGGGTTGGTTGGGTTATGTTTGTTTTTTGTACATTCTGAGCTAATGGGAGTTTCTTGTTTTGGTGGTTATCATTTCTTGATCTTCAGGTGGAGCACGTTGTACTTTTGAGGTTTGTGTTGTGTGGGTTTTTTGGCAGTATTAGATGGTGTAGGAGATGTTCAAGATAGCTATGGACCGACAAAATTCTCTTGGTTTGTTAGAAGATGTTAGATTTGGAGCATAAGGTGAGTATTTCAAAATTTATGAGTTGGCTTCCACTTTAATGTCTTGTGTTTGCTTAACTCAGTGGTTTCAGTGTGGTGTTGGTTTTCTCAAATCAATCAGGTGCTTTAAGGCAAGTTTGGTTCTGTTGGGAGAGAGTTGGATCCCAAAAAGGAATTGGAGGAGTTTTTAGAGTTTTGAAGTGAACTTGAGGATTTTCCTCTTATTCTGACATCCGTGTTGGTGTTTGTCGATCTGATAGGGAATTTGAGGGTCTGGCAGAGCATGCGATTTCGATATTCTCATTTCTTTATGCCTTTAGGTTGTAACTGTCTTTTTTTTCCCGCAGATGAAAGTCCTTTTTAGTAATGGATATTGTAATGACCCTCCAGGTCATTTCTTTTTTCTTTTCCAATCTTTTTAGCATTTAGAGTTTTCCTGTAGCAACCCTACTGGAAGTGGGATTCGATCGTTGAGTTGTGCATTTGAGTCTTGTATAAGTTTCTGTGTTTTGGAGCATTTGAAACTTGAAAGGATGACTTCAGTCAAAAGTTCAGGAAGATGACCTCAGAATACAATCCTAATGATTTCATTAGCTCTAAAAGGGCCATTATGGGCTAGTAGTATTGTTAGTTAGTTCGGTCCATGAGGCTTTCGGTACGATTTTGTATCGTTAGGCGTTTTAACTTTGAAACTTTGACCAAAGTTAGACTCCAGTCAATATTCTTGGTAAATATGCTCGGATGAGAATTCTATCATCGTCATAAGCTCTAGAAAGTTGAATTTGGTCTAGTAGGACCTTTGGTTTGGGTCTCAAGGTCTTCATTTTTATTTTGGGCATTCGATTGCTTTCTTTCTAATAATGAAATTGTTGACTTCAGCCAATATTTCTAGTAAATGACCTCTAAATGTTGTTTTGTTTAATCATTTGAGTCTAGATGTTGTTTACAATCATATTCCATATATGACTTGTGTTCACGGGACTCCAGATAATTTTGGAGCATTGAAATCAAAGTTTAGCATGTGTTTGTGCTGGTGCAATCGCTTAAGCAGCCTCCAAACTGCTTTAGCAGTGTTTGACTAACTTTTACTAGCCATTAAAGTTGCCAAAGGATCAGTTTTGTTGTACCAGGAGGTTCTTTAGAGTCCAAAACTTCTAGCTTGTTGGTTGAATGTTCAAAAAGATTATATCTTGGTCTCTAGAGCTTCGTTTGAGCCCATTTTTGGTGAAAATTATCGGGAATTGTCGGGGCTATGCGTTGGGGACCTTGGAGAAGCGTTGTAGAGTTATTTTATGACAATTCCTCACCCCTTAACCCCCTATCTCTTCATTAATAGTGTTTCTTGAATTCTTATTTTTGTTGACTGATTTGGATAGGTTCTCGAGCTCTGATTGCACTCAAAGTTTGAGCATAAGTTCCTTGAGATTATAGGAGGCCAATGACAGGTTCAATTTTTGAATTTCATTAATGGGTCCCACGAGCCTATTTTGACCAAAATTTTGGGCTCGAGTTATATTACAATGATATAGGCATCACTCTTCTTGTTGTAATGTGTAGTTGAAGTTATTAATAGTTTCAAGGCATTCGAAGAATGTGGTTAAGAAGCGGGTGACTCGTGGATGGTTTGAGATTGCAATTTAGATTTGAGGTAGGTGTCGATCGACTTTCTTGGATGGAATTTTTATAGAATATTTAGTATGAATTCCATGTGATTTAGCACTGTATTGGTCAGATATTTGGCTATCGTCTATTATTCTACTTTTCTTGATTTCGTAGGAGCATTGGGATTTTTTTGAGTGGCGAGATCCTTAGTTTAGGATTGTAGCATGATATGCTTTACCATATGTATCCTTGTTAGAATTGGTAATTATGGTCTTAAATTAGGGTTGCGCCTTAGGTGTAGAGTGTGTACTTTCACCCTTATAGATGTAAGTTGCTCCCGATAGGGCTTGATTTTGGTTTGTTGACCATATGCTTGATGTTTCAGATCTTGGTGGATCGTCATAGTTGTAGGTTAACACTAGTTGTGCTTAGTCGTAGACTAGAGCAGTGTCATTGGGTATGACCTCATTCCTTGAGTTATTTCACCCCCTTTAATTGATTCAGGAGCTCTTCTTGATTCATTTTCTTGTTGATTTGTATTAGACTTGTTATGATTTATTGATCTATTATTATATTATTGGGACCAAGGTCGTGTTCGAGGACCAGCTTGGATCCCGGATTAGTACTCTATGTCTTCTTAGTATAGTAGGATTGTTGTTACATTTATCTGATTACAAATGTCTTGCTTGAATGCTAGTGATACATATATTGCATTAGTTGCTCATTCTTACGTGTTTTGTGGTACGATTTTGGATCATGCATTGGTTTATCATTATCATTCATGGAGAAAGACTGATTTCACTTGGCTTTAATTCTAACAGAGACGTACCACCTAAATTACATGTCACATTGATATTTGAGATTTATGAGGCGCGATGAAGTGTTCTTTTTCTACTTGAAACATGAGAGGGATCTGGGATGTGCTCAACTTTTACTTTACTAGTTGCTGCGTAGACGTCCTTTCCTGCGTGTTTTTTCTTACTCATTCCTCCATTACCACGATGTAGATTACTTCTTGTAAGGCCTAGTGTAACACCTTGAAAATCAAACCCAGAAAAAAATGCAAAAAAATTATGTGAAACAGTGAACCACGAAAGGGTTCACGGACCGTAAGAGGTCCACGATCCGTAGATTTGCCCGTGGTCCAAAGTTGGACTCCACCAGGGCCAGGCGTCCGACCACGGGACCCTTCACAGGCCGTGGTCTTGACAACAAACCATGGTGACATTAGTAGAAATGAGGCAGTAGACCCCCTCCCCCCCCTTTGTCAGCCCCTAGACCTCCTCACCCAAGTGAAGACCACGAGGTGCCTTCACGATCGGTGGTCCCTCACATGGGTCGTGGGTTTTAAGTCAGGGGTCTTCTAGTCTTTTCCTATTTTGTTGGATCCCTAAACTACATCGTTTTAACCCTAAACTACGTGGTTTTGATTGGTTTTAGCCTAGAAACATAACTAGAACTTACCTTAGTCAATTCTTTCATCAAAACTTAGAAAATTAGAGCGTAAAAAGGAGAAAGGCGACCAAACCCTAGTTAAAAAATGCAACAAGGTTCCATCGCCCCGCCCCAAAATTGAAATATTTCTTATGGAATTCGTCACCAGGTATGTGGGATTTCCTAGTGGGTTCCTTTCACCCATTAGGTCCTTAGAATTCGGTCGATTCTTGATTCCCTATTATTAACTAGACCTAGGGTTTCTAGAATTTCGTAGATTATCATGAATTAGTTATTGTCTTGATCCAAATCGATTATCATGTTATCACTCGCTTCTTGCATGAATTTCGAACCCTAGCTATGTATTTCTTTAAGTTCTTGAATTACACATGCTAGGTCGATATTTTAGTATTTCGTATATACATGCCTCGGTTTGAATGTGTCTTTATCGGTATATAAATGTACATTCTCGGTTTAATGTCGCTTGATCTATCTAGTATATTATAGAAATCGGTCATAATGTGTTAATCATTTAATCTATTGGGAGTAGCATAATACCGGTTGGACTAGGTCAATCACCCATATAGTCCTTGCACTACGAGCCACGTAGGTTGTAAGTCCTCTCTGTGGGCATCATTCTAAATGATCATGCTAGCATGCCTCTACACCTTTGGCCGGGTGTATTGGGTCCTTCGACGGGGCCTATACATCGGACTCTACATTTATCTCATGTGGTTTTATTATCGGTTATTAGTAGCTCCCAGAGTTTAGTCATACTTTATTACATTGACCACATTGCAGTACAGTTAGTATTCAGTCTCAACATGTTATAAATCATGTCATTGCATTCAGTTAGCTCAGTATTCAATATCAATATCATGTTCAGATTATATCCTTGCTTTATTGCTTGTTCTGTTATATGTTTATTTCAGCTTTACTCTATCCTGCATGCTCAGTACTTTTCAAGTACTGACGCATACTCTGTGCTATATCTTCTCGTGATGTAGGTTCAAGTTCTCAGCATCCAGATCACTCCTAGATCGGTTCCCGATCTCCAGTTCAGTAGCATCATTGGTGAGTCCTCATTCTTCGAGGACATAGTTATGTTATCTTTCGGCTTTCGCCTTTTAGTTTCGTTTAGCTAGACTTAGCCGGGGCCTGGGTCCGACGCTTCTAGCCGCTAAAAAGACTATTTTTAGACATAGTTAGATTTTTAGCTTAGTATTTGAGTTTGATATTTGTTTTGTATTTACTCGCATTCTCATTTATTCAGTTATAGAATGGGTAATCCCCATCATTTTCTCTTTAATGATATTTACACTTCCGCATCAGTTTAGTATTCTTAGTATGCTCACGATATGCCAGCAGGGTTAGCTTGGGGTCACTCGTGATCCTAGGTCTCAGTCCGCGGCTAGGGGTAGCCTCGGGCGTGGGACATGACCCGAGAGCACCCCCTAGTCGTAACATGGTGTACTTGACCCCGAATGGGTCTCATTCAAGCCTCTAGCATCATCATTACATAAGACATAGAAATAATGTGGAAAAAATTAAAACTTTACAATCGAAGTTCAACTTCACTTTTCATAAAAGAAAATCATAGGAAGTCTAGACTCTTTGTCTCATTTACCATCTAAAACATACGAATACAAGGTTTGGGACTTAACCCTTTACATCAATAAATGTCTCAATATACGAGATACAAAATAAACTAGAAAATAGGAAATCCCATCCTCGAACTTGAGGACTCACCACAACTTGGAGATAAGCAATCCAAGTCTTCTTCAATGGTAGAGTGAAAGTCACATAGCCGGAACTTACACTCATTAAGATGTAGAACAAAAATGGGGTTAGCACATAATATGTACTAAGTATGGAAACATGCACACAATCATTTAAATATGCATAAAAGGGACATTTAGTTGAAATCATGCTTTTATTAAGTTGAAAGCCATATGCACATATAAGAGGAAACATAATTCACATCATCATATAAGCAACCCAAAGTAACACTAGTGCAATGCAAAGGTAAAGTCCCATAACCCTACCAAATGCTTAGCATCGCCTTTAAGCCACCAACATCATACATATCTTACATTTGGTACATCTATAACCAACATACATAAGAAAGGTGACACACATGATCATAAATTTAGAACTAGTAAAGTCAACCCTTAACATTCATATCATGTCGTACATGCATAGATACATAAGCCTTCGTAACATAAGAGAACCTAATCATGATCCCTCTAAGAGCCCACTGGTGCAATGTATGGGTGAAGTCCCATACCCTCACTCATACTAAGTAGTACCCTTTTAAGGAATCATAACTATAGTCCATGTTCTTAACATAGTTCATTTTCATCATATAGGTAAATTAACCTCAACCGAAATAGACCCGCGTGAGAGACATGAAATCCGGTGTTCTACTCCCACACCAAAAATAGAGGTTTTACTTGCCTAAGGTAGAGCTATCATATTAGCTTCTAGGTGGATCCACTAGCTAAGACCTATGGGGGCACGTAGTTATGGGATATGGGGATTGCTACTAGAAACCCGGACTTGCTAAACGTAAAAGGTTTCCATCCCATGAGACAATATACAGTAGGTAGCCAAAATTGCTAAACGTAAAGACCCCTCCCCCGCCTCACTTTAATATCCTCTCGGTGTTAAGTGTAAATCCCTTTAAAGTCACATTAAGTCTTTACTTAAGTTTCTTAGGTTAATGGAAGAATGCCCTAGGCACTCAAGCCAACCTTCATCATAAAAGCTCATAAATTCTTATGAATGTCCTTTCAACCTTAGAATTATCAACTTAAGAGTAAACCCTTCAATATCATGTTTGTAGTGTGTTCATGAGAATGTCCTTTCAATCAAATACAATAAGCTTATCATAAACAAACTTGCTTACTTTATGCATATTCATGTAACAAAATAAGGGGGAGTAAGACTCAGATCAATAACACAATATACACAATGAATAAGCACCTCCACCTTTCAAGTGGATCAACATCATAGTGAAATTAAAGAAACACCTCCACCTTTCAAGTGGACCAACATCATTATCAAAGTGAATCACAAACAACTTTCATCAATCATGAATAATCCTTCACAATTTACCCCTTTAAAGGTCATGAACCAAGTCTCTCAATCACACTTAGAATTAAAATAATCATGAATAAACAAGATTCAATAGCTAGATTAACATAGATACACCCGTAGTAGGCATCTTGCATACACCCAAATTATAATTCATGAAATTGGGTCATAGGGTAGGTCATGGGTTCATGGAGAGTTTTACTATAAAAATCACCATTAAACATCAAATCATCAATAATAAAAGTCAAATAAAATAATGAAATCATTTTTAAGAAGAACCCATGGCTAGAATCAAAACCCTAGTTTTTGAACAATATCTCAATTTAGAAAATTAGAGTCAGTGGGCTTCTACGAGGAAAGTGTTCTGAATAAAGGTTCTATACCTTAATTGAAGCTTTGCCCACGAATTGAGCCGAGTAGGCGGATTCTTGAGCCCTAATCTTCAAGTTCTTGGTGTTCTTCAATGGAGGAATTCAGAGAGAGAAATATTGGAGAGGAGAGGGTTTTGGGAATTATTTGGGTATTTGAGTTTATGACTTCACAATGGGTGAAATTGGCTTTAAAACAATATATAAACCATCCCCTAAAAAATACCCAAAAACACTTGACATTAATTGGACTTAAAAGTACAATGACTTAATTGACCCCTCAATAAAGGTCCCTATCCAAAGGGTCACGAAAGCACCCTCACGAGCCGTGGTGAGGACTATGACTCGTGGTGCTTGTTGTAAAGATTGGGGCAAGAGTCTCCTTCATGGTGGCACAAGGCTCACACGCCCAAAGCATCACCACGAGGGGCTCCACGAGTCGTGGTGAAGACCATGGGAGCCGTGGTCCCTCTCGTGACCTTGAGGTAGTGGCCTTGCCACTTGGGACCATTGGTTATTTTTCTTGGTCAACTTCACGAGAGCCTCTCTTGGTCTCCGGTCAAGACCACTCACACCGTGGTGATGGCCGTGAAGTTGAGGTAGTAGCTGGGAAAAATGGTGGCTGAACTTTCATGGCCAAGACAAGACCACGCCTACCTTCACAAGACGTGGTGAGGACCACGACCGTGATCCCTTTCGTGAAGGGTGAGCCAAAAGGCCAATGGCTAGCAGCCTTGACCTTTGGCTTTGGCCTACCCTTTGGCCATGGCACTTGCCTCTTGGCCTTGACCCCTATACCTCATATTCAAGATGTCTCTCCCCACGCTAGGCTTTAGTTTAACCTAGCATTTTTCGGAGTGTTGCCAACGTGACACCCTGGATTCTGCCCATGCAAAGGATACAAACTTCCCGCGTCCCCTTATGAGTCCCTCTTATCGTGAGTACCATTGTATTAGATGAGGGAGCCGCATGAGTCCTATTTCGCCCACACACGCTGGGAGGTAGGTCTATACATTTGGTTACTAATGGTCCTACCGTATACTATGTGCTCATATGCATTGTATATCACCAATATACTTGTTTGCTGATTGCACCCTCTCGATTTATGAGGGGCCGGTTGGGTTATGTTTATTTTTTGTACCTTCCTAACTTATGGGAGCTCAATTAGGTTATTGTTTGACTATATTTTTGTACTTTTGTTGTTGATCTGATAGTTGATAGTTGTGGTTTTATATTTTTGGTGTTGTTAGTTCTCCTAACCTTTAGGTAGTTGACTTCTTGCATTTTAGTTTTGCTTGATTTGTGGAGTAGGTTGTCGGGTTGCATTCAGTACTTCTTGACTTGGTTCCTTATTCCTTGTGTCCTATTTCTCGCTTTATTGCTTGTCTATCATATTATCTCCTATTTAGCTATATGTAATATGATTTTCTTATTACTTGTTGTTTATACTTGCTTTATCTTTTGAGCTTAGTCGTTGGATGCCTACCGAGTACCGTTTGTTGGTACTCACATTACACCTACTCCTTACAAATCACGCCTTGAGTGCTCGTAGTTGATTTGGTGTCGTATGGAGACGCTTTGGAGTTCAAAGACTAAGGCAGGATCTCCGGTGTTCCGTAGTTATCAATTTCCATCTATTTTGCCCAGGCTATTCTTTTTTATGTTGTATTCGTAGGCGCTATACTTGTATAGTATTTGTAAAAGCTTTTAACTCTTATTTTGATTAGACACTCGATCACCATCCTGTGTCTTGGGGATGATTCCTTGACATTTATTGATTACTTTTTTTTGGCTTTGTTTTTGCTCACACTTTTGTTGATGACTTTCATTTGGTGGCCCATTGCTTAAGGTTTTGGGCTAAGGTTAGAAAGGATCAATTACAATAGGAAGGCTGAGGAAAAAAGACAAGAGAGCAAGACCCAGGAGGCTTGCAACTACCACGACCGTATGCACTCTGCTTGTTCGTAAGTTTACCTACCGGTGGGGTGTAGTAGGTGTCATCATGATCTGAAAAATTGAGTCGTGACAAATTTAAAATAAACTTTTTATAAATTAAGTTGAAATAAAAAGACAAATACTATTTACAAGAGCGAGACATGTAGTTCCTCTAAACAAAAATAATTAAGGAAAAAATCTTCACATTCAATTGACATTAGAGAAACAGTCAATTTTTTATTTTAAAAAATTGACATGATAATGTTATAAACATTTTTAAAAATAGAAAACGAATTACCAAATTAAAGTTTTAATACAATATCATGTCCACTCCCAATAAACTTTAATTCAAACACATCTTATTCATTCATGAAAGTAATTTATTATTATTTATAAATCAATCGAAGAACCATATAGGCAATATATAAGTATTCACGAATTTTAAACAATTTCATGCACATAAAGAACTTGTGAATACCTTAATTATGATAGCTCCCATAATAATATTTTTGAAAATTCTACTTCTAATAATTTCAAATTGCTATAATTTCATTAGAAAAAATTCTAACCTGAAGTAATCTAAGAAGAGAAAAATAGATCTTATTGTCCATTTAAAAAAAATGAATCATCTAATTAATTAATTTCTTTAAATTGGGCATAATTCAAAAAATATTTTATAGAAATACAAAAAATAAATATTCAAAAATTAATAAATAATAGAAAAAGAGAAAAAGGAAAATATTAGAGGAGAAAAGAAGAAGCAAGTTGCTTCTTCCAAAAGGTAATAATCAACGTAACACACTTTGATTGTAAGTTAAAAGAATTTACTTGCGAAATAGCTTTAAAAATATTTCAATAATTCAATTCCAATAAATTTATACATCTATTAACCTGCAAAAAAAAAGAAAGAAAGAAAAAGAGAGGTGAGGGTGGGGAGGGGGACTCCACAAAACTGTAAAGGCAAAAAGTCACAACACATAAGAATGAATAGTGTCGTTCCAATTTATTATTAAGTAAATAAAATAAATAAAAATAATGAAATATAAGCATATTGTTATAAATCCATTGAATTGTGTGGATTGTCCATTGTATATATACAAAACTTAATTGTATTCATGTATACATGTTTCCAAGGTGATAAGAACCCTTTGGATAACTATGTATGTACTAGTTTGTGACCTTTGAGAGTGATATCTCAACACTATAAATAGAGATATCACTCACTACTTGAAAGACACACTTGAATAGAAGAAAAGTCCTCTTCATTTTCATATTTTGTCTTCTTCTCTTTATTATTATATTGTTTTGAGGTTATTTTATAAATATGTTATTAGCACAAACTAATGATATCTACTACTCTTCAACGAAGTAGGTGATATTCTTTAAATTTTTACTCATGTTTTAAAGTTAATTATCAGGTATGAATGTTTCCCGTGCTTCTTAGTATTATTATGATTATTGATTGACAAAGAAGGAGAAATGATTCAGAATAATATCGACCATATATTCATGTTGCTGCCACTCGTCATCAAATTCTAATTCTTTTTATTTCATCTAATATTAATAGGATACAATCCTTAACATGTAAGTTAATTATTCTATTGATTTTTCATTTTATATGTTCATTAACATATGGGGTAAATTGGTTTTACAGTTAGAGGTTTTTTTTATTGGACTATGTAAGTGGATTCATGACTATTTTTTATGAGACATAAATTGTTTTGCTTTATGGTGACTAATAAAAGTGTTGGTTTGGTAATTTTATGGCTTGTATAGATAAGATGTGTCAAAACTTGATTTCTACCAATCTAGTAATTTCTTAAAGGAGCAAGTTTGCCATGGACGTGAGACTTCTCAAGTCCTGCAATTTATTTGTTTTGAAATCCAATCGTATTTCAGTTGGATTGCTCAAGTCTATTATTATTGGTGATGGTTATTATATTTTGGACAATTATAAATCATTGTTTGAGGGTCAGACAGTGGATTTAAGTTTCATCACATCAAAAGGGTAAGACATCGTTAAAGTCCGGATGCACATAATGTTTGGGGATTATGTACCCGGTTTTCAAACCAAAGCTTTCTGCTGCACGACCCAACAACTCTTTGGGTTTGAGGCCGATTGGAAGAGTCGCCACCAACGGTCTGCTGCGCGTAAGGGCACCTATCTAACCTTAACTAATCTAACTAAAGGTCAATCGAACCAGAGATCGGGTAAGGGTTCAAATTGTAGTTCGAGGGGAAGGTGTTAAGCATCCCGCAGAGGTCCACAAATGCGGGTCCCGATCATGTCTCATGAAATTTATGTAGGGGTTACAAGTAGCAATTAAGGTCAATTTCATTTATTGGTTATTTAAATTAAACATGCTTTCAGGTGATTTAATAAATAAACTAAATATTAAACAATTAATAAAGAGAGGAGCAAGAGACAAAAATCGCACAATTAAATAGGTGAATCAATTTATTTCATTTAAACTACTCCAAATGATTATAATTATAAAACAAATAAAAAGGAAAAGGAGAGGTAGACCATGGAAACCAACATACTTTACGGATCAAAGACTCGAATTTATATTCGATCGCCTTAACATTCGAAAAGGCAAAACCAATGTTTGTCGTTTAAGCCCAAGTCGATTTCATCATCTCCGTAGGGCCTAACTATCTCTACCCCACCTTCTGCATGCATAACGTCATATAAAAGGTGCCTAGCACCCCCATTAATGTCCAAGATGCATTGACTACAAATAGGGATGTTTTAGACTAAATAAAAATAAAGGCTCCTAATTAGGCCCCCTAGACACCAAGCAAAACAAATAGGATGAACATTTAGCACGTATAAATTCAAGTCGGCCCCTAAATTTTAATTATTAGCATGCTAGTAAACATAGATAATTAGTGAAAGGTTTTCATGCTAAGTGTGTGAATACAAATACATAGACATACATTATAACAGTTTATTGAATTTAGTAGGGCAGAAAATTAGTACAAATGTAGAAAGCAATTATTATTCGATTTTAAGAAGGGCAGGAAAACATTACAGTGGCATAAAATAGTCTATTAGTTATAGAAAACATATCAGATTATTGTTAATTAACATGCTGGAAAAGACATTAATTTATTTTAAGTAGCTAAACAACTTATTTTAATGCAGAAATTGCTTATTTCGGGCAGCTTTTGATAAGGGCAGCAGATAATTAAAGTAGCAGAAAAAAAACATGCAGGAAATTATTAATTGATTTTTATGGCAAGGTTGTTTATTAAATGCAGAAAATAAATGTTTCAGGCAGATTTAGACAAGGGCAGATCTTATATTAAGCAGTTCAAATTAAAATTTACTAAGCTGGTTTTTTAGTTCTTAACTAGCAAAAATAACTATGTCACAGAACAGTGGCATAAAAATATGCACAACAAATGTAATTTTGATTAATTAGCATTGATTTTATTATTTGAATCCTATAGGCATGACTTCTAAGTGAACATGTTGAAAATTATTTACCACTGATTTATAAGAAAAATATTATTAACTACTTAAGGTGGCTGATTAATGCACTGGGAAATATTGAAATCAGATTGTTTAATGATGAGTCCACGTTTTGGACTCATTTAGGGCTTTATTTTAATAAATTTAGTGTCCTCAAATGCATATTTTGTGCCAATAACTGATACAAATCCTTGATTTTTAGGTATTTGGATTGAGGAACAAAGCATGGACATTAATGAACAAAAAGGAACAAGGCAATTGCAAGAACGAAGAAAAGAAGACCCGAGGATCGCCTAAACCATTGGGCGAGTTGCCGAACGGCCTTGGTCTCACCTAATGTTCCAAGGTGCCAAGCCTTGAAGGAGAAAATCAAGTCGGCGATAGAAAGGAGTAGTTTCAAGAGTCACCGAACGGTTCCGCGATGCGCGCCATATCGCCAAAGTTACGTAACGTGAAGATACCGAAGGCCAAAGCAAAAAGGCGATGAAACTAACCAAAAGGGCGGATCGCGAGTGAATCGGCGATCCCGACTTATTGTGCCAAATGGACCTTCACAACACATTTTTTTGATAACTATAAATACTCATTTGAATTTTTAGTTTAGTCTCTGGTCATTTTTCATCTTTCCATAGAGTTTTTATTTAGAGTTTTAGAAGTGAGTTTTGAGACAATATTTCTCTTAGCTTTGAAGATTTCCAATTTCGAGAAATTGGAAGTGGGTGTTGAAGATTCTTCATCATAGACCTATGTAAAAGACAATATAAATCATACCAATTGATGAAAATGTGATTTGTTATCGATTTCTTCCTTTTTACCATGTCTAGCTAAAACCCCTATTCTGGAGGTGATTATGTGATTATGGATTGATTTAACTGCCGGGTATTGTTAATTGATAGTCTATTTGCTATTTAAAAGTGATTTCGTTCAAGAATCGTGGTTGAATTTAATGGGTTGCGCTTGCAAATACAAAATTTTTGTATTTTTGGCTTGCTCGAGAGAGAGGTCTTAAAACCAAGATTACGAAATCAATGGTCTATGAATATTGGATTGTCGGGGTTCAGCTTGAGAGAGTGAATCCTAAAACCTTTTCCACATATTCAGCCGAGAGAGTGAATGGACTAAAGTGAAGGTTGTTCTTAATTGCTGCTTATTGATGCTTAAGAGAAATCAATTTGATTCGGGGGTAAATTATTCGAGAGAATGTTTACCCTCACTAAAGTCTAGCTTATTCATTGATTTACAACTATTTACTATCAATTGCAATTACACATTTGTTTACCTTAGCCCATAATCCAATCACATCCCAAGAATTTTGTCTCTATACTTGCTATTTTCATGTTATTTGTTGTTTCAAATGATAATTGAATATAAAGACTCCTTTGATATTTGACACTTGTGTCACCCCAAACTTGCAATATGTTTTTAGCTATGATTGAATTGAGCATATTCGCACTTGGCTATTGATTCTCAACTTCAAAACCACTCCTGTGGGAACGATCCCAACCCTTGTTAGGTTATATTACTACTCGCGATCGTTGGCACTTAGTATTGGATGAAGTGCCTTGATACATGAAATCAAATGGCGCCGTTGTCGTGAGTGGTGTTCTTTGGGAATGATTAGTTGTTGAATTTTGTTCTTGCTAAGCATAGTTGAACTTACTTAATTTTTAGTTTTATTTGTGTGCTTGTGCTTTTGAATAGAGGAGGTGAGCATGTCGGGCAGTAATTACGAACAAATGGATTTCCCTCCATTAGAAGTGATGATGTTCTGGGATAAAATATGAACCTTCAAACAATTAGAAGGTGAAGGGATTCATGAGTCGTGGTTAAGGTTTAAAACACTATTGGTTCAAGGCCCAACTCATGAAATTCTCGTCTAATACAAAAGGAAGGATAGATACATCCATCCTCATGAGCGAAGAAGGCCTAAGGACAATGAGGGTAGACGTGTTGAAGAAATGCTTTCAATCATTCTCCAAAAGGTTAATGAGCATGATAGAGTGCTGGAAGAGAAGAAGGAGAATGTTGAAGTGCTAAATCAGATGATTGGTTCTCATTTTTATATATCCACCGCTGAGAACCTTATGGGTCATGCGTTGCCTCATCTCTATCCGTGATAAAAAGGGGGTTGCCTAGTGATACTATGGCCAACCCCAAAAAATGAGGTTTAAGTGTTGACTTGCATCGTGCCACGACGTTAACTAAGGCGCTTTGGGAGAGGCAAACCCAAGACCCTTTACCTTTTTTTTTTTTTTTGTTTTAGAAATAATGGTGTGTTGATTGTGCAAAGTTAAAGTGTGGAAAGTGTTTGAAAAGTGCATGTGAGCGAGCCAAAAGTCCGGTCGGCGCATCATCGAAGAGGCCTGGCGTGCCGAGTTCATCCACCGTTTGACCCAAGATAGTTCCAAATTATTGTCTCAGAAACTCTACAGCCTGTATAACATGGCGAATCACCGACCACCAGGTGATCGCGATCTAGTCCGGCCGCTTGGACCACCACATTAACAGAGGTCCTATAAAGTTCGGCGAGGTGGGACCACACTCCTGGGCCGTGTCGCGAGTGGGTCGCGAGCGAATGGGCGAGAACTGGACGGTTTAAAGGCCAAAGGTTCAAAAGTTTCAAACTCTTTCACTTTCCCTCTCACTTTTTATCTTCCCAAACTCACACTCGGAGTAGTATTTTCTATATTTCTTGATTGTTACCATGTTTTAGTCGTTGAAACCGTTCTTCGAAGTAGAATACATTGTCGCCTAGCATTTCAATATCACTTTAATCAACATTAAAGGCTGGTTTTCCTAACCCCAAGTTTATTTTTGAGAATTTGTACTCTTATCCGAATGATCTTATCTTAGTGACGTGTGTCAGCTCTCGATCTTAATTTTGTTTGATTGCCCGTTTAATTCGATAATCTTGCTCGTAATGCCTTTAATGTTAAATTCCCATAATTTTGTGCCTTAAAATGAATGAAATCTTGTGGGGTTGTGCTTGCATGTTTGTGGGTCTAGTCGGGTGAAGCTCTAAGGAACCCGTAGTTGTTCTAAAATGACGTATCTTGCCTAATGATAGAGCTGATTTACATTATACTTAAGGGAAAATATCATCAAATTGCCAAATTTGGTAGAATCGGGAGAAGTCTAAGTATCCCTGGGTAACGGGGTGTAATGGGTCTTAGTTTAATTTGATGGGTGAATGCTTTGATTTTTTGTTTTCTGTGATTGTGGGGTTGGATTTGAGAAGTTGGGCCGAAACTAGGCATCGTCGGTCCTTTGGCGAGCTAGGTCGAAGCCCTAAATCACTCAAAGGTTCACCGAAGGTCCCCATCACACCTTTAAATTCATGCTTTATTTGATGTTGGGTTCTATAACTTTTGGCGAGAAGCCCGAGGTCACCGAAGGCACCCGCACTCGCTAAAGTCTTTTGCTCACCCTTTGTCCGCATCTCACCGAGTTTTTTTGCACTTAACTTTTTTGGGGGCTAATCTTGGCTCGCCGACGATGCCCTGCCATTCGTCGAAAGGGCCTTTCCATCGCCGACATGCCAAATTTTCTGGAGATTTTTGAGCTAATTCCTTCGACGAGCCCGATCTAGCTTGCTAAAGAGATTCAACTACTCACCAACCGGTTCGGGCGAGTCCTGCTCGCAATCGCTCGTGCTTTTGTTTGAATATTTTCTAACCAAGTTTCCCCGATGTTTTGCATGTATATGGTAAAACCAATGTTGTCATGCCACCCCGTAAAAGAGTACGAGATATCGCAATAAAGGAACGGTCAAATCCTCCCAAGAAATGAAGACAAGAACCTCTACCTGAAGATAAAGGGAAAGGGCAAGAGGCCCATTTTCGAGAGGGAGACTATTCCCCGAGGCCCTTATTCCTTCATAGGCCCATAGATTTTATGTACTGCAGTCCTTTTTAGCGGATCCACCCTTGGCAGCTCCTAGTGGGTCTCTGCTCCGTTGTTTCTTTTGAGGTGACTCCGAGCACCGATGCCCAAACATGAGTGGACTCGATTAGAAGGATTCACCTTGACCTCCCTCTCTCTCGTCTTAGTTTACTTTAAACTTATGGATATTTTTGTTAGCATTTGAGGACAAATATTTTTATTTGTGGTGGGACGAGACCCATCTTATGTGACTATTTTCTGTATATATTGGGTTTTGCATTTTAAACTCGTGATGTGCATGTTGTGGATGATTGAGCTTGTGGCTCCTTGTTTTTAAGTTATAAAATGATTTTGACCTTCCAAAAATTTGTGTCACCTCTTATTTGTGTTTGAACGTGGTTTTTATTTTGACAATTTGAGTATCAATTTTGATCAATACCAATGACTTGAATAGTGATCTCAATCGAACAAACATGAATGTGCGGCTATGATGAGGCCAAGTGAAGTTGCATAGGCAATATGTGAACTTATTGCATCTCGTCGTGACTAGCCGCTATCAAATTGAGTCTCTTGTAATGAACATTGCACACTAGTGAAAGTGTGAAGTCTTGCTTGTCATCGGTGTCAATGCCTTGTGTGATGAGCTTACCGCGAACCATGAATGATGACACCTAGAATTTGCCACGTTGATCCGGTTGACTAAGTGATGTGAACTCTGAGATGATCTTAGGTAACTTAAAGAGTGTGAACCAATTTGACATTATACTCCTTTGTGGCCTTTCTTGTGAGTGTGTGATCCTCGCTTGAACACCTTTAAGCCTTGACCTTTTCTTGAAGAAACTTGATGAAATTGTGACCTTTTTTTATCAATTACCCATAATCCTCATGAATTGTGGTTAGTTTGAATAGTCAACTTAGGCCAAAAGCCTAAGTTAAAGGGTGTGTAAAAAGAGAAGGTAAATCAAGAAGTGCAAGAAAGTCCCCTATTGACCCATGGTTTTGAGAAAAATGGAACCCCTCCATATATAAAAATAAAGTAAAAAATAAGAAGATGAAAAAAGTTGTGGAATAAAGTTGTGAAAGTGAAAAGAAAATGGGGTTTCCAAGAGTCTATGGGACGTGAATAATGAGATGACTTGTGAGCATGAATGAAAATGATGAAGAAAAGGAAAGAAGTGTTGTTCACACCACATCTCATAAGGATTACAACCATTGAGCCTAAATGACCATATCTTTGCACTCAGCCCCATTACAAGCCTTGAAAACCTCTTTGATCTTGAGTGAGTCAAACAAGGGTTGATTGGAAAATACAGACAAACCTATGGGTGAAGTCATGCATTGTGTTCATTTTTGTGAGTGTGAGCGTTGCATTTGATTTCCAAACTTTAAATTGTGAACCATTGTGTGAATATGGAATCATTCGTTGTGTGAGGGCATTTGAACACCTTTGTTGAGCTTGAACTTGCATTTGAAACAAGTATTGTGAGCTTGAGATTCTTTGATAATGGCGAGTCACAACTTGAAACTTTGAATGCACAATTGATCCTTGCATGAGTAAATTGAGTCTTTTTGTGTGCATTCATGATTGAGTCTTATGTAGCACTGTTTGCGGCATCCTTTTTGAACTGCTGAACTTGAGGACAAGCAAAAGTTTAAGTTGGGGGTGTTGATGAGTCCATGTTTTGGACTCATTTAGGGCTTTATTTTAATAGATTTAGTGTCCTCAAATGCATATTTTGTGCCAATAACTTATGCAAATCCTTGATTTTCAGGTATTTCAATTGAGGAACAAAGCATGAACATTAATGAGCAAAGAGGAACAAGGAAACTGAAAGAACGAAGAAAAGAAGACATGAGGATCACCTAAACCATTGGGCGAGTCGCCGAACGGCCTTGGTCTCGCCTAATGTTCTAGTGTGCCAAGCCCTGAAGGAGAAAATCAAGTCGGCGATAGAAAAGGTAGTCGGCGAGTCGCCAAATGGTTCCGCGATGTAGTGTCATATCACCCAAAGTTACAGAACGTGAAAATAATGAAGGACAAAGCAAAAAGGCGATAAAACTGACCAAAGGACGGATTGCTGAGTAGATCAGCTATCCCGACTTATTGCACCAAATGGACCCGCAACACATTTTTTGACAACTATAAATACTAGTTTGAATTTTTAGTTTAGTATTTGGTCATTTTTTATCCTTCCATAGAGTTTTCATTTAGAGCTTTAGAATTGTGTGTTGAGACAATATTTCTCTTAGCTTTGTAGATTTCAAGATTTCCAATCCCAAGAAATTGGAAGTAGGTGTGGAAGATTCTTCATCTTAGACCCGGTAAAGACAATATAAATCATACCTAGTTGATGAAAATTTGGTATCGATTTCTTTCTTTTTACCACGTCTAGTTAAAACCCTTATTCTTGGGGTGTGATTATGTGATTATGGATTGATTTAACTCGGGGTATTGTTAATTGATAGTTTATTTGCTATCTAAAAGTGATTTCGTTTAGTAATTGTGGTTGAATTGTATGGGTTGTAGTTGCAAATACAATCTTAACTTTGTGTTTTTGGCTCGCTCGAGATATAGGTCTTAAAACCAAGATTACGAAATTGATGGTTTGTGGGTATTGGATTGTCGTGGGTTCAGTTCGAGAGAGTGAATCATAAACCCTTTTCCACACATTCAGCTCGAGGGAGTGAATGGAGTAAAGCGAAGGTTGTTCTTAATTGTTGCTTATTGGTGTTCGAGAGAAACCAAATTTGATTCGGGTTAATTGTTCGAGTGAAAGTTTACCCTCACTAAAGTCTAGCTTATTCACTGATTTACAACTATTTACTATCAATTGCAATTACCCATTTGTTTACCTTAGCCCATAATCCAATCACATCCTAAGAATTCCGTTTCTATACTTGTTATTTTTGTGTTATTTGTCAGTTTCATTGATAATTGAATATAAAACCCCATTTGATATTTGACACTTGTGTCACCCCAAACTTGCAATATGTTTTTATTCGTAAATATTTTTAAATATGATTGACTTTAGCATATTCACACTTGGCTATTGATTCTCAATTTCAAAACCATTCCCTGTGGGAACGGTTCCAACCCTTGGTTTAGTTATATTACTACTAGTGATCGTCGGCACTTAGTATTGGATGAAGTGCCCTGATACGTGAAATCACTTAACTACACACAAAAGTTATTACACCTTGACTAATTAGATGAATTAATTAAGACACAAGATTAAATGTAGCATACTACTTAACACATAGAACTTCTCATTAGATCCTGTAAGCATGCTTTCTATGTAAAACTGAGATTTGAGCTTATATGCATGATATCTACTCCCAAAATAATAAGTAAAAAGCTTAAGTTATCTGTGGTCCGTTAAAGTTGTCCTTATAATTCACTAAAACACCTTAATTGACCTTGTTTCTTATTAAACACTCCAATCTTAACAAATAAATAACTATTGAACATTTTTCTAAAGAGAAAGTGCATGTAATACACATGCATATGAGGTGTCAGCTTGACAAATCAAATGAAGACACATGGCATTTTAATTTAAAATAATTATAAATATAAATTTTGAATATAACAAAATCCTAAAAGAAAATACTTTAAACTAAGAAAATAAATAAAATTATACACCCCCTAACCCCACCCCCGCACCCCAGCCCCCCAAACCTTTCCATTTCTTCTATTTCCCTAACAAAACTACCTTGTCCATCATTATTAACCTCCATTTAGAAAAATTAGAGGTTTTAACATATATTATGTATGAATTTATCATTTTTATTTCTCTTTATGCCTTCTTTCTTATTTTTATTTAAATTGATAGTATTTTCTTAAAAGATTCATTTTTTTTAATTTCAAATTGTTATTTTTCTGTTCAATTTGTGAGGAAGAAGGGGTGTGTGTGGGGAGAGGTGAAGATGGAGAGAAAAATATTTAGATAATAATCTCCATTTTTCCCTCGTAAAGAAGATATGGATGGACTCCATATTTTCAACCAAAGAAGACGTACATAATAATCTCCATTTTATCTAATAAAGACCTCGGTGATCTCCATTTTTTTCCCAAGGAAGTGACAATAATAAGATGATTTTTTTAAAGAAAGGAGGAAATTTGTGGGGGGGGATGGTGATGGATGGTTGCAATAGGTGTGGTTTTAAAAGAGAGGAAGAAGAAAAAGATTGTCACTTTTTTTTAAAAAAACAATGAGAAATAAAAAGAAAGATTTGAAAAGGAAAAGGAAAAATGCTAAATTATTGATTTCATACGCTTACCAAGACATGAATTACACTTTTTGTGCCACATTTGCATAAAATGTCGAAAGGGTAGAGGTGTTTAATAGGTACTAGCCTTAATTGAGGTGTCTAAGTGAATTAAGCAAACAACTTTAAGGGGCTGCAAATGACTTAAGCCTAAGTAAAATGTCGACATCTTATAGACATGCTATCTATGGCGTGATTACAAATACCACATGTTATTAGCTAGACCTTAATTTATTATGAAGAGATAGTTGATGATTTATTAAAAAACATAAAGCAGAAGCATACACTAGATTTTATTGTTGCACTTAAAATGATAAACACACTAGATGAATAACAAATTATAATAGGCAAGGCTAGTAAAACATATAATTAATTTTGAAGTGATTAGCCAAGAGGTGATTAAGAGAAAGTAGATTTATTTTATTTATTTATCTATTTAATTAGATCTAAATGAAGGGGATTAGAACACAAATAACAAGCCATCACAAAAATCTAAGTACATGATTTCTAACACAAATAATTTGCGATACAGTAACAAGTACAAGTAAAGCCCCCTCCCCCCTTAGATGATCCCCAAATTATTTCATATATCGATAGTTAGAGTTACTACAAGATTATTACAAAACCAAATAAAAGAACAATGAATACAATATACATAATTTAAACTTTAACGTATAATCTCGTCCGGAATCCCCTCCTAGGCGACTCTTCAACATCTTGAACTCTAAGTTCAAGAACTTGCTAGAAAGGAAAATGTAACATAATATATATATAGATTTATATATGGCAAAACAATCGTAATATCAAATATTTATAGCAACAAATTACTTTCATATATATAAGCAACACATATAAGAAATCCAAGCAAATAAGGAATAACTGCACATATTATCACACCTAGAGAGAGGGAATAATGAAAACTAACCCTGTGCTTCCTTTTATTCATTCAAACACACAACAATATTCAAAATAATAATGCAATATGAAATTTAACCTAACGAAGAGGAACTAACCAATTATGCAGATCATATTTATCAGCAATGAAGATGAACTTAAAGAGAT
Source organism: Solanum commersonii (assembly GCA_029007595.1). Lineage (NCBI taxonomy): Eukaryota > Viridiplantae > Streptophyta > Magnoliopsida > Solanales > Solanaceae > Solanum > Solanum commersonii. Next base: position 385,842 of record JAJTWQ010000263.1, on the reverse strand, counting down.
GTTCACCGGAACAAAGAACACAGAAGACAAACAAAGAATGATCAAAGCTTTACTAGAGTTCTTATTTTCTTTTCAAGAGTAGAGAGTGTTTTTTTTTGCTAGTTGTTAGAATGTGCAAGTGTATATGCGTGAGTGAAAGTGTGTTCGTGAGAAAAGAAATGAGAGAAGGGTCTTCTTTTATAGGGGAGAGGAGGGTATATAATAATGGAAGAAAATTATTTTAGGATCAATTAAATATTTTCCTTATTTCAAAAGAGCCAAATCGAATTATCTTAATTTATTTTTTACCAAATATAAAAGCAAGAAAGCTAGTCGGAAATTAAGCCGTTGACGGATCCTTTATATAAAACTTGGGAAATTACGGAGCTTTTAGCTTGTTTACTTGTTCTCATAAGGAGAGGAAGAGAATTAAATTTTTAGGGTTGGGGTCTTTTGATATTAGAATAGGAAAGAAAGAGTTAATTTAATCTCATCCGTTGAAGTATTCTAAGATGAGCGGTCAGGATTGAATGGAACGAGATTAATGGTTAGGATTACAAGATAGGACTTTAGAAATTGAACTATGATTGAAAACAGCAGATGGCTATAATTGAAATGGGAATTTGAATTGGAGTGGCTAGAATTGAAAGGAATTAGAATAGAATGGCTAAAATTTAAATAATGTGGAGGAAAATTATAGAAATGCTATCCACTTAATAAAATACTACACTTATTAAAATATTTTCACATAATTAAACACACCTAAATTTTAAAACATTTAACCAAATAAGTAAAATAATTATTTCGAATTTAACTATCGATAAATATAGTAATTTAATAATAATAAAAATAATCTAATACAATAATTTATATAAATTATGCACACTAAAATATATAATTTTAGACAAAATCGATTAACATTTTAAAATCGAAATATGTTTTAAAAATACGTATTTAATCAAATAGCACTTTCGAAAGGGTTATAGGCCGGTCAAAAATGGGTGTCAACAGCTCCCTTGGTTGCTTGAGAATGGAGAATGAATTGTTTGCCCGCAATGACTTAGTAGCCAATTTTGTTCGACCGACGAGAGATGTCGCCGGGATCGAATGAATTGATATAAAGTTGAAAGGGGCACGACCGAGACTTAGGTATTAAGTCTCCTACATATTTCGGTTACGAGAATTAGGTCATGTGTAGTTCTAGATTTAGGAACAAACAAAGCTCCTAAAATTGAAATAATTGTATGATATACGAACGAAAGTGATTACGGTTGAATGGATAAGATTTCGCCCAAGCAAAGGGCCGATGAAAAAGAAGTAATACGAGTAGTAAAGATTTGAGAGGGCGTTTGTTGCGTATAAACAAATGAACATGATAATCTTAGCCGAGAGGGCGATCGATCTCGCTTGTACTTTCGATATGACTAGATAAAATGTTAGCTTATAAAAATACAAAAAGTGTGTACCAATATGATAAAAATATAATAATGACAAGAGGAGAAAGGAAGACGATTCGTTTTTGAGAGGTGTAGTGCAAACCCCGATAAGCTTTGGCTTAACTTGAAGAATCATGACCCATCTCCAAGAATGATGTTAACCTAAGCATCCTATTGCAAGGCAAAAAGATCCTAAATGTCGTATTGTAAGGCGAGACCCATCTCCGAAAAAATGATGTTAACCTAAGCATCCTATTACAAGGCGAAAGATCCTAAATGTCGATTGTGGCAAGGACGAGCCTAATGTCATATTGTAAGGCTTAACGAGCCTAAATGTCGTATTGTAAGGTGGACTAACCTGGGGGAATGTCGATTGTAAGGTGGGCGAACCTAATGTCGTATTGTAAGGTGGACGAGCCTAATGTCGTACCAGTAAGGTAGACAAGCCCAGGAATATTTGGTAGGTCACAATAGCAAGTTGATAATAGCATCTTCAAAATAGTCAAACGGTAGCTTGATTCTACTAATAGCTCCTTATGGAAAATCTATTTTTGCATCTAAAGAAAATCGTAAATTTGAAAAGCAAGATTAGGTCATACATATGCTTGCTTTGATTTTGGAATTGCACTCCATTGTGATGAAATTTTTGAGGATTTCTCAAATATTTCTCCCCTAGTTTAGAATATAAGATATATACCCACTTTATTAAATATTGTCATGAAATAAGGTCTATGATATACCGTGAGTTTACTGTATTTCTAATACATTTAACTTACAAGTTGTGTGTGTCTAGGGCCTTATCGTATTGGTTTTATGTGTTTTATTATGTTTTTGCAGGAAAGATGTTCGGGCGTAGAAGTATCGAGACAACCGATCAAATTATGCAGAAAGAGCATTCACGAGCCGATCTACGGACCGTAGGTCCATTGACGGTCCGTAGGTGATGATCGTAGATCAGCAGCCAAGGGACGGATGACAAATCAGGGAAATCTGACCAAGTGTGGAACCACGGTGTCAATCGACGATCCGTAGATCAGCCTACGGACCGTACTGTTAAACCGTAGAAAGTGACAGAGAAGGGTTCCAGTACCTGATTTTTTGAAGATTCTAAGTATGGAGCTGGAGGGATCGACGGACCGTGGATAACCGACGGACCGTACTGTCTGTCCGTCGTTTGCTTCGAGAGGCTGATTTTTGAGAGCTCAAATATTTTCTAAGTCCTGGCTTACGGAAGGGACTTACGGACTGTAGATCCATCGACGGTCCGTAAGTCAGTCTCGTGGATTGAAGACGCGTACCTGAACAGACTTTCCTTAAATTGTTTCCTTTTTAAATTAGGATTTGTTTTTCTATAAATAGGGCATGTAAACCTCGTTTTTGGGGGTTAGACATTATTATTCTAGTTCTACTTTTGACTTTGGAGATTGAATTACAACTTTGACAATTATTAAATTTACAAGTTCGTTTTGAAGATTTTTGGCTTTGCAACTCAAGATGAATTTCTGGGTTTATTATTTTCATTACATAAGTTCATGATTTCTTCTTCTAAAATTATGAATTGTGTTCTTGCTAATATGAGTAACTAAATCCACAACTAGGGTTGTGGGAACCATGAGCGATTAACAAAATATGAATAGTAATTAAGCAATTCGTGAATAGTATTTTGCATGCATTGATAATTCTTTCGTTTAGAAGTCTTTTTAACGGTGGCCAACGTTAGAACTCGCCTTGTTGCTACTTGGGATCAAGGAGGTAATCAACAAGAAAAGAATTATCAACATAGATTTAGTGTGATACTATCTAATAGACTAGTCTCGATTGGTGCCAAGTAATAACTAAGCCAAACATCGATTATGATGTCTAATATGAGGTAAAGGTAAGGGTTAGTAAAGTGTACACACGTAGCCGGATCAAGCTGCGGGCTGAAATTCTCTAGATGTCGGATCAAGGATTTAGAGATACCTAACTTATCACTTTGCATGTAATACACTAGGAAATGATTGCTGTTATTAGGATTATTGTGTTATGAGCTTGTGGGGAACACGTATGCCCTAGTTATTTCTCTCATCTTGATAACAACCGAAAATTGATTTTGTTTAATTACTGAATTTTATTGAATTCTTATTATTTATTATAAACAAATCCCCCCTTTTTAATTATTTGTTTCTGGAAGATCTTTGACTAATCGAATATAATTGTAGGCTAAAGTAAAGTCTAAACCATTTTTCCTTGTGGGATCGACCCCAACCTACAAGTTGGGTTCTCTACTTGATAACGATCGCTTATGCTTCTGTAGGGAAGTGTAATTTGAGCGTATCAAATTTTGAACCGCTGCCGGGGGAAATTTGGCATTTAGAGTTATTTTAACTACATTATTGAACGTTAGTCAAATATTTCCGTATTTTACTTTGTTCTTTTTGTTTTTGTTTCTCTCAGGTTTTACCTCTAGTGTATGCCAAGTACACGGAGTCAGGGTGAACCACTCACTCCTTACGATCCAGAGCTAAGCCGCACTTTACGAAGAATGAATAATCCAAGAGGTCAAATTAATCCTATCGGAGGAAATTTGGATCATGCAGAGGATTTACAACAGCAGAGGGTAGTAGGTGGTGACAACCAGGCTCCAGCTGAAAATCGATTGGGAGATCCACTGAGAGAGCAAGATCCACTAGGCCCACAACAATATGACAACTATCGGGGCGACTTGAACATAGAAAACTACGATGGACCCATTGTCCTACCTCCTTTACCTCCAGGGGCACACATTTGTAGTGACGAGCGATTTGATGCAAATGCTTACAGCAAGAGGCTTATTCTCGGGATTGCCATCGGAGGACCCACATGCTCACCTAGCCAAGCTAAGGGTAGTTTGCAAGAGTTGTGTGGGTAGACCGGGACCTAGATATGGACGTCATTGGGCTACGAGTGTTTCCTCTATCACTCACAGGCGATGCTGCAGTATGGTTCACTGAGCTTCCTTATAACTCAATATTTACATGGGACCAATTGGCGGAGGTGTTCAAAGCAAAGTACTATCCAGTATCCAAGAAGCTCAATCACAAAGACAGGGTCAACAATTTTGTAGCATTACCTGGAGAGTCTGTGAGCAGCTCTTGGGACAGATTCACTTCATTCGTTAGAAGTGTTCCAAATCACCGCATTGATGATGAGTCGCTGAAGGAGTACTTCTATCGAGGACAGGATGATAACAATAAAGCGGTCCTTGACACTATTGCTGGGGGTTCATATGGTGATTGTTCATATGCACAGATTTCTGAAAAACTAGAAAGGATCTCTCGCAACAATAAAGCATGGAGCACTAGGAGAGCAGATACTGGGAGAAACACATTTGCCGTTCATAATGCAACCGTTAACTCTGCAGATGATATTCGTGATGGGAGATGGCTCGATGAGGACAGAGTTGGGATTGGTTCAAGCATGTGAGCGGAGGAGCGAAAAAGGTAAATGCTGTGAACTATTTGACAAGAACTCCACCACCCGGTTGAGGAGTGTTACTATGAAGAAGACACTTATGCGGTGAATGATCGGACGGGGTTTCCGACCAAATGCCCAAGGATCCAACACGGAAAATTGGCGCCAAGGTCAAGGAAACCAAGGTCGGAACTATGGAAATTACAACCGAGAGGGTCATTATGTTCGGGATGGGAACTTCAATCGTGACAACAACTATAACAGGAACAATTATGGCAACAGAAATGATAGGGTTGGACCCTATGTTCCCCCTCAAAATCGGGAATCTGGTGCTAGGGAAGCTGGAGGTAATTTGGCGCGGATTGAAGATATGATGCAGAAGATGATGAGAAGGTTTGATGCAACTGATGAGAACGTGAAGGAGATGGGAAACGACTTATCTGACATTGGTCAAAAGGTTGATGCCCATGCAGTGTCAATAAAGCATCTGGAGCAGCAGATGACTCAGTTGTCTACTATAGTGAACCCATATCAACCTGGCACTCTTCCTAGCAATACCATCCAGAATCCCAAGAATGATGGTCATTGTATGGCAATTACTACTCGAGGAGGTAAGCAAACCATAGATCCACCTATGCCATCTGTGGTGGATACTGAGATCAGAAAAGCAGATGATGCGGTGAAAGCTAGAGAGGAGTCTGAGACTGCGACAGAACAAGAAGCTGAGATACCTCAGAAAGTGGTCCCCATACCTAGACCACCACCACCTTTCCCACAGAGGTTAGTAAAGAAGACTGAAGATGGCAAATATCGTAGATTTATCACTATGTTGAAGTAGCTTTCTATCAATGTTCCTTTGATAGAAGCACTGGAGCAAATGCCTGGGTATGCCAAGTTTATGAAAGATCTGGTGACAAAGAAGAGGTCTGTGAGTTTTGAAAATGACGACAGATTGCAGCATTGTAGTGCTATTGCTACAAGATCTCTGGTGCAGAAGAAGGAAGACCCTGGGGCTTTCACGATCCCATGTACTATAGGGTTGCTACACTTTGCTAAGGCATTGTGTGATCTTGGTGCTAGCATCAATCTCATGCCTTTGTCTATTTACAAGAAGTTGGGTCTGGGGGACCCAAAGCCCACTGCAATGCGGTTACTAATGGCTGATCGGACTGTGAAGAGGCCCATAGGTGTGCTCCATGATGTGCTCGTGAAAGTGGAGTCCTTCATCTTTTCGGCAGATTTTGTGATTCTTGACTGTGAGGTTGATTTTGAGGTCCCCATCATCCTTGGGAGACCATTTCTTGCTACAGGGCGTGCGTTGGTTGATATGGAAAAGGGCCAGATGAAGTTCAGATTGAATAATGAAGAAGCGACTTTCAACATCTGAGATATTATTGGGATTCCCCCTGGTATTTGCTCTCATAAAATCCAACTCATGCCAGAGCATAAGCCCAGTATTGAGCACCAAAGAAGATTAAATCCACCTATGCAAGAGGTAGTTAAAAAGGAGATCATAAAGTGGCTTGATGCAGGAGTCATCTATCCCATTGCAGATAGTAGTTGGGTATGCCCTGTGCAGTGTGTGCCCAAGAAGGGAGGTATGACTGTTGTTCCAAATGAAAAGAATGAGCTTGTTCCAATGAGGCCCGTTACTGGATGGAGAGTTTGCATGGATTATCGAAAATTGAATGCATGGACTGAGAAAGATCACTTTCCCATGCCATTCATGGACCAGATGTTGGATAGACTTGCAGGAAAGGGTTGGTATTGTTTTCTTGATGAGTATTCTGGCTACAATCAAATTTCTATAGCTCTAGAAGACCAAGAGAAGACCACCTTCACTTGTCCATATGGGACTTTTGCTTTCAAACGGATGCCTTTTGGGTTGTGCAATGCTCCAGCAACCTTCCAGCGGTGTATGATGTCGATATTTTCAGATATGGTGGAGGATGCTATTGAAGTGTTCATGGATGATTTTTCGGTTGTAGGTAATTCCTTTGAGGGACAACCGTTCGAGGTGATGTGCGATGCGAGTGGATTGGCGCTTGGTGTAGTATTGGGTCAAAGGCGAGAGAAAATTCTTCACCCTATTTACTATGCTAGTAAAGCTCTAAATATGGCTCAAAAGAACTATACTGTGACTGAACAAGAGCTTCTTGCAGTGGTTTTTGCATTTGAGAAATTTCGATCATACTTGCTTGGTACTAAGGTCATAGTGCATACTGACCATTCTGCATTGCGGTATTTGATGGCGAAAAAAGATGCAAAACCGAGATTGATTAGATGGGTATTGCTGCTACAAGAGTTTGATTTTGTAGTACAAGACAGAAAAGGGACCAAAAATCAAGTCGCCGACCACTTGTCAAGATTAGAGGAAGAGGCTATGCTAAAGCTTGGAGATAGGGCTGAAATCAATGATGCTTTTCCAGATTAAAAGGTATTGGCTGCTTCTCATGATTTGATCCCTTGGTTCGCCGACTTTGCTAATTATTTGGCAAGCGACATTATGCCCCCCGATTTGTCTTTTCACCAAAGAAGAGAATCTATGCATGATGTGAAGAGGTTCTTTTGGGATGAACCCTACTTATATCGTAGTTGTGCTGATGGGATTATTCGTCGATGTGTGCCTGAGGTGGAGACGTTGAGTGTACTTGAAGCATGCCATTCATCACCTGTTGGTGGGCATCATAGTGGTATTCGGACTGCACATAAGATTTTGCAATGTGGGTACTATTGGCCCACCATTCACCAAGATTCTCATGATTTCGCCAAATCTTGTGATCGTTGCCAAAGAGAAGGAGGGATTTCAAAGAGGCAAGAGCTCCCAATGAATCCGATATTGAGATAGAGTTGTTTGATGTATGGGGTATTGATTTTATGGGTCCATTTGTGAGTTCATATGGGATGAAGTATATTCTTGTTGCGGTTGATTATGTATCGAAATGGGTAGAAGCAGTTGCACTCTCCAACAATGAAGGTAAAAGTGTCACCGCATTCTTGAAAAAGAATATTTTCTCCAGATTTGGTACACCGAGGGCCATAATTAGCGATGGAGGTTCTCACTTCTGTAATAGGTTCTTCAAGGCACTACTTGAGAAATATGGTGTCCGTCACAATGTAGCCACTCCTTACCATCCACAGACTAGTGGTCAAGTTGAAGTATCCAACAGAGATCAAACAGATATTGGCAAAGACTGTGAATGCTAATAGAGCGGATTGGTCAAGAAAGCTTGATGATGCTCTATGGGCATATCGCACTGCATACAAGACCCCCATAGGTATGTCTCCTTACCAACTTGTATATGGGAAGTCTTGTCATCTTCCAGTGGAGCTAGAGCATAAGGCTATGTGGGCAATGAAGAAGTTAAATTTGGACTGGAGCGCCGCATCTAACCAAAGGATGAATGACTTGAATATGCTCGATGAATTTCGCCTACAAGCTTATGAAAGTTCAGCCTTGTATAAAGAAAAGATGAAGAGGTATAGTGACCAAAGAATTGAAAAGCGAGAATTTGTGATTGGTGATCTGGTGCTGTTATTCAACTCTAGGCTGCGCTTATTTCCAGGCAAACTCAAGTCTAAGTGGACAGGGCCATTTTTGCTCACAAAAGTGCTCTCGCATGGAGCGGTTGAGCTTGAGAAGAAGGATGGAACAAGGTTCATGGTAAACGGGCAAAGGATTAAGATCTATATGGGAAATGCTGAAACTGTGCAAGAAGTGATTGAGGCCTACAATCTTGATGAAGTCTGAGTAATCAAGACACCTGCGTCGTGCCACGACGTTAAATCAAGCGCTGCTTGGGAGGCAACCCAAGATGTACAATCTAGCCAATGATAGGGTTAAATTTTCTAATTAGTAGTTTAGTTTGCTCTGTTTACTTGCATGTTTGCATTAATTTAGTTATCAGTGTTGGCTAGAATTAGTATAGGGTCCGTGTCTAAAAAGTGTCAAGAAAATGTACAAAAACAAAAAACAAAAATAGCTTAATGGTTGCTACATGTGCAGGTACACCATCTGTTGTATCTGCAGAAATAGTTCTGGTGCAGAGGTCTACGGAGACCATCGACGGCCCGTCGATTGATCCACGGATCGTCAATGGTGTCCGTAGATCCAAGGTAAGTCCCTAAAATTTCAAACTGTAGAAGTGATCTACGGTACCCATCTACGGACCGTAGATCGACTCACGAACTGTAGACGGGGTCTCGTGAGTCCAAACGCTAGGATTCTCTGACCTGACCCGGACCCCCTATTTAAATAACCCCTTATTTCAAACCCACTCCCAATTCCCTCCATTTACCCATAACCATTTCCCCCACCCCTTTCATCTCCCTAATCCACTCCATAACCGCCATACGCCACTCTCCCTTCCTTATATTACCACACTACCATCAATTTAGTTTACCCCCATCCCATATTTCACTTTTTAAAATCCGGTGTTGAGTTTGATAGCACTAGAAGTGGTTCAATTGTTGTGCTAAGCCGTGTCATCACACAATCCCCCACTCCTCGTTGCTTGCAAGGTAATGAATTTGATCCTCACTTTGAATTTTGATTCATAGCATGAATATAGTACGTCGGGAATTGGGTCTTAACTAGGGTTATTGTTTAATGTAATTACATGATTAATTTACAAGTTGCAATACCCTTAGAATGATAGATAGTGATTGTTTAGTTTGATTATATGTGATTGTAAGCCTTTATGTAAGTTTCGACTTAGGGTTCCAAAATTTCTCTAAATTATGTGTTAAATAACCAATCGAAATCGTACGAATGAAGAACTAGCATAATTGAGTGTTAAAATGCATGATGAGGCTTGTTAATGTTGAACTTTAGGACCTTGGATGCCTAATTAACAAGATAGGGTAAAATCTGGGCATAAATGGCATCCACGATACCCCGTCTACGGACCGTAGATGAGGTTCGTCATTGGATACACACACGAAAATTAGCCAAGTGTAAAACCACGGAAGTGGACTACGGTCCGTAGATTGATCTACGGACCGTTCTGCACATCCGTGGTTTCCATCTGCAACTTATATTTTCTGGTCTCCTGATCCACGGTAGAGTCCCACGGACCGTAGATCAGTCTACGGACCGTAGGTACCCTCCGTGGATGACCACTGTGGCCTGTTTCTGAAAAAAAAATTCTGACTTTGTTATTGTTTGTTTATCGTTTTCCTTCTTCGTAGTATAGTTTTGGTTACTTTTGGACACTAAAATCGTTCACGCAGGTACAATGGCACCTAAGAAGATGGTCACCTATTCAAAAAGGGGCAAGTCCAAATCTGTTGCCCCTAGTTTCCGGTTGATTGATGAGGACACAGACACCGATACTGATCCAGCGTACGTGCCTCTCAACACTAGGACTTCTCGCGCCAGAGGCACACCCCGGAAGGTGATTCCCGACGTAGTCACTGTCTCCGATGAGGAGCACACACTGATCGGGGCACCAACTGGGGCTGCTTCCAGTTCAGAGGAGTCTGCCTCAGGATCGGGATCTGACCATGCCTCCGGCTCCCAGTCAGCCAATTCTTCACGATCTGAATCTGCCCAGGCTACAGGGTCCCATGCTAAATCTTCCACCGGATCGGGAGAAAAGGATCAAGCAGCCTCATCTGACGAGGCCACTAGTTCAGAGTCCATACCCGTGCCCCTGAATGATGCTCCTACTCCTGTAGCCGTGAGCAAAATAGATGGTGTGTCGAGGGCCAATGGAAAATATACAGGGATGCTAAGATGGTAAATGACAAACAGAAAATGGCCCAACTGATCACAGAAGAGTGGAGAGTTCTGACGGGGAGCTTGCACACTGTTCCAAACATTCACCGGTTATTCACCCTCCACAAGTGTGACTGGATGGCTCAAGACCCAGGGACGTACAGTGAGGAGATGGTGCGGGAGTTCTATGCTTCCTATGCTGCCACTCTCCGGGGCTCCATTTCGAAGAGGTCAAAGCCCTTAGCTCAGGACCCACTAACTTCCACATTGGTCCGAGGGTGCCCGATTGACATATCCCCTGCCACCATCCGACGGTTTCTCTATGGTCCCACTGCGGGTCACTCTTGGTCCCTCAATACAGCGGAGTTTGACTACAGATGGGACATTGTGCGGAGTGGTGCCTTCCAGAGAAATTCTGAGCAGCGAGAGGCTGTGATACACTGGTTGGCCAAATACATTGCTGCAGATGGCGAGCGTGCTGAATGGGTTGCTGCTCCACGTTTGGGTATCAGGAAGGCGACATTGACCTTTGTGGCCAAATTCTTCTGGTTACTGGTGCGGAACAGGGTGTCGCCGACTAAAGCAGATAATCAAGTCACGTGGGACAGAGCAGTCATGGTAGCGGCATTGGTAGCGGGAGTAGAGATTGACTTTGCCCGCATGCTGCTGGCAGAGATCCACGAGAGGGCATTCAGGACCTCCACGACTTACCCTTTTCCTTGCCTTATTTTTCAGTTGTGCAGGGACTCTGGAGTGCCGATCTGGCATTGTGACAGACTAGTCCACCCTACAGGCGCATTGGACATCGGCCTCATTCGGGATGAGGCGAATGTAGCAGCACCGCGCAGAGAGCCTCAGGTTGAGGTACCTCCTTTGGGTACCGATCTTGCAGACACAGTGGGGCAGGCACAGGGCGATGATTTCAGCGCTCCCGATCACACCGATAATGTCCCGGGCTCCTCTTCTCAGGCAGCTAGCATGGGCCCCAGTTCGTCCCGGTCCACACCGCAGTTGGGCGCATCTGTTGTTCCCTTGGCCAGAGTTCAGAAGCTGGAAGCTCAGATGGCTACGTTGCTACACCACATTCAGCCCTGGATGCAAAAGTCGATCGCTGAGTCCGAGGCTAGAGTGGAGCGCAGGATGGAGGATATGATGGACCGGAAGGTCCAGGCTGTCAATAATCGCCTGGATGCCTTCGAACTGAGAGTCCTCGAGCGACCAGCCCTGGCCACAGGCATTTCTTCTTTGCAGGCAGACATAGCTAGTCTCCGGTCCGACATCGAGACCATTCTTGCTGCACCTGCCGTCGAGCCCCAGATTGCCCCCACCGCACTGGCTGATGATACAGTGCTAGATGCCCTTTTCAGTGGGACCGCAAAGGAGGGACTTCTAATTACACAGGCAAAAGGCAAACGGCATCGCTCTCACCGCACTGAGGAGGAGAAAGCCCTCAAGAGACAGCGCAAGCAGGAGAAGGAGGCTAGGAGGGCGTCCATAGTCGATGAGGAGTTGCGCCAGCAGAGGGAGCGTGAGCGAGGGGCAGGGGCGTCGAGCTCGCCCCGGGGCCAGTAGCGGCCCAACCTGTTGCGGAAGACGCCGAGAGAGTGAGAGTGAGCACTACTGAGGGTGCTACGATTGATGCTGTGGGCACTACTGAGGGTGCCCCCACTGAGGTTACAGCGGGTTCCGGGCAACCGGACCCTCCTGCTTGTTGAGGATTCGCCGGCGCTTTGCGCCACAGGTTTGCTTTACCCAATCCATTGTCTTTTACTATTATATATGCGTTGGGGACAACTGCATCTATTTTTGTTGGGGGTGGGGCAAATGGATTGTGAGTGATAGGGTGAAATCTGAATAACCCAACTCATAAATCCTCCTTTGGGGTTTTCTTGCCTGTGTTCTTTTTCCCCAAAGGACTGTTTAATTTCTGTTGAACCGGCATGTGTTAGGATTGTATGTGTAGAAGCATAATACAGAACGAAGCATGATGGCTTATAAAAAATTATACCCGTCAGATTTTAGGATGTATGCTAGATGTTTTAGGCTATGATTAGTTGATTGTGCTGATTCTGAATATGACATAATAAATCAACTTGATGGTATGACTTGAGCTGAAACTTGAACTAAGTAATCTAATAATCTGATAATGAAACAATGTGCCAAGAGTGGGTGAGTATTGTTGTGTTCAAACAGTTTTGTGCAAAGCTAGAACTTGCCCGGTTAGTCCTTCTAAGACAACTCAATCTAGAGGTTAGGAAGTGATCATAGGCCATTGTTCTGAAAAGTCAAAGAAATTGCCGAGAAGGATTCAACCAAATGAAATAACTGTTCCCTTTGATCCAGTTTTTGAGCCTAAAATAAACCATTTCTTTCTAAAAACCCTACACTCACCTTCCCATAATCTAATATGTTGGCCCTGGTCCCTCCTTGGACATGTGCACTTCGGTTTAGGCCAAAACCCTAAGTTGAGGGTGGCTAATGTAAAAGTAACTTCAAATCTTGGCCCTGACCCGACAACGGGTATTGTGCACCTCAACTAATAAAAAATTCTATAAGTTGAAGGTGGCTATGAAAGAAGATACTGAGAGACAAATGGGTATGAAAAGAGTGAAGTGAAAAAGAGAGAAAATGTGTAGAAAGGATGTGATTGATTGAAAGCTAGATGAATGAGAAGAAAATAAAGTGTTACAAATTCCGAATACACATTCTTGGTTGAAGGAAATCAAGCAAAAGAAGGTAAAATGGTATGATGCCAGAAATAGGGCCAAAAGAGGTTAAAAGCCAAAGTGTAATGTCGAGGAGGGCAGAAAGTCACTAATCAGTACCCAAATGTACCACACCTGACCCTGAACCCACGTTACAAGCCAATAAAGTCCTATAGTGATCCTAGAATCTAGTTTGGAGAGTCTAAGCAGTGAAAATAAGGGCAAGCTTATGGTATAAAGCACTGACTGTATTTGAAATTACTTCTGAGCGTGAGTGTTGAATAAATCCTTACACCATAAATGACATTCAATTTTTGTGAAAGAAAGGATTTCGTTTGAAGTAAGGGCACAAGTTACATTGTTGGAAAGTTGGTGTCTTGGTAATAGTGATAAGGTGCAAGTTGTGTGTTAGTTGGTCGATCCGTGTCATAGTTTGATAGGCATGGATTAGCTTGTCAAGTCTAAAAGCACGAAGTTGCATCTAAAAAAGTAAGGGGGTAGAGAGCCATGTGATTGCTTGGGTTTGAAACGCTTGCTGCTATACAAGAGTCGTTTAGAGTTGTATTGCGTCGCTTGAGGACAAACAACGAATTTAAGTTGAGGGTGTTGATATACCGTGAGTTTACGGTATTTCTAATACATTTAACTTACAAGTTGTGTGTGTCTAGGGCCTTATCGTATTGGTTTTTATGTGTTTTATTATGTTTTTGCAGGAAAGATGTTCAGGCGTAGAAGTATCGAGACAACTGATCAAATTGCAGAAAAAGAGCATTCACGGAGCCGATCTACGGACCGTAGGTCCATTGACGGTCCGTAGGTGATGATCGTAGATCAGCAGCCAAGGGACGGATGACAAATCAGGGAAATCTGACCAAGTGTGGAACCACGGTGTCAATCGACGATCCGTAGATCAGCCTACGGACCGTACTGTTAAACCGTAGAAAGTGACAGAGAAGGGTTCCAGTACCTGATTTTTGAAGATTCTAAGTATGGAGCTACGGAGGGGATCGACGGACCGTGGATAAATCGACGGACCATACTGTCTGTCCGTCGTTTGCTTCAGAGAGGCTGATTTTTGAGAGCTTAAATATTTTCTAAGTCTTGGCTTACGAAAGGGACTTACGGACCGTAGATCCATCGACGGTCCGTAAGTCAGTCTCGTGGATTGAAGACGCGTACCTGAACAGACTTTCCTTAAATTGTTTCCTTTTTAAATTAGGATTTGTTTTTCTATAAATAGGGCATGTAAACCTCGTTTTTGGGGGTTAGACATTATTATTGTAGTTCTACTTTTGACTTTGGAGATTGAATTACAACTTTGACAATTATTAAATTTACAAGTTCGTTTTGAAGATTTTTGGCTTTGCAACTCAAGTTGAATTTCTGGGTTTATTATTTTCATTACGTAAGTTCATGATTTCTTCTTCTAAAATTATGAATTGTGTTCTTGCTAATATGAGTAACTAAATCCACAACTAGGGTTGTGGGAACCATGAGCGATTAACAAAATATGAATAGTAATTAAGCAATTCGTGAATAGTGTTTTGCATGCATTGATAATTCTTTCGTTTAGAAGTCTTTTTAACGGTGGCCAACGTTAGAACTCGCCTTGTTGCTACTTGCCGGATCAAGGAGGTAATCAACAAGAAAAGAATTATCAACATAGATTTAGTGTGATACTATCTAATAGACTAGTATCGATTGGTGCGAAGTAATAACTAAGCCAAACATCGATTATGATGTCTAATATGAGGTAAAGGTAAGGGTTAGTAAAGTGTACACACGTAGCCGGGATCAAGGTGCGGGGTGAAATTCTCTAGATGCCGGATCAAGGATTTAGAGATACCTAACTTATCACTTTGCATGTAATACACTAGGAAGGGATTCTTTGTTACTAGGATTATTGCGTTATGAGCTTGTGGGGAACACGTACGCCCTAGTTATTTCTCTCATCTTGATAACAACCAAAAACCGAGTTTTGTTTAATTACTTGAATTTTATTGAATTCTTATTATTTATTATAAACTAATCCCCCTTTTTAATTATTTGTTTCTGGAAGATCTTTGACTAATCGAATATAATTGTAGGCTAAAGTAAAGTCTAAACCATTTTTCCTTGTGGGATCGACCCCAACCTACAAGTTGGGTTCTCTACTTGATAACGATCGCTTATGCTTCTGTAGGGAAGTGTAATTTGAGCGTATCAGATACTTGTAAGGTAAATTGATTTCTCCCAAACTTTGAATATTTCGTTGTTTCAATTAAAGTCACAACGATGAACTTGACTTTGGGTTGTTAAATTACTTGTTACAATGTTGATTTTTTGTTTATAAACATCTTTGGAATGATGGTACGTGAGTGTGTAATTAATCTAAATCAAATAACTGAATTGCTAGGTCTAAGTGAGAGTTTTGACTTAAGGTTTTGAGGTTTCTTTGTGTTGAACTTTGAATTGTGCATAATTCGGAACCCTAGGAATGATGAACTACCACATTACTTGTTGAAATGCATGTTTAGGCTTAGTTTGATTATATTTTTGTTGAAAGTTTGCATTGACTGTGAATGGAAGTGTTATGTCTGGCACATAACTGATCTACAAATTTGACCCACGGACTGTAGGTCAACCTACGGACCATAGGTCGGGGTCCGTGGATCAGTAGCACACACAAATTTGGTTAAGTCAAGAACCATGGTGTGGACTACCTTCCATCGTTGATCGATGGACCGTTCAGCACATCCATAATTCCATCACCCGAGACCCAAAAATGGGTACCCTGACCTATAGAGGGGACCCATGGGCCATCGTTCCATTAACGAACCATAGGTACCTGTTGTGGGTCATAATTCCAGCTACTACCTGGAAATTTTTTGGATTTTATCTAAGTTTGATTCATGTTCAAAAAATATTTCATGGGTCTTTTTGTGTTCTTTGGGTACTAACGAAGCTTCCACAGGGACCATGGCTCTTAAACAAGCTCCAACCTATGCAAGAGAGGGCAAGTCTAACTGATGAGGATAGTGATAAGGGGTACGTCCCTGGCACCACCTGTGTTTCCCCCATTGCTACCCGAGTTACGAGGAATAGGGCCTAGAAGATTAGTTCTACGAGTGATGAGGTCGAGGTCACTACCCCCTAGTCTGAGGAGGGGGACACAGAGTCTAAGAGTCTCAGCTCAGCCCTAATTCTAGCGGCAGTCCAATTTCTTTTTCAGATGCCGATAGCACAGGGGATGCCATTGTACCACCCCGAGTAGAGTCGGTTCCTAATGCCTTAGAGCCAAACAGGTGGTGTGTTACAGGGCCAGTACCAGCTATATGAAAATGGCACCATGATGAATGAACATCAGAAGATGGCCAGGACCTTTACTGAGAAGCGCAGGGTTCTTACAGGCAACCTCCACACCATATCCGTTATTGAGGAGCTATTTCAGAGGCACAAATGTGAGTGGATGGCATGGAGCCTAGGGAATTATAGTGAGGAGATGACTCAGGAATTTTATGCTTCCTACGCCGTTATGGTCTGCAATGCCATATCCAAGAGGGATAAACCACTGACCTAGTCTCCACTTCAGTCCACATTGGTGCGGAATTTCTTGGTTGACATCTCAGAAGCCACCATTCGTCGGTTCATCTATGCCCCAGCCCACACTCTGCCTATTAATACAGCAGAGTATGACTATAGGATGGGAATTGTTCAGAGCGGTGCATGTAAGAGAAATGTTGATCAGAGAGAGCCGTTGCTTCGATGGATGGCAAGTCGTATTGCCTAGGATAGAAAGTGTACCGATAGGGTGCACAATCCTGCTCTGCCTATCAGGAAGACGACTCTGAGTTTCGTTGTGAGGTTTTTCTGGTTAATATTTTGTACTAAACTATCCCATACTCAGGCGGACAATGTTGTCACTTGGGACCGAGCCATGATGATTGCTGCTATTATGGCGGGAATGGAGCTTGATTTTGCCTGAATCCTGATTGTTGAGATCCATGAGAGTGCTTTCAGGACCACCATTACTCTTCCCTTCCATGTTTGATATTACATCTCTACATGGAGGCTTCAATGCCCATTTGGCATTGTGACAGGTTTCTCGAGGTGACCAAGACTGTGGATATTAGCCTCTTTCGAGATGATGCCAATCTTGGTTCACCACAGAGAGAGCCACAGGTTGACGAACCACTATTATGTGCTGATCTTACTGCTGATGTGGAGCATATCCTGGATGTTTACACCACTTCTCTAACCACTACTGCAGATGCATAGGGTCCCCCTTCTGCCGCCACAAGTCAAGCTTCAAGCTCATCCAGAGCCACTCCCTCTTCCACTGTCATTTCTCTGGCCCGAGTCTAGAAGTTGGAGACCCATATGGTTACTCTGTTGTAGCACATGAGGCCTTATTTGTTGCGCTATGTTGATGAGTTTGAGACTCGATGGAGTAGATGATGGAGAGGAAGAATCAGGCAGTCCACAAACGCCTAGATTTCGTTGAGTTAACGGTTCTAGAGAGGCCTGCCCCTACTATTGATGTGGCCACTTTCCACACGGAGTTGGCTAAGCTCCAGTGTGATATTGATGCTCTTTTAGCCCCACTTGAGACTGTCCCAGAGGTTGCCCCTATGGCTTAAGAGGATGAGGTGGTGATGATTTCCCTCTTAGGTGACACTATGCTACCACCTGATCCTTCCCATGCTGCTAGGAAGCATCACCGTTCTGATCATACTTCTAATACTGAGGAGGCCTACTGAGCTAAGAAGAGGGAGAGGCAAGAGCTTGAGGTAGCCCAAAGCCGATTCATTCTTGATGAGAATATGCGACAGCAGAGGGATCGTGAGTTAAATGTTTGCCTGCTAGGTTTGAGGAGCACTACTAATGGTGTTCCGATTGTTGATAAGGGCGCTACTGATGGCGTCCCTAGTCTTGATCCAATGGGTTCTGGGAAATCAAATCCACCTGCTTCTTGATGGGTCTTCGGCGCATTTGCGCCACAGGTTTGCTTCACCGAATGATCTACTTTTTATTTTGTGCATTGAGGGCAATTGCACCTTATTTTTTTAGGGGTGGGGTAAGTGGATTGTGAGTGATAGGGTGAAGTCTGAGTAACCCAACTCATAATCCTCCCTTGGGATTTTCTTACCTGTGTTCTTTTCCCAGAAGGAACTGTTTTACTTTTATGTTGAACCTACATGTGTAGGATTTTATGTGTAGAAGTAAGTAGAAAAATAAAGACATTATGGCATAAAGAGCATGAAATTGATACCTGTCCAAAAAATTTGAAATGTGCTAGATCTATAGGCTGAATGAGTTGAATGTTTTGGATCTTCATATGACATGATAAGGAACCGGTATGGTAACATGACTAAAGCTAAAATTCGAGCAGGGTAATTCAATAATCTGATAATGAAACAATGGCCAATTGTGTGTGAGAAAAGTTTGAATGTTCATGCAATATATGCCAATCTAGAACTTGCCCCGTTGGTCCTGCTAAGATAATCTAGGCTAGAAGTTGGGAAATGATCATAGGCCCGTGTTCAAATAAGTCCACTCAAGCCTAAAATGATTCAACCAAAAGAAATAAATTCTCCCTTTGATCAAAATGTTTGAGCCTAATGTAGACCACTTCTTTCAATACACCTAATTAACCTTCCCAAAAAGATTTTTTTAGCCCCGGTCCCTCATTGGACATGTGCACCTTAACTTAGGCCAAAAGCCTAACTTGAGGGTGGCTAATTCAAAAGGTTACTTAATCTTGGCCCTGGTCCGACATTGGATATTGTACACCTCAACCAATGTAAAATACATAAGTTGAGGGTGGCTATGAAAAAGGAAACCGAAATAAAAAGGTTATGAAAAGAATTTTGTGTAGGAGAAAGAAAAAGAAAGGAAAAGAAAGAAAAAGATGTGACTGAAGTCGAAAGAAGCAAAACGATGAATGACAAATGTGCTGAAAGAAAGAAACAAAGATGAAGTAAAAGAAGAAAGTAAAAAAACAGATCGATAAAGTCAAAAGTCACATCTATGCTGAAGAGAGTGAAGGGAAAGAACAAAAACTAAAAAGATGTCAAGAAGTGGTTGAGAAAAGAGGTAAAAAGCCAATGTAATGTAAAGGAGGGTAGAAAAGTCACTAAAAAGTACCCAAACGTACCCTACCTGACCCAAAGACTATGTTACAAGCTAAGAAAGTCGTATAGTGATCCTAATGACTAGTTTGGAGAGACTATGCAGTGAAAATAAGGGCAAGCATATGGTATTGAACACTAACTGTAGTGAAGTTACTTCTGAACATGAGTTTTGAATGAATCCTTAAACTTAAAATTTGGATTTGTTGTGTGAAAAGGATTTCTTTTGAAGTTAGGGCACTAGTTACATTGTTGGAAAGTTGGTACCTTTGTGATTGTGAAAAAGTGTATGTTTTGATGTCTATTGGTCGATCTATGTCATGTTTTGATCCGCATGAGTTAGCTTGTTGAGTCGAGATGAAAAGATTTTAACTAAGTTATGGAATTGATTGAGAAGGCCATATGATTGCTTGAGTTTGTATGTTTTCTTCTACATAAGTATCGTTTAGATTTTTAGTGTGTCGCTTGAGGACAAACAACAAGTTTAAGTTAAGGGTGTTGATATACCGTGATTTTACCATATTTTTGATACGTTTAACTTAGAGTCTGTGTGTGTCTTGGGATATTTTGCTATTAGAAATAATGTTTTGTGTGTAATTCTTGCAGGAAATAGGCTTGGATGTGGTTGATGAAGATGTGAGGTGAAAATTGTAGAAGTAGCCAACAACGGACCGTAGGTCTAGTAACAGATCGTAGATGAGCAGTCATAGGTCCTGGTCTTGGAGTTGAGTTCCAGTACTCAAACCACGGAGTGACAGGACAGGCCATAGTCCAATCCATGGACCATAGGTGAGCATGCCTAGGTGGAAGATCAGGAAAGTAAAACCACGTGTGGAACCACAGAGGCATCAGCAGACCGTAAGTCGACACATGGGCCATCCTGCACATCCGTCGATGGGGATCAAAGAGTTGAAGTTCCAGTACCTGATTTTATTTTCTAAGTGGTGGACCAAGGAGGGTGACCTACGTACCGTAGGTTGACCCACGATCCGTAGATCGAGGCGTCAACAGAAATCGTGTCTGAGCAGTTTTATTTCCTTATTTTGCTTCCTGTTAAGTCTGGGATTTGTTTTCTAAAAATAGGAGTTGTAATCCTCATTGTTGGAGTTAGACACTATTGTAATGTTTTATACTTTCGTCTTTTGGAATTATTTGGCAAACTCTTAGCAATTTATTTCCAGATGTTGGTTTATGCAAATTTTACTTTGAATTTCACTTCAAGATTTCAGGTTTCATCTATTCTAACTGTAAATTCAGGAATTTTTTTAACCTAATTATGAATTTTGAACTCTCAAGCATGAGTAGCTAAATCCACAACTAGGATTGTGGGAACCATGAGAAATTAACAAAGTATAAATAATAATTAAGTAATTATTGACTAGTGTTTATGCCTTGATTGTTAATCCTTTCGTTAAGAAGTCTTTCTAGCGGTGTGCAATGTTAGAACTTGCCTCGTTCCTACTTGTCGGACCAAGGAGGTAGTGAATGAGAAAAGGATTAAACAACAGCGACTTAGTGGGTGTTATCTAATAGTTTGATATCAATTGTACTAAGGGTGAAAACTAAACTACATTGATATGACGACTAATATAGGGTAAAGGTAAGGGTTGGTAAAGCATACACTCGTAGACGGACCAAGTTGCACGGTGAAATTCCCTACTTGGAGGACCCATCACATAGGGATACCTAACTTACCAACTTTTCATGTAAAACACTAGGAAAGGATTACTATTATTACGATTACTATGTTAAGAGCTTGTGGGGAACACACATACCCTAGTTTCCTTCTCATATTGATAACTCAAAGTTTGAATTTTTTTTACTTGTTACTTTAGCATTCAAATCTGTTATTTACTTACAAAATCCCCCCTGTTTACTTTTCTCAGCAATAGTTTAACTAAACGGAGATAATAGTGAGTTAATTTTAAGTTTGAACCATATTCCTCGTGGGATCGACCCCAACCTACAAGTTGGGTTCTTTACTTGATAATGATCGCTTATACTTCTTTAATGACGTGTAATTTGAGTGTATCAGTCATTAGCAATAAAACCCAACAAAAGAGTCCAGGTCGAATCCCATATGGAAAAAATTGTCGGTAATAAAAAATACAAAGGTTAAATAGCGACGAGTTTAAACCTAAAAACACAATATACAAGATTATCAAATTAAGAGAGATTTTTGTAATTAAACAAAGGATTTGGCCAGAGACAATATCAAGCAAGGGATAATTGGGAATTGGGAATTGGGAAATTTGGAACTAAATACTCATTCAATGATCAATTGTCATCTCAACACAAGAAAATCAACTAAAGGTAGGCTAGATCACCATCAATCAATACTAATCTCTTTTCAGTATCAAAGTATTTTATAATGAAATATTATTTCGGTCTCAATCATTTTCAACAATAAAACAATCCAATACCTAAGTCAAAACCCTTATTTCTAGCAAGTTTAGCTTTCAAGGAAATAGACCTAAATTGTCTCCTTTCGGTCTCAAATTTAGGACTCAAAGCCAAATATGATTATTTTATTAACTCTCCATTTCACAAATTCTCCTTCAAGCAACCCACAAAGATCGGAAGCTAGATTCAAGCATGTACTCTCAAGTCATAGATTAAAGCATGAAAATTATATTAAACCCATTCATGAAAACATGAAATCACATACAAAAGCAATAGAATGAAAAATCAAAGATACAAATCATATTGTCGATTTCTAGCACAAAACCCCAATCTCAATTAGCAATTACACCTATAATTCTAGCAATGTAAAGCAAGAAAATGAATAAGAGAACAAGAGATTGTACTATTAACCACCAAAGCATCAAAACCAAATGTGAAATGTGATGCAACTTGCCTTCAAAACCTCAACCCAAATTAGGAAATCTACCTATTTTTCTCTACTCTAAGCAAAGAAGATGAACTACTCTCTAGGATTGAAATATTAATCAAAAGATACATTCAACAATGACTACTGGTGGGTATAAAAAGGGTTTTTGGGATCAATTTAGTGAAATTTCCAACATGTTGAGGCGCCAGGCATTTTCTCTTAGCGATCAGGACAATAAAATCACGCAGTCATGATGAGTAGTTTCACTGGGTAACGGAAATGCAACCTCTGAGCACATGACAACGAGGTCTAAACTCTTTGGCGCAACCTCTGCTTCACATAGTCACAGTGGGTAATCTTCTATAAGTTCCACTTTCTTCTAATTGACCTCTTATTGCCTCAATTCCACTTGGTTTCCTCAAATTTCATTTAATTCACCTCTCCATTTAATGTTCCTGCAAATATGAAGAAAACCATTAATAGCACCAATTCTAACTTAACTCAAGCCAAAACTAATAAATAAAGAGGCTCAAATGAGTGGAAATCCACCGCTCATCAACATTCCCTTTCTCCTTAATGGGAGAAGTAACTAGGTGTCTAGCCAAACTACCACAAGATTCCATAACTTCATGGGATGAACTAACAGAAGTGTTCCTTGAAATATTTTTTCCTCTTTCAAAAATGGTGAAACTTGGTTGCGATTTCAAAAGTTAGGTTTACAATACCTAACACATGATTTTCCAGACAATTTGTTGCTATAATATTTATATTGTAACCTTGATACAATAAACAAAGGGTTGGTTGACTAACTCATTGAAGTAGGGTAATGCGACAGTCGTATTATGTGGCAATAATGTTGCTTCATGACATGACCAAAATAAACCAAGTATGGAATACTAGGAAGGATCAAGTATCTTCTCTACAATTGGGTCTGACCAAGGAACAAATGGAGAAGAATCAAGAGCGTGATGAGAAAATAGTCAAAATGATCACTCAACTTGACTTGTTATCCAAACTTGTCATGGTCATGGATTTAAATCGATAAACGCAGTTGGTATGAGTAGTGGGCAATGTCCAGAGGATGACATGTTTGAGGCATTGTATAATGAAGAAGTGCAATACATGGGGAACCAAATGGGGGGTTCTCATCCAAACTATCCTAGACCGAGTGAGAACCAAGGTCGCACTAAGGAAAGAGATAATGGCTAGAGACATTGATGAGATAAAGGAGGTAATTGGAGAGATCGTGAAGCTGATAAATATTGATACATACCACCTCATGATCATCAGAAATTGAAAGAGCAAGCTGAATAAGAAGGAAACCGAACTAATGATATATTGACTAGGATCTTTAACATGGTTGAAGGGTCCAACAAAGTGTTGAAAGAGTTGAAAAATGAATTTTCCACTTTGACTCAAATTGTTACTTCTCACTCTGTGTCAATTGAGCAGTTGGAAAATCAAATGTGCCTAATTTTTGCTCATCTAAATCCACAGTAAAAAGGGACTTTGCCTAGTGATACCATCCCCAACCCCAAAAATGATGTTTGATGAGTAAGTACAATGTGGTTCTATTATGTTAAATAAGGCATTTCCTGGGAGGCAACCCAAGTTTACTTTATTACTTTCAATAAAATGTGTTGTGAGTGCATGTTGAAATGGTGTCAAAAGTTTAAAAGGACATAATGGGTGATGCAAATATCCATTCAGCAATCCACCAAGTTGGTTACGCGAACATCTTCATGTTTGCCTTCTTACCCAAGAATTTGAAAAAATGGTACTGTCAACATCATTGTATATGTACTTATTCGGTGATCCACTGAATGACATTGGGTGAACAACATTGGGTCCGCCATGTTGAACTTCAAGTTGTGTATTTTTTAAGGCATCGTAGGTAAGTTTAAGCTCGTTCGGTGATGTTAGTCATAGACCACCGAATGCAACTGATAGAAAAAGGCCAAGTGTCAATTTGCTTTTAAAAAGGGATCCTTTGATCTTTTTGAATCGTTTCACTTCCTACACTCTATACTTTTAGTCTAAATTCTACTTTGAGTTTTCTTTGCTTTGATTTGCATGCGTGGTAAAAAAAACTTTTTGCTTTTAAGGGCAAATTGTTGATTTGGCCATACTTTGTTGAGTTCAGAGGAAATCTGAGTACTCGAGGGTAAAATTGGCATATGTATAGCTTGTGAAATTACTTGGGTGTTTGGTAGTTTTGTATTTTGGTGTTTGATTTTAAATATTTTGCATTGGGATGAAATTACCTGTTCGGTGAGGTTTTCTTAGCACGCCAAGGTTATCAAGTGAATCACCGAGGAAGTCCCACATCATCTTTTGATTTTTAAATTGTGACTTAGGTCCTATTACTTTCGACAAGCTTGTCTTAGATCACTGAACCATATTTGTGAATCGTTGAGTTGGAGCTGGCATTGCCCTTTATACGTGACCTTGAAGTTTTTTGCATTGTCACTTTTGGTGGGCTTGTTCTAGCCCACCAAATTATCTCGATGAATCTTCGAGTTGGAGTTGACATCCCCCTTAATGCCTTAGTTGAAATTATTTTTGATCCTGTCAACTTTGGTGAGCTCATATAAGTTTGCCTGACCTATTAGGAAAATCACCTACCCATTCAGAGAGCCTCAAGAAACTTGTTTCAATTGTGCTTCTTTGTTCAATTTTCAACTAACCTTGACACAATATTTATTTTGGAATGTTGTGCTTTACAGGAAATGGTCAAAACCAAAGTCCCTGTCTATTCAATGGTGGTTTCATCTGATTCTGAGTCTAACCCCACTTCTCCACCTCCTATTAAAAGTAAAAAAGTGGAGGTTATAAATGAGCCTACAGGGTAACAACAGGTCACTCCACACACCTCTACGCATGTAAGTGAAAATCAAAAGAAGGTTGTTGAGACTGAGAATCCACCAGCACCTATAATGGTGCAAAAGTCTAAACCCAAAAAAAGAAGTGAGATCCATTTTAAGTTGCCACAAGAGCCTGCCACTAATATTGCTTCGAGAGTGCTTTCCGTTATAGCTCCAAGGTCGTGAATAGGCTCAAAGAAGGGAGAGAGTGCACCATTCTAAATTAGCACCGGTTATCTATAGATGGGATCATGAGTGACTACCCCGCCATATGGAGTACAATAAAATTTCACAAGTTTGAGCAATTCATAAGAGCTAGACCAAGATATGTCTAGACATGGGTTAGGTAATTCTACGATGCATATTCCAAGTTATTACCCAAGAAGAGAAAGGGTGTGGTTCGAAAACCTTTAGATGAAGTTGAAGTCTAGGAAAAATGGTTCAGTGTGACCATATATGTATAAATAATGCTTTAGGGATAGCTGGCGAAACCACTGAAATGTATAAGCTTCGAATGAAACATAGTTTGGACGATTTGAAAGTGTGAATGGCACCCTTAATTTCAGTTATTACTCCTGTGTGGTTGGGTGATGGGATAAATATAGAGAAGAAAGATATCAACAAAGTGGCTCAATATTGGTTTGGGTTCATTAGCAACAACCTAATGCCTTCCTAAAATGAGTCAATTCTCCAACACCCAAAGGCAGTCCTGGTGGGTACCATTATTGATCAAGAAGATATTAATGTGGGTCAAATTATTAAGAAAGAGATTCTCATGTGATCTAGGCAAGAGCAAACATCATTAACATTCTATGTTGTGATTATGCAGCTATGTGAGGCAGCTGGAGTCCCATTCCAGGAGAGGTCTGATGTTCGAATGACCCCATCCTCATCCAATGACATTCAAAGGAACAAGGCCGATTACCTCATAAATGACGGGGGTATAAGGAAGTCGTCACCACCTGCCACCACACCGGTAGTGGATCCTAGTACGTTAGAATCAGACATTGTTCATTTTGCTCCTTCTGTATAGCCTTTTGGTATCACTCCCTCCCACCCTCTTCTGTTTCTTCTATATGTTTTGCACCCTTTACCTTAAATGAACCTATTTCCACATCCCGGCCTCTTTTGACAAATACCTTGATTTATCAAATGGGAAACCTTGCCAATTCTGCGGATGTGAAAGCATTTTGCCTTGAGAAGGAAGTACCCAAGATGATTATGACATTTATTGAGACTACCAAGTTTTCAGTGTAGGCTGAGGTTGTACGCTAGAGATTTACATTGTCTTCATATGGGTAGAGTCTAGATAACCTCACTGCTTGAGTTGAAGTGCATGAGCAATGTGAGGGCAGTTTTATCGGGATGACTAAGTTGAAGAGCGATATAGCTTCTATGAGGGTAGATGTGAAACAGTTGAGGTTCGATATTTTGATGTTACAGGGTGAGGTTCCCTTGATTGAGATGCCTAAAGTTATACCTCTGATTGAGCTAAGAGAAGATGGACTTCTAGGATAGTTGAGCAGCCGGTAGGTGATAAGTGTGAGTAGATAGATGATGAGGATGATGATGATTCAGCAACTGAGACGGATAAGGACGAGTTTAGGAGAGATAATGAGCAAGTTAGTATTGAGGTCTTAGTAGAGTTCTAGAACATTGAGGAGTCGATTGTGCATGCTACGACCTTCGAGAATGGCATTAGCGTGGCAAGTCCTTCAGATTCTACTATTCCTCCTCATGATGTGTCAAGCATTGATACCCCAGTTGATTCTACTCCCTCCAAGCCATAGGATCAGAGTACTTCATAGACATAGCCTATCAAAAGGACCTTTTACTAATCTCACTCCAATACTGTCATTATTTTTAGCATTAAGGACAATGCTAGTTACTTTTAGGTGGGGTGAGGAAAACTGTGCCTACATTCCCTTTTGGATTGTATTTTTTTATTATTTTTAGTTATATTTTATATTTTATCATTTTGGTTTTATAATATTATGTTGGTTTTTGGTTTTATTTTTTTTCTTTCTATTGATTGTTGTTGCTTGTGCTTTCATTTTTATATTCGGGGATCAATTTTATCCACTATTGATGTCTTGGATAGCGCTCTCGATAAGAAATGTGTTTTGTATTAGTGTTTCAAGAGCAAACCAATGTTCCTTTACTTTTGAATGATCTTTTAGATTGTTGTGTTGACAAGGTGCATATTGATATGAGCCTTGCAATGAACATTGCACGCAAGCTTCTTAATTTTGTAGAGCTATGTAAAATGATTATGTTTGAAGTGACATGTGGTATGGGATCCTACTTGAAAACATGATAATGGATTTCTAGAATTTGTCTTGTTAATCTTATAGTTTAGCCTCGGTGAATTCAAGAAAGGATCTTGGGCACAAATTTTGAAAGGGAACCCAAATGTTCATTCCATTTGTGACTACCTTGTGAGGGTGTGCAGCCATATTGGCACCATATGAGAATGTACAATTTGTTTTAAACCACATTGAATCCTCTTGAATCAAATATGTCCCTAACTTCTCACCCATAAATCATTTTCTAAGCATTAGTTTGTTTGAATAACCAACTTAGGCCAAAATCCTAAGTTGGGGTATCGAAAGGAAGGAAGAAAGAAATCCAAGTGAAAGAGAAGAAAGAAAAGTGAGACTCAACCTTGAAGTTTGGAGCAAAAAGAAGGAACCCCTCCTTATAAAAAAAAAAGCTAAAGAACGAATGAAAATGGAATGAAGCATAAAGCCTTAATGAAATAAAGGGTTTCAAAAAATTGAATGAAAAATTGAGGATTGAATCTCCAAATAAAAAGAATGAAAAAACTTGGAAAGAGGTGTAGATGAGTGAAACAATGCTTTGAAAAGGTGAAGTCGTTGAGTCAAATTGACCATACTTTACCCTCAGCCTCATTAGAGGCCTGAAATGACCCTTAAGATTTTGCTTAAATCAGGTTGTGTGATGATTGGAAAATATGGATAAACTTATGCGATAAAGTTTTCATGTATTTCTCTTTTAGAGAATGAGAGTTGTATTGATTCTTAACTTCTTTATTGATGTGTTTTGTGAGAGCATAGAATTGTTTTTGTTGTGAGTGCACTTAAATGCTTTTGTTGAAGCATGGTTTTGAATTGGAAGGGAGCATTAGTGAGCTTGAGCTTAAATTGATACCGTCTATTAATCATTTGAAACTTTTTGAGCATGATTGAAATATTGCATTTACTTATTAGTAGTAAAAGCTTATGTTGTGTCACAATCAAATTAGGATCATGACTGGTGATAAGGGGAAAGAATCCCAAAGCAAGCCCTAATAGAAATCTACAAAAAAGGGGACAAAGTTTCCTTTGTTTTGGGGCCTATCAAAAAATTTCAAGTACAAGAAATCAATAATGCAGCCAACCAATCTCATCAATAATCCACCTTATTCATCAATAGACTATTCAAAGCGTAAAAATATTAAAACCAACTCCAAAAACATAAGAAGTATCATACTGGACATAAATTTACAATACGAAAGAATACGCATAACTTCTGAAAAACAAATGGTTGTGGAGAGACTCTAAGAATTCCAAGAAATGTCTATGACAATAGATAAGATTACTGCCCACATGAACAAGTACAAGCTCACCATGGAATTCCAATTTGATAGCTCAAGTTAATATAGTCCTCGCCAACGCTACCTGTATACTCTGTAAAAATTTAGCAGGGACTGAGATGCTAACTCGGTGAGTAATAACACTTAACCACAACCATTTTAATGAGGGACAAGCCAAGAAACATGCTAGTGTGATAATCAAAATGATGAAATCACTTACCTTTTAGAAAAGGGTACAATATTCAATCTTATTTGCCTCATTTAAGTAAAATCAATGTAGCCACTTAGTAGTAAACTCAAAAACCTTTTCGTATCAAATCGTATAGCTATGAGGTTTCCAAGGATGAATCATGTAATTAATGTGGCCTTCTCTTTAAGAAGTAACCAATAATGGTGAACTCTTCATAAAGAAGTTAAATATCCATATAGGTACATCCCTACTCGAGATATATCGGTAACGGTATGCTAGTTCTACCTACCCTCTAGCAAGGGCTTTATTGATAATTTGTAACTACAATGTGCACAAGGTCTAACGAACCCGCTTTTAGCTACGGGATTCATCAAGGTCTACTCCCATTTATATTTTTCTTTGTAATTTGTAGAAACATTTCAAAATGCCACAAGACATTAAGTTCTTGTCAACTCCTAGTAAATAAAACTCTAGCCAAAAACATATGTCAAAATACTATTTCTAAAGCAATTGGCAAACCATTTCCATAACGGTAGTCATAATTCAATCATCAAAAAACATGTCTTATAAAATCGAGTTCATCTCAAATAACTATTTTGGTACCATATCAAGTAAAAGATTTGTCTCATATGCAAGTTCAAAACATTCGGTAAGCATTCACTTTATAAACCATGTAAAAATCATGAAAGTTATAAAACAAAAATTGTGGTAAGATTAATACTCCCATTTTTGTGTCTAAATACCAAACTCGTCATCTCAAGCAATTCGTATGATTCCCTCCAATCAATCAATAATCACATTATATCGTTCTTTTGTCAAAATCTCATATTTTGGCTAATTCATAACGAATTGAAATACCCAACCCACTGGATGCCATGATTAATTATCACTTCGTCGAACCATATTTACTCATACTTTTAGTAATGTTGTCACGCCCGGACCCTACACCATGGGTGGGGCTGGAACTCAACAACCATTGTAGGCTGCAACCGAACCCTTGGCCTGGCTGAACTCTTAGCGGAAGACTTACACATGATAAAACAAAGAATTGAAATAAAATCGATCTAAACTATCTCAACAAATAATTAGAATTTTTTAAAGATCAACATTCAACTGGACAAAATGGCAACTCAAGTCTCAATATAAAAACTAAAACGGAAAGACTCAAGAACTAACATCAACTAACTATAGATGAAGCCTCTAACAACTGAGATGGACATTGGGACAAGACCCACGACATCCTAATGAACTAAACTAATAAAACAATAAAAGGGGGGGTCCTCCAAAAGAAGCAAGGAGGCTTACCAACAACTCTGAAGCTCAATTGGATCAACAATGCGCTGGATGTTGATCCTAGTTACTTGTATCTGCATCATAAAAAGATGCAAGCCAACTGGCATTAGTACATTGAATGTAAGAGCATGCGAGGGGAATACTAAAATAAGACATAAGCTTGAAATGAACTGAAGGAACATACATGGTCTCAACTCAAATCATTTCAATATAAAGCAATAATGTAAATGCAATATAAAGAAGGATTTTAAAACATGTGGATAACAACATTGTGTATTGAAAAATACAATATTACTCTATTTGTATGCATGGATACAATTTAAACGCTGCTTGTTTATGAAAATACAAATAATTATGTGTATGTAAAAATATAAAATATAACTGTGGGAGTTTCTCTAACCGACAACCATCACTTAAAAGCTACGTGATGATACAACATTTTCCTTCACGCTGCCAGGGCCGTCCTATACCTTGTCGGGGGTATAGAACCTAACTTCTAAGTGGATCCACTAGTCTATGCTAAAATGCACTAAGGAATCGTCTAAAAAGTATGACCTTTTTCTACCCACGTTGGCTACATGGTTTATGGGGGTTGTGAGTTGTCTGGACTCTCCGCCATATTGGTGCTCAATACTACTCCCAAAAATGTACTAGCTCATATGTTTAAAAACATAACTCTTTCTGTGATTTGAGATAAATGCTCAAAAACTATCCCAAAGGCTCTCTTGGAAATCAGTGTTTCCTCGCTTGCGTAATTGTGAAAGAATTTACTTTTTAGTGAAAACTAGCACAAAGGCTCTTTAGGAAATCGGTGTTTCCTTTCTTGTTTAAATGTGAAAACATTTACTCTTTCGGAATACATAGTCCCCATATACTCTTTTGAAGAAATGAACTTCACTCTTTACTCTTTACTATTCTCAAAACTCAAGTCTTAAAACAAGTGTAAAGCATTTGCAAAAGACTTTTGAAAAGACTCTAAGAACTCTCTACACTTGGGTCTTAACTTTCCTTGAATTTGAGTTTATGATTTCAAGGTTAGGATTCATGTTTATGGATGATATCATGATGTTTAGACGTACCTTACAATGTAGAAATCAACTAGAAAACATAGGTACAATTCAAGGGAACTCAAATGAAAAGAAGTGGGAAAGGGTAGAAGACCTGGCGTCCCTAGCGCTCTGAGTGGAGTCGAGCGCCAGAGCCCAAATTTCAGGACCTCGGTTAGGATGCTCTGAGTAGCACAGTGCCCCAGAGCCCAAACTTTAGAGACTAATGTGAGGCACTTTGAGTGGCGCGGCGCCCCACCCTTTTTCCTAGATTTTTGATGAATTTTATTATTCGTTTATCGACCCTAATTCATCTTGATTCGATTGGTTCCTTCCCCAAACACTTAGATTCGATTACCAAAGTATACTATAATCTACTTAAAAAAAACCTCAAGTCTCATGAAAATTATTCAAGAACTTCTCAACAACTTCAACAATCAAGAACCCAATAGAAACTTCAACAAAATCCATCAAGAACTCAATTACTCTACTTTCAGGAACGTAAATACGCTAAATAAATCATGATTGGAACGTGGGTGAACGAATCCAATGCTATGTGATCTCACATACCTCGTAGGGATTAACCCTTGGTGAAATCCACAAGCGAAATCTCAAGAATGACAAACTTTGGCTCTTTCTCCTCTTGCGTTCTTTCTCTAGAAACCCTAGCGTGAAATCTTTGAGTGCGTAAACTGAGCCAATTCATTTTAGACCCTTAAGTAATTACCAAAAATCAAATAAATTAATTGGATATGGAAAAGTCCAAAATACCCCTTTTAAAATCCAGTGGACTTTCCTTATTCAGACAGCCCGACTTCAAACGGGCATATCTCCCTCATACGAACTCGAAAATGAGCAAACTCAGTGGTGTTGGAAATATAATTCTGAGAAATTTAATATGGTATCTTGTAGCCTACCTAACTCATCATGTGCTAGGATTTATATTTGTTTGAAGTTGACCCAAAACTTATACTTAGCTTAACTTGTCAAAATTTCCAAATTTGATGTTTTTTCAAAAGTGGCTTCTTTCTAATTCTAGCTCTTTCAAATAGCGGGGTGTTACAATATCTCCTCCTTGGGATCATTCATCATCGAATGAGATTACTCTTAGTAGGCTAAGGGTGTAACATCTAACATTTAGCTCAATCACCCAACAAGCAAAATATAAATACAACATGCCAACTTAAAACAAATGACAATAAAAGGATTAGTACCTTAATTTGGAATTTCTCCGGATTCGAAGAGATGCGGGTATCCCTTCATCCTCCTCATCTTCCCAAGTAGCTTCCTCAACAAACTGATTTCTCCAAAGAACTTTAACTAATGCTACTTCCTTGGTCCTCAATTTGCGAACTTGACGATCTAGAATCTGAATAGGAATTTCCTCATAAGACAAGCTATCCTTAATCCCAATATCTTCAGTTGGGATAATTAGTGAAGGATCATCCATACACTTCTTCAACATAGAAATGTGAAACACTGGATGAATTATTGCTAGCTCTTGTGGTAGCTTTAACTCATAAGCTACATTACCAATCCTTTTGGATATTTTGTAAGGACCAATATATCGGGGACTAAGCTTCCCCTTCTTACCAAATCTAATAACACCCTTCATGGGTGAAACCTTTAAGTATACCCAATCATCTACTTCAAACTCTAAGTCCTTTCTCCTGGCATCATTGTAGGATTTCTGATGACTCTGCGCTGTTGTCATTCTTTCTTGAATAACTCTCACTTTCTCCATAGCTTAATGAACTAAGTCTGGTCCTATCAACCCAACTTCTTCAAACCATCCAATGGGAGATGTGTATCTTCTCCCATAAAGAGCTTCATAAGGAGCCATTTGGATGCTAGAATGATAATTATTGTTGTAAGAAAACTTAATGTGAGGTAGGTGATCATCCCAATTACCCTCAACATATCTTCTAAAGTCTAAATAGTGTGCTCTACTTGACCATCTGTCTGAGGATGAAAAGCAGCACTCAAGTTCACCTTTGAACCCAAGCCTTACTGGAATGACTTTCAAAATTGTGCACCTCTGTCTGAAATAATGGACACCGTAACTTCATGAAATTTGACTACCTCTTGAATATATAACTTGGCACATCCTATGTTAAATGGGTAGTTTTTATCGGTAATAAATGAGAGGATTTAGTCATTCAAACTATAATCACCCAAATAGAATCATGTTGTCTGCGAGACCGTGCTAAACCTGTGATGAAATCCATATTGATCATCTCCCACTTCCATTCCAGAAGTTCTATATTCTGAGCCATTCCACCGGTCCTTTAGTGCTCTACTTTAACTTGTTGACAATTCAGGCACTTAGCAATGAACTTAGCAATACCTTGCTTCATACTATTCCACCAATATACTTCTCTCAAGTCTCGATACATCTTTGTGGAACCCAAATTGATAGAACAAATAGAGCTATTAGCTTCCTCCATGATCCTCTCTTGGAGTTCATCCACCCACCCTTGGTACAGACAATCTACCTTCAAACCTTAACACACCATCTCCCCATTGTTCAAAAGCCATTACTTTTTGCTTATGAACATTTGCCTTCAATTCAAGCAAAATAGGATATTGGTCTTGTTTCTCAATCACTTCAGACACTAATGATAATTCAGCCCCATTCATCACCACTACTCCTCCTTCACTGGAATCCATTAAACTAACTCCTAATCGTGCAAGTCTAAGCACATCGTTTGCTAATTCGTTCTTGTCTTTCTCGAAATGAATGGTACTACCCATAGACAATCTACTAAAAGCATCAGTAACAACATTGGCCTTACCTGGGTGATTGAGAATACTCATTTCATAGTCCTTGAGTAATTCCAGCAACCCCCTCTGTCTAAGATTAAGCTATTTCTGACTAAACACATATTGAAGACTCTTGTGATCAAAAAACACATCCACATGAACACCATAAAGATAGTGATGCCATATTTTCAAAGCAAATACTACTGCAGCCAACTCTAGATCATGGGTTGGGTTATTCATTTCATGAACTTTCATTGTCTGGAGGCATAATCTATAACCTCGCCATTCTGCATTAACACAGCACCCAAACCAACTTTGGATGCATCAAAATATACTACAAAACCTTGTGTACCTTCAGGTAAGGTCAACACTGGGTAGTAGTCAATTGTTTTTTCAATTCCTAAAAGCTTTACTCACAAGCTTCATACCATTGAAATTAAATTTTTTTAAGAGTCAACTTGGTCAAAGGGGATGAAATAGATGAGAACCCCTCGAAAAACCTTCTATAATATCCAAAAAATACAAAGAAACTCTGAATATCAGTTGGAGAATTGGATCTAGGCCAATTAGGTGGTCAAGCCCCGAGACTACCCCCGAGACGCAGACACAAGACCTAGGATCATAAGTAACCCCAAGCTAACCCTGCTAGCATAATCATGAGCATACTAAAGATAATAATAACTGATGCGGAAGCTAAATCAAAAATAAAATAAAAAGGATGGGGAATACCTATTTACTATAACTGAGATAAATGAAAACCGATAAGTTATTACAAAGATGATGTTAACTCAATACTAAGTTGAATCTATCTATGTCTGAAAATAACCTCTAATTAACTAGAAATGTTGGGACAGGCCCCAGCTAAGTCTAGCAAAATTGAAACTAAAGGAATAAAAGTACTGGAAAAAACTCATGAGTATTGTCCTCAGAGAATGAGGACTCACCACTAATTCTATTGAACTGGAGATCGGGAGACGATATAAGTGTGATTTGCATGCTGAGAACCTGAACCTACATCACGAGTTGATGTAGCGCACGTATGTATCAGTACTTGAAATGTACTAAGCATGTAGGATAGAATACAGCTGAAATAACATGTAACTGAACAAAGCAATAAAGCAATGAAATAATCTAAACATGAAATAGATACTGAATACTGAGTTAACTGAATGCAATGACCAAATTTATAACATGCTGAAACTGAATACTAGATATACTAATAAATAGTCAATGCAATAAAATCTGACTGAACTGTGAGAGCTACTGATAAGCGATAGTAAAACCACATGAGCTAAATGTGAATTCTGATGTATACGCCCCATCGAGAGGACCCAATATACCCTGCCAGAGGTATAAAGGCATGCTGGCATGATCATTGAAATGATACCCACAAAGGGGACTTACAAACTACATGGCTAGTAGTTTTGGGACTATTTGGGTACGCTGAACCCTTGTCCAAGTCGGTATTATGCTACTCCTAATGGATTAATTAATTAACACACTAAGGCTAAATTTCTGTAAGTTATTGGATAGCTCAAACTGAATATGCAAAACGGAGAATCCAATAATTAATCTGATAATGATGCATTCATAAACTGAGGCATGTATAACTGAATACCAAAATATCTGACCTAGCATATGTAATTCCAGAACTAAAGAAATGCATAGCTAGGACTCTGAAATTCATGCAATAAACTAAGTAATAACGTGATAATCTGATTTGGATCATTTAAATAACTAATTCATGATGATCTGTTGAAATTCTAGAAACCCTAGGTCTAGTCGTAATAAGGGAATCAAGAAACTGACTGAAAACTAGGGACCTAATGGGTGAAAGGAACCCACTAGTGAAATCCCACATACCTGGTGATGAATTCCACGGAGAAATCTTTCGATTTCAGGGCTGGAACTAAAGGAAACTTTCTTCATTCTTGAACTAGGGTTCTTGACCTCTTTTCTCCTCTTACGCTCTAATTTTTTTCTAAGTTTTGACTAATGATTTGACTTAGATAAGTTATAGTTATGTTTCTAGGCTTAAACTGACTAAAACCTCATGATTTAGGGTCTAAACGACATATCTTAGGGGTCCAACGAAATAGGAAAAGACCAAAAGACCCCTGACTTAACTACTGTCGGACTGACCGACGGATTGGACCTACGAGCCATAGTTCAATCTACGGTCCGTAGATTGGGGTCATCGATCAACTCTGCCTGACAGGGATTCACTAAAACAAGCATAACTTTTTACTCGGAGGTCAAATTTTAGCAAACTCAGTGGCATTGGAAAGAGGATTCAATTATATATGATATCATAGGTCATAGGACACATAATTCCTTTTGTGATAAGATCTATGACCATTTGAAGTTGACCCAATCAACAATTCTCATCTAACTGGCTGTTGACCCTCACTTACGGTCAGACCTACGGACCGTGGATCGAATGACGATCTGTGCTGGTCGATCGTAGTTCGTGTCAGAGGCTGGGTGAGGGAGTCTTGATCCATTGACATAGACCACGGACCGTGTTCTGACGTACGGACCGTGGGTCTTTTCGGGGATCGAGACTTGGCCAAATTTTTTAGCTGAGTTGGGGAAGGGTTGCAGTGGTGAACCACAGACCACCAGCATGGGCCATGGTCTAACCTACGGTCCGTGGATGGCAACCGTGGGTTGCATCTGCAACTTCTCAAAATCTGCATTATTGGTCTGTTTTGGATACGGGGTGTTACATTATCTCCCCCTTTGGACCATTCGTCCTCGAATGAAGACTAAACTAGCTTAAATGGAGGGATAGGGCTGCAATTCCTACCATTAAACACTGAGAACTGAATTTCTGACTAAACTGAGTTCCAAGAACATGCAAATATGCTAAAAATGTAAGTACAAACTGAAGGAACATGATTCTAAGACTGAATTTACGCATGAATAACTGAAAAATTGTAGAGGAACTATTACCTCAAGTTGGAGTGAAATCAGAAGGAAAGAGGTGAGGATACTTGGTTTTCATGGCCACTTCTGCTTCCCAACTGGCTCCCTCTACGGACTGACTCCTCCA
The DNA here is from genome assembly GCA_029007595.1 of Solanum commersonii. Taxonomy (NCBI): domain Eukaryota; kingdom Viridiplantae; phylum Streptophyta; class Magnoliopsida; order Solanales; family Solanaceae; genus Solanum; species Solanum commersonii. The sequence goes on along the minus strand of JAJTWQ010000263.1, from coordinate 348,825 downwards.
CCAAACCTTGACTGAAGCGACTTCTTTGTTTCTCAACCTTTTAACTTGACGATCGAGAATCTCAACTGGAACATCCGCATAAGAAAGGCTATCTTTTATAGCCACAGTCTCTAATGGCACTACGGATGCTGGATCACCCACACACTTCTTCAAAAGTGAAATGTGAAAGACTGGATGCACTGCTGCTAAATCTGCTAGTAACTCTAACTCATAATCCACTTTACCAATCCTTTTCAAGATCCGATAAGGGCCTACATATCTGGGACTGAGCTTCCCTTTCTTACCAAATCTCATCACCCCCTTCATAGGTGACACTTTCAGGAAAACCCAATCATCAACTTGGAACTCTAGTTCCCTTCTTCTCACATCTGCATAAGACTTCTGGCGACTCTGAGCAGTCTTAAGTCTATCTCTAATGAGTTGCACTTTCTCCATAGCATCAAGGACTGAATCTGGTCCTATCAAGGCTGCTTCACCTACTTCAAACCAACCAACTGGAGATCTACATCTACGCCCATACAATGCCTCATAAGGGGCCATCTGAATGCTGGAATGGTAACTATTGTTGTAGGCGAACTCAATAAGAAGAAGGTGATCATCCCAACTACCCTTGAAGTTGATCACACAAGCTCTCAACATGTCCTCCAAGGTATGAATGGTACACTCTGCCTGACCATCCGTATATGGATGAAATGTTGTGCTAAGGTTAACCTGAGTACCAAAACCCTTCTGAAATGACTTCCAGAAATAAGAGGTAAACTGAGGACCTCTATCTGAGATGATAAACAAAGGAACCCCATGCAACCTCACAATCTCATTAATGTAAAGCTTGGCGTAATCCTCCGCCGAATCTGTAGTCTTGACCACCAAAAAGCGAGAAGACATAGTAACCCTATCAACAATCACCCAAATGGAGTCATGTTGTCTACGAGTACGAGGTAAACCTGTGATGAAGTCCATGTTGATCACTTCACACTTCCAAGTAAGAATGTCAATCTCTTGAGTCATGCCTCCTGGTTTCTGATGTTCTACTTTGACTTGCTGGCAAGTGGGGCACTTAGCCACAAAGTCTGCTATATCTCTTTTCATACCATTCCACCAATAAACTTCCCGCAGATCACGGTACATCTTAGTAGTGCTTGGAAGGATAGAATATCTGGAGTTATGGGCTCTGCAAGGATATGCTGTCTCAACTCGCCCACATTAGGAACATATAATCGACCCTGGTAGTGAAGCACACCATCTCCCCTTTGGGAGAAAACCTCCACTCTCTGATTGTGGACTGCACCCTTAAGTTCAAGCAAGATTGGATCATTGTCTTGCTTTTCCTTAACCTCTACTACCAAAGAAGATTCTGCCCCATTCTGAATCGTTACACCACCATCTAATATGCTCATAAGGCGAACTCGTAAGCAAGCAAGTCTGTGAACATCCTATGCTAGCTCTTTTCTTTCTTTCTCAGCATGTGCTACACTACCCATAGATAATCTGCTAAGAGCATCTGCTACTATATTAGCCTTACCTGGATGGTAATGCACACTCATATCATAATCTTTGAGGAACTCAAGCCACCTTCTCTGGCGAAGATTCAACTCTTTCTGGGTGAATACATACTGGAGGCTCTTATAGTCTATGAACACATCTACATGAACACCATACAAGTAGTGTCTCCAAATCTTGAGTGCAAACACCACTGCTGCAAGCTCGAGGTCATGAGTCGGATAATTCTTCTTATGTACCTTAAGTTGTATAGAAGCATAAGGTATAACCTTACCTTGCTGCATCAATACACAATCTAGGCCGACCCTGGATGCATCACAATAGATCACATAACCATCGAAACCCTCTGGTAAAGGCAAGACAGGAGTTGTAGTCAACCTAGTTTTCATTTCTGCGAAGCTTTTCTCACAATCACCTGGCCATCGAAACTTTACCATCTTCTAAGTCAACCTAGTCAATGGTGAGGCTATGGATGAAAATCCTTCCACGAACCATCTGTAATAGCACACTAGACCTAAGAAATTTCTAAAAGCTGTAGCAAAGGTAGGTCTGGGCCATTGTTTAACTGCTTCTATCTTCTGGGAATCTACTTGAATTCATTCACTAGACATAATATGCCCAAGGAAAGCAACTGATTGTAACCAAAACTCGCACTTGTTAAATTTTGCAAATAATTGGCAATCTTTGAGAGTTTGCAGAACAACTCTCAAATGACTCGCATGTTTTTCCTCATTCCTAGAGTAAATGAGGATATCATCAATAAAGACAATAACGAACAAGTCTAAGTACTGTTTGAACACTCTGTTCATCAAATCCATGAAAGTTGCAGGAGTATTGATTAGTCCAAATGACATAACTACAAATTCATAATGACCATACCAAGTTTTGAAGGCTGTTTTTGAAATGTCACTATCTCTGACTCTGAGCTAATGATAACCAGATCTGAGGTCTATCTTTGAGAAATGACTAGCACTCTGAAGTTGGTCGAACAAGTCATCAATCCTGGGGATGACTTTTTTCAACTGCCTATAGTAAATGCACATTCTGAGAGAGCCATCTTTCTTCTTTTCGAACAACACTAGTGCACCCCATGGAGAAATACTAGGTCTGATGAAGCCCTTATCTAGAAGGTCTTTCAACTGCTCTTTCAATTCCATAAGCTCGGTTGGAGCCATTCTGTAAGGAGGAATAGAGATAGGTTGAGTATTTGGAAGGAGATCAATTCCAAAGTCGATTCCCCTTTCGGGAGGAACTTCGGGAAAATCTTCTGGAAACTCATTGACTACAGGGACTGACACAAGATTTGGGGATTCGAAACTAGAATCCTTAACCCGAACTAGATGATAGAGATAACCCTTAGAGATTATCTTTCTAGCCTTAAGGTAAGAAATTAATTGACCTATAAGCGCTAAGCTACTACCCTTCCATTCTAAGATTGGTTCGTCTGGAAATTGAAAACGAACAATCCTAGTTCTACAATTGACTGAGGCATAATAGGAATGTAACCAATCCATGCCTAGAATGATATCGAAGTCTACCATTTCTAACTCTACAAAATCTGCTGAGGAGACTTTCTAAGAGACTATGATAGGGCAATTTCTATATACCTATCTAGCTATGACTGGGTGACCGACTAGAGTAGAGACTAAGAAGGATTTTGAAAGAGTTTCTGGGTTAACATTGAATTAGATTGCTATGTAAGTAGTTACAAAAGACAAAATAGCACTTGGATCTAACAATGCATAAACATCAAGATCAAAAACTCGTAACATACCAGTGACTACATCAGGAGAATCTTCCTGATCTTGACGAGCCTGAAGAGCATAGAGCCTGTTTAGGCGTTGTCCGCCACCTATACCAGATGAGTTACCCTGTTGAGTCGGGTTACCTGTTGGTGCTGCTGAAGTTATAGACTGAACTTTACCATTATTTCCTTCTTGACCCTATCTAAAAGGACAATCCTTCAATCTATGACCAGACTGACCACACCCAAAACATCCTTCTTTACCTGCAAGGCACTTACCCGGATGGTTCTTACTACATTTCAGGCAAGTTGGGTATGTTTTGGTGCCTGAAATTCTACCTTGAGACTTAGAACTTAACGCCCTACCTTTATGATCGTTACGAAACCTAACGGATGGAACACTAGCTGATGAAGGGGCTGGAATCGAAGACTTCTGTTGAAATTGCAAGCGATTTCCACCACCAATTTCTATTGGGAATACTCGGAGTTACCTATTCTTGCTTTCTTAGTCTCCTTATCATGTTCCCTAAACTTATCACCCTCAACCTGCTGAGCATGATTCATGAACCTAGAGATGTTCATGTCTCCCAACAATATAGCATTCCTGCACTCTGTTTTCACTAAGTCTGACACCCCATAAAGAAACTTATTCATCTGAGCCCTAGAGTCAGAACCATGTGAGGAGCATACCTGGAGAGTTAGTTAAACTTGAGCCCATACTCTTGGACATTGATTTTACCCTGCCTTAAGTTCATAAATTCCTTGGCCATTGCTTCTCTCAACTCTACGGGGAAAAACATGTCCAGAAAGGTTTTGCTGAAACAATCCCAAGTAATAAGAGCTGCATATGTACCCCTGTTCTCTTTCCACTAAGTATACCAGTTATGAGCCATATCCTTAAGTTGGTAAGATGTTAACTCAACCCGATCATTCCCAGTTACCTGCATCACTTCAAAGATCTTCTTGACCTCATCAATGAAGTTTTGGGGATCTTCTCCAACTTGCGATCCTAAGAACTCTGGCGGATTCATCCTAACAAAGTCTCGCACCCTGGCTGCAGCTGACCCAACATTGGCATTTACTGGAACTGGAGCCCGCTGATTGTTCTGGTTGGCCATACTCTGAGCCAACATTTGAATGGTGTTCCTGAACTCTGCATTCGACACTTCTTGATCAAGGACTGGAGGAGTTGCGTTTGCATTTCTGGCATTCGCATTCCTTGCGTTAGTTCTACGAGGATGCATGATCACTGAAACATAAAACGTTGAGTTAGAATGGAATTTAAATCATACCTTACGCACGATAAGAGTAACAAGAAAAATGAAGATTTCCTAAAACACTTTGTAGCCTCTCCCTCATTAGATGTGGTGCACTTCACACCTATGAAAAGGACTATAACTAGTGCGGCTTCTCAGACATCTAGGACACTTAAATCTAGTGCTCTGATATCAAGTTTGTCACGCCCCGAGACTACCCCCGAGACATGGACACGGGACCTAGGATCATAAGTGACCCCAAGCTAACCCTACTGGCATAATCATGAGCATACTAAAGATAATAATAACTTATGCGGAAGCTAAATCATAAATAAAATGAAAAGGATGGGGAATACCCATATACTATAACTGAGATAAATGAAAACTAATGAGTTTAATACAAAGAAGATATTACTCAATACTAAATTGAATCTATTTATGTCTGAAAATAGCCTCTAAGTGACTAGAAATGCTGGGACAGGCCCCATCTAAGTCTAGCAAAACTGAAAATAAAGGACTAAAAGTACTGAAAAGAAACTCCTGACAATTTTCCTTGGAGAATAAGGACTCACCACTAATTTTGCTGAACTGGAGATCAGGAACCGATCTAAGCGTGATCTGGATGCTGAGAACCTGAATCTACATCACGAGAAGATGTAATGCACGTATGCGTCAGTACTTAAAAGGTACTGAGCATACAGGATAGAATACAGCTGAAATAACATATAACTAAACAAAGCAATAAAGCAATGAAATAATATGAACATGATATAGATACTGAATACTGAGTTAACTGAATGCAATGACCAATTTATAACATGCAGAAACTGAATACTGGATATACTAATAAATGATCAATGCAATAGAATTTGACTGAACTGTGAGAGCTACTGATAAGCGATAGTAAAACCACATGAGCTAAATGTGGAGTCCGATGTATACGCCCCATCGAGAGGACCCAATATACCCTGCCAGAGGTATAGAGGCATGCTGACGTGATCATTGAAATGATGCCCACAGAGGGGACTTACAACCTACGTGGCTAGTAGTTCTGGGACTATTTGGGTACGCGAAACCCTAGTCCAACTCGGTATTATGCTACTCCCAATGGATTAAGTGATTAACATATTATGACTAAATTTCTGCAAGTTACTGGATAGCTCAAACTAAACATGCAAACTGAGAATGCAATAATTAATCTGATAATGATGCATTCATAAACTTAGGCATGTATAGTTGAATACTGAAATATCTGACCTAGCATGTGTAATTCAAGAACTAAATAAATACATAGCTAGGATTCTGAAATTTATGCAATAAACTGAGTAATAACGTGATAATCTGATTTGTATCATTTAAATAACTAATTCATGCTGATAAGTTGAAATTCTAGAAACCCTAGGTCTAGTCGTAAAAAGGGAATCAAGAAACTGATTGAAAACTAGGGACCTAATGGATGAAAGGAACCCACTAGTGAAATCCCACATACCTGGTGACGAATTCCACGGAGAAATCTTTCGATTTCGGGGTTGGAACTGAAGGAAACTTGTTGCGTTTTTGAACTACAGTTCTTGACCTTTTTTCTCCTCTTACGCTCTAATTTTTTTCTAAGTTTGGATTAATGATTTGACTTAGATAAGTTCTAGTTATGTTTCTAGACTTAAACTAACTAAAACATCATGATTTAGGTTCTAAACGACGTATCTTAGAGATCCAACAAAATAGGAAAAGACCAAAAAACTCCTTACTTAATTGCTGTCGGAGTGACTGATGGGTTGGACCTATGGGTCATAGTTCAATCTATGGTCCGTAGATTGGGGTCGTCGATCAACTCTACATGAAAGGGATTCACTAAAACAAGCATATCTTTTTACTCGAAGGTTGGATTTTAGCAAACTTGGTGGTGTTGGAAAGAGGATTCAATTATCTATAATATCATAGGTCATGGGACACATAATTCCTTTTGTGCTAAGAGTTATGACTATCTGAAGTTAACCCAATCAACAATTCTCATCTAACTGGCTGTTGACCCTCACTTACGGTCAAACCTATGGACCATGGATCGAACGATAGTCCGTGCTGGTCGATCATAGTTTATGTCAGAGGCTAGGTAAAGGAGTCTTGATCCATGGACATAGACCACGGATCGTGGTCTGACCTACAAACCGTGGGTCTGTCCGTGGGTCTGTCCGTGGGTCGAGACTTAGCCGATTTTCTGAGCTGAGTTGGGGAGAGGTTGCAGTGGTGAACCACGGGCCACCAGCACGGGCCATGGTCTGACCTATGGTCTATGGATGGAAACTGTGGGTTGCACCTGCAACTTCTCAAAATCTGCCATTTTAGTCTGTTTCGAATACGGGGTGTTACATCTGTAGTGCCTCTATTTTCTGAGTATCAACTCTAATTCCATCACCAGAAATAATGTGGCCTAACAATGCAATAGACTCAAGTCAAAACTCACACTTACAAAATTTGGCATACAACTCTCTATCCTTTAGAGTTTGGAGAACTACTGTGAGAAGACTAGCATAATCAGCATCATTCCTCGAATAGATTAGTATGTCATCAATCAAGATGATAACAAACATATCTAAATAAGGCTTGAATACTATTTTCATAAGTTCCATGAATGTTGAAAGAGCATTGGTCAAACCAAAGGACATAACTAGGAACTCATAATGACCATAGTGGGTCCTAAAAGCTATCTTTGGAATATCACATTCCCTTACTCCCAACTGATGGTAGCCAAATCTGAGGTCTATTCCAAAAATCAAGTGGCATCCTAAAGTTGATCGAAGAGATCATCAATTCTCGGTAACCTTGTTCAACTGACGATAATCTGTACACATTGTAAGAGAACCATCATTATTTCTCATAAATAAGACCGGAGCGCCCCAAGGTGAGACACTTGGTCGAATAAAACCTTTCTTTAGGAGATCTTTTGACTGCTCTTTTAACTCTTTCAACTCTGCTAGTACCATCCTATATGGCAAAATAAATATAGGACGAGTATAAAGAAGAATATCTATATCGAAGTTTATTTCTCTCTCAGGAGGGACTCCGGGAAGATCGTCTGGAAAGACATCTGGAAACTCTTTTACTACTTGAACTAACTGAATAGGAGGTATCTCAACACTAGAGTCATTAACTCAGACTAAGTGATAGACACACCCCTTGGAAACTAACTTTCTCCCGTTAAGGTATGAAATAAAACGATCCTTAGGAATTGTTGAACTACTCTTCCACTCTATAACAGGCTCATTAGGAAACTGGAACTTAACAACTCAAGTTCTACAATAAACTAAGGCATAACAGGCATGAAGCCAGTCCATACCTAGAATGGCATCAAAATCTACCATGTCTAACTCAACTAAATCAGCCATGGTGATCTTGTGATTAACGAAAATGGTACAATCACTATAGACTATCTCTCAGCTAGAATAGACTAACCAACAGGTGTAGAAATACTGAAGGGCTCAAGAAGTTTCTCTAAAAGAACATCAAAATTCATCGCAACATAAGGAGTCACAAGAGATAAACTCGCTCCTGTTTCTAGCAAAGCATAAACATCAAAGTTAAAAACTTAGATCATACCAGTGACAACATCTGGCGAATCCTCTTGCTCTTGGCGACTAGTAATAGCATAAAGACGGTTTGCTCTTTCACCTTCCCCTAAAGTTGCAGCTCCTCTAGATCCAGCTATGTCTAGTGGAGTAACTGAAGAAGACTGGGTTTTATTGCCCACGTTACCATTACCCTGCCTGTTCATAGGACACTCTCTCATAAAATGGTTCTGACCACACTTGAAACAACCAGTGGAGCCGTCACGACACACCCCTGAGTGGATCCTACTACACTTAGCACATGCAGGAGTCTTATTACCCCCTTGTGCCACACTACCTTGAGACTATGCAGGTCTAGCCCTGAAATTCTGTGAATTCTAATTATTGAACTCACCTTTGTTCCTTGGTGCAGGTGCACTAGCAGATGATGGAGTAGGTCCTTTCTATTTCTGTTGGAAAAATGATCGGTTGGCATTACTCTTCTGCTGCCTAGACTCATTCCTTGTCTTAGCTCTCTTGTTTCGAAACTCTTTCCTATCTTTCAGCTTCTCTTCCTCAACATGTTGAACATGGATCATTAACCTTGCCATGTCCATATCCCTGTTAGCATAGCTATATTTCCTTCCTTACTTGATAGATGAGACAACCTAGCAACGAACAAATACATCCTGTTTTTCATGTACGCAACCATTTTCGAAGCATATTGGGATTGTTGGGTGAAGTTTAGACTGTACTCGTAAACACTCATAGATTCTTGCTTAAGTGTAACGAATTCTCATACCTTTGCTTCTCTTAGTTTACGAGGAAAGAAATGCCCTAACAAGGCCTCCTCAAACAAAGCCCAACTCACAAGTGGTGCACCTTCAACCCTAGTCTTCTTCCATTGATCAAACCAGATTCTAGCGACACCCTTCATTTGGTATGCAGCAAGTTCTACCCTCTCAGCATTAGCGATGTGCATAATCTCAAAAACCTTCTGAATCTCTTTAATAAAGTTCTCTGGATCCTCAGTGACACTTGAACAAGCGAAGCTTGGAGGATTCATCCTTAAAAACTCACAGATCCTTGAAGTATCAACCACTTCTTGTCGATTATCCCTATGTCCAACTTGATTGGTCACAGCCTGACTCAATATCCGGATAGCTTCACGAAACTCAGCATTGGTGACCTCTCCTTGGGGTTAAACTTCATGTGCATTAGGTACCCCTTGTTCCTGTGGTTCAACATTCCTTCTAGGCGGACGACCTTTGACAGCTCCTCGTGGAGGCATAATCTGAAAGATACGTGCAAGCACAAATTAGAAGAAACATTTTAATGATAAACTTTATCGCACAAAATGTGTATGAAAGAAGTAAGATAGTTCCTAAGTGTCACAACCTCCTAATTATAGATGTGGTGCACTTCACACTGATAACTAGGACTCTGTAGACATGGCTTCATAGACTCCCTAGAACTCTTGAACTCTGTGCTCTGATACCAAGTTTGTCATGCCCCAAGCCTACACCGTGGGTGGGACTAGCACTCGAGAACCATTGTTAGCCCCAAGCGAACCTTTGGCATGGCTAAACTCTTAGCGGAAGACTTACTCATGATAAAAGAAAGTATTGAAATACAATCAAGTTAAATTGTCTCAACATATAAATTAGAATGTTTTAAAGATCAACATTCAACTAGCCAAAATGGCAACTCAAGTCTCAACATAAAAACTAAAATGAAAAGACTCAAGGACTAACATCAACTAACTATCTATAAAGCCTCTAACAACTGAGATGGATATCGGGACAAGAGCCAAGACATCCTAATGAACTAAACTGATAAAACATAAAAAGGGGGTCCTCCGAAAGAAAGGAGGCTCACTAACAACTCTAAAGCTCAACTGGATCAATGATGCACTGGAGGTTGATCCTAGTTAACTGTATCTGCATCATAAAAATATGCAGGCCAACTGGAATCAGTACATTCAATGTACGAGCATGTGAGGGGAGTACTAAAACAAGGCATAAGCTTGAAAGGAACTAAAGGAACATACCTGGTCTCAATTCAACTCCTTTCAATATAAAGCAATAATGTAAATGCAATAGAAAGAGAGCTTTTAAAACATGTGGATAACAACTCTGTGTATTGAAAAATATAAAATTACTCTATTTGTATGCAAGGATACAATTTAAACTTTCATTGTATATGAAAGTACAAAATATAACTATGGGAGTTTCTCTGATTGACAATCGTCACTAAAGAGCTATGTGATGATACAGCATTTTGTCTCACACTGCCAAGGCCGTCCTATACCTTGCCGAGGGTATAGAACCTAACTACTAAGTGGATCTAGTAGTCTATGTTAAAAATCACTAAGGAATCATCTAAAAAGTGTGAACCTTTTCTACCCACATTGGCTACATGGTTTATGGGGGCTATGAGTTGTCTGGACTCTCCCCCATATCGGTGCTCAATACTACTGCCAAAAATGTACTAGCTCATATGTTTAAAAACATTACTCTTTCTATGATTTGAGATAATTACTCAAAAACTAGCCCAATGGCTCTCTTGGAAATAAGTGTTTCCTCTCTTGCTTAATTGTGAAAGCATTTACTCTTTTCTGAAAACTAGCTCAAATGCTCTTTTGGAAATCGGTGTTTCCTTTCTTGTTAAAAAGTAAAAACATTTACTCTTTGGAAATACATAGTCCCCATATACTCTTTTGAAGAAATGAACTTCACTATTTACACTTTACTCAACTCAAAACTCAAGTCTTAAAACAAGTTTAAAGCATTTGCAAAAGACTTTTGAAAATACTCTAAGAACTCTCTAGACTTGGCTCTTAACTTTTGAACAAATAGACCTGGTGTCCCTAGCGCTCTGAGTGGCGCGGCACCCAAAGCCCAAACTTCAGAGACTGATGTGGGGCGCTCTCAGTGTTGAGGCGACCCTAATTCGTCTAAATTCGATTGGTTCCTTCCCCAAACACTTAGATTCGATTACCCAACAAAAGTATACTAGAATCTACAAAAAAAAAAAACTCAAATCTCATGAAATTTATTCAAGAACTTCTCAACAACTTCAACAATCAAGAACCAATAGAAACTTCAACAAAATCCATCAAGAACTCAATTACTCTACTTTCAAGAATGTAAATACATTGAATAAATCATGATTGACCCGTGGATGAACGAACACAACGTTGTGTGATCTCACATACCTCGTAGGGATTAACTCTTGGCGAAATTCACAAGCAAAATCTCAAGAACCACGAACTTTGGCTCTTTCTCCTCTTTTCTCCTCTTGCGTTCTTCTTCTAAAAACCCTAGAGTGAAATATTTGAGTGCGTAAACGGACCCAATTCACTTTAGACCCCCAAGTAATTACCAAAAATGAAATAAATTAGTTGGGTATGAAAAAGTCCAAATTACCCCTTTTAAAATCTGGTTGACTTTCCTTATTCGGACATCCCGACTTCAAACGGGCATATCTCCCTCAAACAAACTCGAAAATGAGTAAACTCGGTGGAGTTGGAAAGATAATACCAATACCTTTCATATGGTATCTTGTAGCCCATCTAACTCATCATGTGCTAGGAGTTATGATCATTTTAAGTTTACCCAAAGCTTATACTTAGCTTAACTTGTTAAAATTTTCAAATTTGATTATTTCCAAAAGTGGCTTCTTTCTAATTCTAATTCTTTCACATAGCGGGGTGTTACAGCAGTTAATCCATTATATTACCAACTTACCAGACCATTTATTCATTCAAAGTTCTTCCCAAAATTATTCAAATTTATGCTTTAAACAACCAAAATAATCTTGCTGTCCAATATATTTAAATTACATGTCTTGAAATTGATACATGTGCTATTGAGTCTGTGCAAATCTTTGGCCATAGTCTCTGTCGTTGTTATATATACTAACCTACTCTTAGATTTCCCACCTTATACATCTTTTTCATACGATATAGAATGGTACCATTGTAAACTGTTTAAATCCAAGTTATGCCTCCAATTCTACATAGGAGATTTATTGTGATCATTTCCATTTGATGAGTTATAATCTGTCATACAACCATTTGCATAAGAAAATAATTCCTAATCTCAATCATGAAACATCACAACACAAGGTGAATCCTCTAGATCCTGATTGTAAGAAATACATTATCCACTGGTTAACTATGTTTTGAGTTCAGTCATCGAAACTGCACACTTTGTCAATGGTTCTATTATTCTGACGAATCCAACATGAAATGCATGTACCCTTGCTCGCTAAGCTAAAAAAAATAATTATTGTGAATCTTCTATATTTTGAACTGCACTTATCTTTTAGGATCCACTATAATCACATCCTTAGTTCTAATATGTGTGATCGAGAAGTTTCATTGAATCTAAATAAAATCCATCAATGAAGAACTTTGCCTAAAGATGATATTTTTGTAGTGTTTGAGACACAATCCTGAGATGACCCTTTCGTTCTTTCTGGATACGAGTATAAATCCCAATATAATTAATAAACATTGGTATAAACCTTTCAGTAAAAGTCTTGAGGATCATATTCATTAAGTTCATGAATATAATTGGAGCATGGTCTGTCCAATGATATCATTAGGAACTTATAAGGTATCCACTACATTCTGAAAGCTACCAAAGGATTATCCTTTCCAGATTCTAAACTTACGATAGTCAGGAATTAGACATAATTATGACCCTTAACTTGGCTTCAACGGATAACTATGACCTCCAACTTTGGGTGTACACAAGTAGGCACTTAAACTTGTATAAATTGGAACAAATAGACACATTCGTCCTACATGGCAAAATACATGTAGGACGCCACATGGGACACAAAATTTTCATGTAAGGTACCATATAGGACGAATTCAATTTTATACATGTTTAAGTGTCTACTTGTGCACACCCAAAGTTAAAGGTCATAATTGTCAGTTGGTGTCAAGTTAAGGATCATGTTTATGTATTATGCCCCTGCAATTAATTATACATGTCATAAATACGAGGCAATGGTTGTATATTGCTTATTGTTACCGTCTTTAATAGTTAGCAATAAATGCATAGTAATATAGACTTGCCTTCCTTTTTTTTGCAAAAAGGGGGTAGTTGTGCATAATTGATTTCTATAAAGTCCTTTCTATAAGGTTCGACAAAATGTTTCTTTATCTCTCTCAACTAACAGTACAGAGGATCTGAAATGAGCTAGGGTCAGGTGTCAAATCATTATAAAAATCTACTCCTCATATATATGGTAGTCATGGAATATCCATAGGAAAACATATATCTTATTTTCTCACTAATGGTACTCATTCAACTAGGTGTATGATCTCTTGTATGTCTTAACATAGATTAGATATAATTTCTTTTCCTTTTCACAAACCGTAAAGTTGTTAAAATAAAAGCTATAACATCACCCATCTTTATAACTCCCTTTGTCTTCTCCTCCTCCTTCAAGGAAGATAATTCATCCATACTCAACGACATGTAAAAAATTAACCACATGAATACAATTTGATTAGTTATGATATCCTCTTCTTCTTATTTTTTTTTTCAATCTGACAAGCTAGCTATTCATATACATGCTGAACTAACTAAAACAGCATTTCTCACGAGGGTTCCCACCAATAAAAGTATTGCACAACGTGTTAAGTGTTCACAAGTTTTGACTCATTGACTCATGCTAAAATTCTCATACAAAAACTGATTAGGTTTGGTATCTTGCATGAATACTTGATTGATCACTTATCACGTAACATATTTCCAACTGTCGAGAAGAAGAAATCCATAAATAACTTAGTGAACCTCTTCAAATCGTTGGTGTTCTCCTATTGATATTCCGAACCGTACAATCTAAAACCATGTATTTTTTCATGTCACCATCTGAATGTTGCCAAATGTACATTACTCTCGTTGGAATATGCTAGAACTCGCAAAGCTTTAAGTATTTCACCCAAGAATATTTACTAAAACCGTTTAAGGATTTTTTAGTTGTTATAACCTTGGAGATTTCCTCTTTAGAGATTCACAAGGCTACATTTTTTTTCAGACAAATCTGAATTTTGTAGCTGCCTGGAGCTGTTCTGGCCCTATTTATTTTGTTCTGTGCCTATAGACATTATGTCTATTTTTATCTTTGATTTGGTACGGAAAGATAAGTGTCTTAACGTTACTAATGTTACTATTGTGAAGAGAAAAAAATTAGTACTCATTCCACAAATGAGATATACAACATGTCACATAGGTGCACGAAAATCCCTCACAGTGATGCAAGCCAACTACTCTTGGTTGTTTCCCTTAATTGGAAGAGACGAGTGTTATAAAGGTGACCCTTGATGACTTCGAACCTTTGGACTATTCTTTTTATCAGATGACTAAGTTAAGACATGTGATGGAAACTGGCAATTGCAAATTCTTTCAATGACAGTAATCATATCTCAGGTATCAAGAAACATGTCTTATAAAATTGAGTTCATCTCAAATAACTATTTCGGTATCATATCAAACAAAAGACTTGTCCCATATGCAAGTTCAAAACATTCGATAAAGCACTCACCTTATAAACCATGTTAAAATCATGAAAGTTATAAGACACAAGTTGTGGTGTAAGACTACTACTCAGAGTGTTTGTGTCGAAATACAAAACTCGTCATCTCAAGTAATTCGTATGACTCCCTCTAATCAATCTATAATCTCATTATATCGTTCTCTTGTCGAAATCTCTTTTTTTTGGCTAATTGAAATAGCCAACCCATGGAATGCCATGATTGATTCTCACTTCATCGAACTATATTTACTCATACTTTGAGTAATTCAGTTAACCTATTATATTACCAACCTACCAGATCATTTATTCATTCAAAGTTCTTCACAAAATTATTCAAATTTATGCTTTAAACAACAAAAAAATTCTTACTGTCCAACCTTTTCTTTTTGTTGTACATCGAAATACAATAATTTACATTCCAAACATTAAAGGCCCTTCCCCGGTTCATGAAATTTAGCAATTGCCTTCTATTTGCTATATTGTGGTTCAATTTTAATTGTTAAATCTACTCAAAAGAGAGAGTTTCGTAAGGTATTGGGTTGATTTGTATTTTACATGGATGAGACCGAAAGGAGATTCTATAATATGATGCATTGAAATCGAAAGAAGATTTACGATATTGATGATTACCCAGCCTATCCATGTTTGTCTAGCATGATTGAGCAAGCAGTTGTACCCCTATTTGATGCTTATATCAACTCCCACACCCCTAGATCGTCTTTTACTTGTTTAAATCCATGTTTTTAGTTGAATTGTGATAATTGATTCAAAAACTCTTTTATTAAATTTGTTGAAATCATCCACCCATTGCTACAACGAATTGGTTTACATCTTTAATTTCCTAACTAAATTCTTCGAATTATATCAATCCTTATGGGATTCGACCCCGATTCTTTTGTAAGATATTTATACTGCTAGCGATCGCTTACTCATTTAATAGTTTTTGTGTGTAATTTGAGTCTTATCAAAATACAACCCATATTAAGTAGCTAAATCATCTATTGAGGTTGTGGACCTAATGTGTGTAGCAATTTTACAATTTTTTATTGCATGATTTTATATGTCAACAAGAAATAAGGGAGATGGGAGATTGTCAAAACACTGTGAAAGATCCCACAGAAGTGCAAAATGCAAGTTTAAACAAAACAAAGTGAGAATAATGTAGGGATGAGACAGGAACACCAATAGACACAACAGGTCCTCAACCCATAAAATTATTAATCCTTTACAGGAGACACTTTTCTTGGATAATATATCCTATGATGAAGCAGAAAAAAGAAGAATGCAGGAAGAAGAAGAAGAGGATATTGATAACAACATTGAGGATATTGCTTCATCAGGAGATCTGTCACCTACACAGACAAACAAGTTGAAGGAAAGCAACAAAAAATATAGGGGCAATGTTGTTCCATTTAATACAACAACGTACAAGGAGTAGGAAGGGGTAGGCCAATCAATCTGATCAATGATTAACAAAATTATATTTTAGAATATTAGATCTGTTAAATCTAAAAATGTTTTTGACAGATTAATAGATCTGCAGAGAAGACATCATTACACATATATCTCTGTTTTAGAGCCATTTCAAAGCCCACTGGTAATAGAGGAGTACAGGAGAAAGTTGAATCTACAATATGCTATGGCGAATGCTCGGCAAAGATTTGGATTTTTTGGAGTGGGGATTGGCAAGGACAGTTTCAACAGTATATGCAAAGTGCAGTGCCCTGGAAAGATTAGAGTTATGGGAGGATTTAGAGATGATTGCAATGAATACTTAAGAACCTTTGATAGTGGGGGGAGATTTCAATGTTGTATTAAAAAAGGAAGAAAAGTTGGGTGGCCTTCCTGTCACACAACAGGAAACCATTGATTTTGCTCAATGTTTGAAAAATTATGCTTTAAATGAAATTAGGTACTCAGGAAGTAAATTTATTTGGTGGAATGGGAGAATTGAGAAGGATTGCATTTTTAAAAGGCTAGACAAAGTTTTGGAAACAATGAATTCATGGAGCTATTGCCTGATAGTGAGGTACATCATTTGATTAGGGAGGGGTCAGACCATGTCCCTCTACATGTAACATGTAATGCAACTCAGGAGTCGGTATCTAGGCCTTTCAAGTTTTTGAATTTTTGGACAAAGCATTCAGATTTTAAAAAGTAGGTGGAGGAATGCTGGGCATGAATAGAGGAAGGGTCTCCTTTCACTATTTATCAAAAAAAAAAAGCAAGAAGTTTAAAGAGGTACTGGCTAAATGGAGTAAAGTAACCTTTGGTAACATTGTTCAACAGATTGCTACATTGGAAGATGTAATTAAGGTGAAAGAGGCACAATTCGAGATAAACCCATCTGCAGGCAACATGGAAGAATTGAGCAAGGCAGAGGCAGATCTCAAAAAGTTCCTACATTTGGAAGAGGAGTATTGGAAACAAAAAGCTGGAATGAGGTGGTTTCGGGATGGAGTTAGGAATACATAAAAAAAAAAGCATTCTTATGTCAAGGGGAGAAAACGGAAATTGAACATAGCTAAAATAAAGAATTCTCATGGGGATTTGATCACCTCAACTAAAAGTATAAGGGAGGAGGCTGTGACAGTGTTCAAGGATCAATTCATGGAAACCAATTTCACAAACAACTATGACATGTTGGAGGCCATTCCTAAAGTGATTACAGGAGATCAGAATGAGATGATAACTAGAATTCCTAGCAAAGAAGAGGTAAAAAAGATGGTATTTGCCCTGAATAGTGATAGTGCTAGTGGTCTAGATGGATTTTCGGGTCATTTCTTTCAGATATGCTGGGATATCATAGAGGAGGACATAACCAACATGGTCAAGGCTTTCTTTTGTGGTGAGGAATTGCCCAGATTCATAACTCATACTAATTTGGTTTTGATACCAAAAAAGGAAGAGATTTGATACATTTGGAGACTTAAGGCCTATTAGTCTCAGCACATTTGTTAATAAGATCATTTCTAGAGTAGTACATGGGAAACTGGTAGCTTTTTTGCCTAAGATTATTTCTACCAATCAAGCAGGATTCATTAAGGGAAGAAATATTACTGAAAATGTATTGTTGGCCCAGGAAATAATAAGAGATATAAACAAAAGAAATAAGTTGCATAATGTGGTAGTTAAGCTTGACATGGCTAAGGCTTATGATAGAGTAACATGGATTTGCCTTACTGAAGTGTTAAGAAAGTTTGGGTTTGCAGAACTAATTATAGATATGATATGGAGGTTGTTATCTAACAACTGGTACTCTGTCCTTCTGAATGGACAGTCTTTTGAATTCTTCAAGTCTTCAAGGGGTCTCAAACAAGGGGATCCTATTTCTCCAACTTTATTCATTATTGGAGCTGAAATTTTATCTAGAAACTTAAACATGTTGTTTGAGGATACTAATTTCAAAGGATATGGTATTCCAAAATGGAGTCCTTCAGTAAATAGTTTATCATATGTAGATGATACCATCTTATTTTGCTTAGGACAACCTACTTACATGAGAATGATAATGAAGATATTAAGAGGATATGAGCAAGTTTCAAGACAGATGATAAACCTCAGCAAGAGTTTGTTTTATGTGCATGAAAAGGTTCCTCTTGCTATCAGCAATAAGATAAGAAAAATCACATGAATTAGACAGGGTTCCTTTCCTTTCATATACCTAGGTTGTCCCGTTTTCTATGGGAGAAAGAATAAGGCTCATTTTGAGGATTTAGTGAAAAAGGTGATGAAGAGGATCAACTATTGGCAGAATAGGTTTTTGACTTTTGGTGGGAAGTGTAGATTGATATCACATGTGCTTCAATCAATATCTATTTACCTACATTACTAGAAATTAAACCTATGGCAACACTTTTTCTTGCAACGGTTATACAACCATGGCGATAGATAGTCAATGGCAACGGTTCCGCCCGTTGCATAAGATTATTGGGTCTATTAGAACACTTATCTAATTGAACTGTTGCAGTACGAGAAGAACTGTTACGGTAGATATAACTATTACAACACTTACAATATTCGTTGCTATAGTTGTCTCTATAGCAACAGTTATTTAATAAAAATATGTATGGCAACACTTTTTATTTGGCACCTTATTTTCCCACCTTATAATTAGGGCTTTTATATCTTTTGTATTCCATTTATATTTCCCTTCTTCTTCATTTACCCAACCAGCAGCAAAGAACTTGTATCTAAATTTTGCTCTTATTCTCGCCATCATCATCAATGACATAGATAAGTATCTACTGAATCTGTAAGTACTATGTAGATACAATGTTATTTATATTACACCTGCAAGTGTAAAAATGGTATCAGAGCTATGGATGTCGAGGGATATAAGAAGAAACATATTAGTAGAAAGTTAAGAAAAATAAGAAGAAAATTAAACAAATTATATCCGGAAAATAAATAACTTAATATCACAAAAACTGATAACGAAAAATTAAATCAATTAATAGATAATATATCTAAAGTAGAATATAAATATATTCAATATTTAAAATTACAATGAATAACGAGAATAACGAATATAGACAAAAACTTAATGAAATAATTATAGCAAAAAGACAAGAATTAGCACATAGGCAAAATAGACTTAACAGTAATATATTTGCAGGAATTTGTCACAAATCTATAATAGTACAAAGAAAGACTATTTTATATCTAGAAATACAAATAAATAACTTAGAATATAAACTTCAACATAATCTATAAATGAATAAGGAAGAATACGCAATAGATGAAAAAACATATGAAAACTATGATGGATTAAAAATAAAGATAATATTTTCTAATCTAGGAAGAAGATATAAGAAAATAGGTGACAATATAAGTCTAATGTTAGGAAAAGAAATGGTAAAACTAGAAGATAGTTTAACTGCTATGGTAAGAATAACGAAAGAAAATGAAGAAATAGATAGAAAAACGGAAATTGAAAAAATAAAACAACAAGCAAAACAGGAAGTACAACAATTAGAAGAAGTAAAAAATACAAAAATAATAGAGCTAGAAAAAGAGCTAACAATATTAAAAGAAATGTATGAAATAAAACAAAAAGAAAAAGAACAAAAAACGAAATTAACAAATGAGATAATTAAATTTAAAGAAAAATTGCAAGTAGAAGATGAATTAGATGAAAAAGAAGAAAATTACCAAGATAATCTACCCGAAATAAGAGTTGATGAAATAAACGACGATGATCTAGAACAACATTCAGAAACAAGCGATACATATAGGGAAATTTTAGCAAACATAGATAATACAAAAAATTTAGAAGTAAATACAGGTGACATAGACATGGATGAAAAACCTAGCACATCAGGAGTAAAAAACCCAAAAAAATTTAATCCAAAATATTATAATGAAAACTATGAACAATAAGATAGAGAAAAACCTATATGGGATAAAAGATTAAATAAAAAATGGACACCTAAACCAATAGCTGAACGACATGATTTTTTAGATTTAGACTGTGTAGCAGATATAAATAAAACAATCCAATTATGAATAAGATATATATCAAAATAATTAATAGATAACAAAATAGCAATAGCAGAGACACCAGGATATATAGAAAGAACGCTTATAGGAACAGTAAAATTGTGGCTACAAAATTTATCAAATGAAAGTTTAAAAACTCTAAGAAGTAATAAAAAATCTAATGGCGAATTAGCTACAACAACTATGGAAATATTATATAAATATGAAGTAGCTATAAGAAATGAATTTAGTAGTATGACAAGAGAGGTAGAAGAACAAAATAAAGAAAAAATCATAAATCGGAATCTAATGACAAAACTAGCAATATGTAATATGTGTTACATATATGAATATATATGTGCATTTAGAAAATACTATTATAAAGGAACATATGACACAGAAGAAAGTAAAGAAATAAGAAAATTATATTTTATAAAATTACCAAAACCTTTTAGTTCAAAAATAATAAAAAGTTGGAATGAAGCAGAATTAACAGATACCTTAGGAGCTAGAATGAAATTCTTGCAACGATGGTTTATGGAACTATGTGAAAAACATAAATAAGAAATAAAAATGGAAAAAATATTAGTAAAAAACTTGGCATGTTGCAAAAATAAAATAGCACCTCAGTTTGGTTGTACGGATAGGTATTATAAAAATAGAAAGAAATATAATAAAAAATACAGATCAAAATATAAATATAAAAAACCGAGAAGAAGATACTATGTAAAAACTACAAAACCAAAAGACCATATAGACCAAAAAGAAAACTAACGGAATGTACTTGTTATAATTGTGAAAAATTAGGACATATAGCTAGAGATTGTAAATTACCTAAAAATCCAAAGAAAAAACAAATATCAGAAATAATAATAGACAATGAAAAATATACACAAATAGAATACGTAGATTATGAATTAGAAAGTGAAGATAGCATATATGAATTATCGAAAATGAAATAGATGAAATGGAAAATAATTCATTAACGAGAATCGAGATAGTGAACACTATATAAATGACCCGAGATATAATAACTAAAGAAAAATATCAAGATAAAGAATCGGCAGAACAAAAAATAATATTTGATAATAATATATTTGAACAAATAAAAGGAAAAGAATTAGATCTAAGTGTAGCAAAAATATTCGAAATACCAACAATAAGACAATGGTTTAAACGACAAAAAGAAGAATATTATGTAGTAAGTCAAAGAGAACATATCATAGATTGCAAATACACCAAAGGAAAGGCTAAAATACCAATAATAAACAAACGAACAATAAATAAAGAAATACAAGATATTAAGGCTAGAAATCCAATTAAATACGTACATTTTGGAGGAACGGAAATATTAATAAAAGCATGTTTTAGAGAAGGAATAGATACACCCATAGAAATATACTGAGCAGATGATAGGATCATACAACCTATAGAAAAAAGTATAATAAGTGCAATAAAAGGAAACCTCATATACCAAAAATTTAAATTTATAATAAGTGATAACTACTCAGTAGCAGTAAATGACAGAAATATAGATAAATCATTAGTATTATATTGGAAAATGTCAGGAATAGAACTAGCACCGGGAAGTAAAATATTTACAGCTAGATGTAAAAACTTATATGTTTTAACAACAAAACATAAAATAACAGCAAAAAATAAAATAAATAAAATAAAAATAGAAGACCCCTTTGAAAGAATAGTTACGGTCATAGATAAGAATGATTATAGTTATAATGAAATTGACATTGAAAAAGATTTAGAAATAGTAAAAGAAAGATTAAGCACATCAAAAACAATAAATTGTGAAATACCACAAATATCATCAAAAATGAGTACCTCAAGAAGAATAGATAAAACTCCATAAAAATCAATGGAAGAAGAAATAAAACCATATCATTACTACATAACGGGAATAATGAAACAACGAAAATATTTAATATTAATAAATACAGGACTAGAAGAAAACTATATTACAAGAGAATTAGTGATGAAAGATGAAATAATAACTACGGAACAATCATGCCCTGAACTACCAAAACAATTAATTTATACCGAAGAAACTACGGAAAAAGAAATAATCATTGGAGGAATACCAATAATAATAAAGTTTAAAGTATATCAAGGAGATGAAAATATCACTTTAGGAATAAAATAGCTAGAACAAGTAAAATCATATAATCTAGAAGATAAACAGTTGACAATAAATTATGAAAATAAAAGAGTAATAATAAAAAGGACTTTAGTATGATAAAAATATGAAAATATATATACTTGCAAAGATAATAATAGAAGGATATTACAACAGATATTATACACCGATGATAAATACGGGAGCAGAAGCTAATATATGTAAATACAATTATTTACCAGAAGGTAAGTGGGAAAAATTAAAAACACCGATAGTAGTAATATGATTTAATAATGAAGGAAGCATGATTACATATAAGGCGAAAAATATAAAAGTACAAATATGAGATAAGATATTAACTATAGAAGAAATATATAACTTTGAATTAACTACAAAAGATATGCTATTAGGAATGCCATTTTTAGAAAAATTATACCCACATATAATAACAAAAACACACTGGTGGTTCACAACACCGTGTAAACAAAAAATAGGAGCAAAAAGAGTAAATAATAAAAAACGAAAAACAACAAATGGATAAAAGGAAGTGAAAAAATTACACAAAAATTAGAAAATATAAAAGAAGAAGACCCTAAAATAGAATTAATTATATTTTCCATAGATAAAGTGAAAATAATCAAAGATAAGTTAGAATTATTATATAGTGAGGATCCTTTACAAGGATGGGAAAAACATAAAACAAAAGTAAAAATTGAGCTAATTGATAATAATAGTATAATAACCCAAAAACCATTAAAGTATAACTTTAATGATTTAACCGAATTTAAGATACATATAAATGAATTACTAGAAAAAGGGTATATACAAGAAAGCAATAGTAAGCACACAAGCCCGGCATTTATCGTAAATAAACATAATGAACAAAAAAGAGGAAAAAGTAGAATGGTTATTGATTATAGAAATTTAAATGCAAAAACTAAGACATATAATTATCCGATACCAAATAAAATACTAAAGATAAGACAAATACAAGGATATAATTATTTTAGCAAATTTGATTGTAAATCAGGATTTTATCACTTAAAACTAGAAGAAGAATCTCAAAAACCAACAGCATTCACTGTATCACAAGGATTTTATGAATGGAAGGTATTATCATTTGGATATAAAAACGCACCACGTAGATATCAACACTTTATGGACAATTACTTTAATCAAATAGAAAATTGTGTAGTGTACATTGACGATATATTATTATATTCTAAAACACAAGATGAACATATAAAATTATTAGAAAAATTTATACACATCATAGAATATTCAGGTATAAGTCTAAGTAAAAAGAAAGTAGATATAATGGAAAATCAAATAGAATTCTTAGGAATACAAATTGATAAAAATGGAATAAAAATGCAAACACATATAGTACAAAAAATAATTAACTCAAATGAACAACTAGACACAAAAAAGAAATTACAATCATTCTTAGGACTAGTAAATCAAGTAAGAGAGTACATACCAAAATTAGCAGAGAATTTAAAACCATTACAACAAAAATTAAAGAAAGATATAGAATATCAGTTTGATAAAAAAGACCAAATACAAATACAAAAGATAAAATTATTATGTAAAAACTTACCTAAACTATATTTTTCGGATGAAAACAAAAAAATTACTTATATAGTAGAATCAGATGCGAGTGAAAAAAGTTATGGAGGAATATTAAAATACAGATATGATGGCAATACGATAGAACATCATTGTAGGTATTATTCAGGAACATTTAATAATACAGAAATAAAATGGGAAATAAATAGAAAAGAATTATATTCAGTATATAAGTGTTTATTATCATTTGAACCATATATTGTATATAACGAATTTATTATAAGAACAGATAATACACAAGTAAAATGGTGGCTAACAAGAAAAATACAAGATTCGGTAACAACAAAAGAAATAAGGAGATTGGTATTAAAAATATTAAATTTCACATTTACAATTGAAGTAATAAAAACTGATAAGAATGTTATTGCAGATTACTTATCACGACAAAGCTACTCAGACTGAGACTGAGGAAGAAGATACAATCGAAAAGATACTCAAAGCTATTACTACACTTTGTACAAAAGTGGATAGTATGGACAATGAGATACAAAAGCTAAAGATTAATGAAGATAATCTGAAGTCTAAAGCTAGTCAGCAGCATGACTATAAAAATGCGGAGCTACGTCGATCGAAAGACGGAAAAAACCCAGAGCTAAAAGGAGACGATGGGAAACTCCTTAAAACCCATAACATTTGTTTAAATATAGCTGCAGGTACAAGCAGACGAGTTAGTGAAAAACAAAAGAATTCAAACTTAAACCAGCTATTCGAAAAACCATTTACTCCAAGGCTAACACCAAAAATCATATTAACTATAGAACCACAAACTTCTACATATGCGGATAGCATACACCATGACAAAAGAACATACAACCATATCACGCGAACCTATATAGAAAATATATACAAAATCCAAATATTTTTAAATCTTAACCCAAGATCTACTACAACCCAAGAACCCAACCAAAATTATTTAACCCAAAAATTACAAGGTTATAATAAACTGATTGCACAACCAAAAACTAACGCCAAATTGGTGAGGACATGTTACAACTATGGACTATTAAATACAGTATATACATATGACGAAGAGGAACTAAGTGGAATACCGGAACTACATAAAGCATTTATTACATATAAGATAGTTACTAAGGGAAATCTATTCTATGTAAAAATTTATATGGCAACAGCAGAGATATTATACGAGGAAATAAAACCTCTGATACAAGTGGTAAAGATAGGACTAACAAAAGATATGATAATACCGAAAGATATCGGACAGCAGCCAGAGATACAAAAAAGCGAGATACCCAGTTTTTATGCCAATAAGAGAATAATTGGTATATCAACCATTATACAAGAGCTAGCAAATAATTATTTAAACGGAAACGCTATATGGAGCTACTATGCAAGAGATCAGTTAATGATTTATTCCAATTCAAGGGAGCTAAGGAAAGCAGATATGGATGAAGTCCAAAGATGGATTTTATCATTACTCAAGCCAGAAGAACGACCTACGACACGAGCATTAAAAGAAGGATTTATTTCAGCAGAATTATTAACCAGATATTGCAAGCTAATTGGTCATAAATACCCGGACCATATATGTTCAAAGTGCAACGGAGAAGATAATATAATTCCAGATGTCCAGCTGGAATAATTAACGAGGAAGAAAACAAGAAGGAGAAGATAAGAACGGAAAAAGTTATGTAAAATAGTTGACAATATAGATAAGATGTAAAAAGTCATAATAGTTTGGTGTGTGTGTCATAAAGTAGGTATGGGTCTTAAGAAATAAGTGTACAAATAATGACAAGTGTATGTGGTAGATAGTGTACATTATTAATATGTGCAAATAAGTCGTAAAGAGGATAGTGGTAGACAAAGTAAGAACTATTCATGAATAGTAGTAAATAGTAGTGGACAGATGTAAAAAACGTATTAGGATAAGTATTTAGAATAGTAAATTTGTATGTCTATATATAGACTTAGTAGTAAACATTGTAAAGCAGGCAATGCCTAACATAATAAAAACTTTCTTGAAAACACTCTCTCCACTAAGATATAAAAATACTTAAAAGTTAATGGATAAATCTGAAATCCAATCGGATATTTCGGATAGCATGGCTAAACAAGAGGCAAAGGTATATTGTTCAAAAATATGCACAACTAATTTCATATATTTCTGAATATCATATATATGATTGGATAAATTTATGTTAGTTATTATGTATTAGAATTATTTGAATCATGATTTCTAGTTTATTAGCACACTGGAAACAAGGAGAAAACTTCTATACTATGTCATCCTAATGTTGAAACCGGTAGGCGAGAAAAGCCGTTTAGGGGAGTAAACAAAGTTGAGGCGCTGATAAGGAGGAAGTATCCGCTAAAGTACGATGCTAGTAGTGACAGGAAAACATGATAAAGATAATCTAGTTCATAATGATCTAATATGAATTTAATCAATTATGAATATGATAGGAAGGAATAATTGAAAATAAAAAGTAGCATTTTTCTTCCTCTCTCCAAAACAATTATAAATAAACAAATCCTTGTCGTTGTCAAACTATTTGATTTATTCTTCTGTTAAATTTAATTCCTAATCAATCCTGCATTCGGGTGATTTGCATTTATCTTATTTCTTTTTGTATAACTTTTAAGAGTCGTTTTATCATCCTAACGACTTCGTTTTGATTGTAATTCTATACTCCCCTCACTATAAATAATATTCATGAGTTTTTCTTATCTCGTTAGATTCTTAGAATAGGGCTAGGAATTAGGATGCAAAATTAATGAAACTTTAACTTAAGATGATATCAGCGTACTTACTGGTTGTGTTGTCTCCAAATTGGAGTAAGGGTGAATTGGATTGAATTTGTTGGAATATTTTCCATGCCAATTTGTAGGTTGCTGATGCAGAGCTAATAGCAAGTTATTTGCAAACAACTCTTGTACTCCCATGTAAAATAAAAAGTATTCTCGCAATTAAAGTTCAATGTTCAAAATTCTATGTATGCCAACTTCTTTTATGCTTCTTGTTTTAATGTGAAAATCTTGTTAATTCAAGAGAATGTGAGATTGTACAGATGTTATGTGTATCTGCTTTACTACTTCATGTCCTCTGCATTTTTGTTTTTCAATCTGAAGTGCTAAATACAAATCTTAACAAAGCTAGTAGTTGTTTTGAAAGCAAACAACTAAGAAAGCTACATAAAGTTTTTAAAAGTGTTCGTATGAATATTTTTTAAAATAGCGTACTTGTTGCGTTTACTTATCACTTTTAAACTTCTCGAAGCACGGTGACAGGGAGAAAACTTCTATACTATGCCATCCTAATGTTGAAACCAGTAGGCGAGGAAAGCCGTTTAGGGGAGTAAACAAAGTTGAGGCGCTGATAAGGAGGAAGAATCCGCTAAAGTACAATGCTAGTAGTGACAGAAAAACATGATAAAGATAATATAATTCATAATGATCTAATATAAATTTAATCAATGATGAATATGATAAGAAGGAATAATTTGAAATAAAAAACCTGCATTATAAAGAACATGACTACATACTTGCATGATAAAATGATAAAAAACTATGAAACCTTAATCTTATATATACTTAAAGATATAAAACTATTAGAACAATTAATGGAAGAAAATTTATATATGTACCAAGAAACCCAAGATATGTTATATCTATAATATATCATAAATAATATTAAAGAAATATAAATATAAATATAATATAGTTTTCTTTTAGTCCTGTATTTAAAAATGTTTGGATTTTGTATATATTTTCTATATAGGTTCGTGTGATGTAGTTATATGTCTTTTTCTCATTTTGGTTTTGCAAAGTATCTGCGTATGTGGATGTTTGTGGTTCTATGGACATATGTCTAGATGTCCTTTGGGTAAATGGTTTTTCGAATAGCTGGTCTAAGTTCACATTTTTATGTTATTTATCGCTAACTTGTTTGCTTGTACCTGCAGCTGTATTTAAACAAACATTATGGGTTTTAAGGAGTTTCCCATCGTCTCCTTTTAGCTCTGGGTTTTTTTCGTCTTTCGATCGACGTAGCTCTGCATTTTTATAGTCATGCTGCTGACTAGCTTTAGACTTCAGATTATATTCATTAGTCTTTAGCTTTTGTATCTCGTTGTCCATATTATCCACTTTTGTACAAAGTGTAGTAATGGCTTTGAGTATCTTTTCAATTGTATCTTCTTCCTCAGTCTCAGTCTAAGTAGCTTTGTCGTGATAGCTAATCTGCAATAACATTCTTATCAGTTTTTATTACTTCAATTGTAAATGTAAAATTTAATATATTTAATACTAATCTCCTTGTTTCTTTTGTCGTTACCGAGTCTTGTATTTTTCTTTTTAGCCACCATTTTACTTGTGTATTATCTGTTCTTATAATAAATTCATTATATACAATATATGATTCAAATGATAATAAACATTTATATACCGAATATAATTCTTTCCTATTTATTTCCCACTTTATTTCTGCATTAGTATATGTTCCTGAATAATATCTACAATGATGTTCTATTTTTTCTTCTCCATACCTATATTTTAATACTCCTCCATAACTTTTTTCACTGGCTTCTGATTCTACTACATAAGTAAATTTTTTATTTTCATCCGGAAAATATAGTTTAGGCGAGTTCTTACATAATAATTTTATTTTTTGTATTTGTGTTTGGTCTATCTTATCAAAATGGTATTCTACATCTTTCTTTAATTTTTGTTGTAATGGTTTTAAATTCTCTGCTAATTTTGGTATATATTCTCTTACTTGGTTTACTGGTCCTAGAAATGATTATAATTTCTTTTTCGTATCTAGCTGTTCTTTTGAGTTAATTATTTTTTGTACTATATGCGTTCGCATTTTTATTCCATTTTTATTTATTTGTATTCCTAGGAATTCTATTTGGCTTTTCATTATGTCTGCTTTCTTTTTACTTAGGCTTATGCCTGAAAATTCTATAATATGTATAAATTTTCTAATAATCTTATGTGTTCATCTTGGGTTTTAGAATATAGTAATATATCATCAATATATACTACACAATTTTCTAATTGTTTAAAATAGTTATCCATAAAGTGTTAATATCTACCTAGTGCATTTTTATATCCAAATGGTAATACATTCCATTTGTAAAATTCTTGTGGTACAGTGAATGCTGTTAATTTTTTAGATTCTTCTTCTAGTTTTAAGTGATAAAATCCTGATTTACAATCAAATTTGCTAAAATAATTATATCCTTGTATTTGTCTTATCTTTAGTATTTTATTTGGTATCGGATAATTATATGTCTTAGTTTTTGCATTTAAATTTCTATAATCAATAACCATTCTACTTTTTCCTCTTTTTTGTTCACTATGTTTATTTACGATAAATGTCGGGCTTGTGTGCTTACTATTGCTTTCTTGTATGTACCCTTTTTCTAGTAATTCATTTATATGTATCTTAAATTCGGTTAAATCATTAAAATTATATTTTAATGGTTTTTTGGTTATTATACTATTATTATCAATTAGTTCAATTTTTACTTTTGTTTTATGTTTCTCCCATCCTTGTAAAGAATCTTCACTATATAATAATTCTAACTTATCTTGGATTATTTTTACTTTATATATAGAGAATATTATTAATTCTATTTTAGGGTCTTCTTCTTTTATATTTTCTAATTTTTGTGTAATTTTTTCGCTCCCTTTTATCCACTCTGTTGTTTTTCGTTTTTTATTTTTTATTATTTACTCTTTTTGCTCCTATTTTTTGTTTATACGGTGTCGTGAACCACCAGTGTATTTTTGTTCTTATATGTGGGTAGAATTTTTCTAAAAATGGCATCCCTAATAGCATATCTTTTGTAGTCAGTTCAAAGTTATATATTTCCTCTATAGTTAATATCTTATCCCATATTTGCATTTTTATATTTTTTGCCTTATATGTGATCATGCTTCCTTCATTATTAAATCATGTTACTACTATCGGTGTTTTTAATTTTTTTCCACTTATCTTCTGGTAAACAATTATATTTACATATATTAGCTTCTGCTCCTATATCTATAATTAGTGTATAATATATGTTGTAATATCCTTCTATTATTATCTTTGCAAGTATATATATTTTCATATTTTTATCATACTAAAGTCCTTTTTATTATTACTCTTTTATTTTCATAATTTATTGTCAAATGTTTATCTTCTAGATTATATGGTTCTACTTGTTCTAGCCATTTTATTTCTAAAGTGATATTTTCATCTCCTTGATATACTTTAAACTTTATTATTATTGGTATTCCTCCAATGATTATTTCTTTTTCCTTAGATTCTTCGGTATAAGTTAATTGTTTTGGTAGTTCGGGGCATGATTGTTCCGTAGTTATTATTTCTTCTTCGGTTACTAATTCTCTCGTAACATAGTTTTCTTCTAGTCCTGTATTTATTAATATTAAATATTTCCGTTGTTCCATTATTCCTGTTATGTAGTAATGATGTGGTTTTCTTTCTTTTTCCATTGATTTTTGTGGAGTTTTATCTATTCTTCTTGAGGTACTCATTTTTGATGATATTTGTGGTATTTCACAGTTTATTCTTTTTGATGTGCTTAATCTTTCTTTTACTATTTTTAAATCTTCTTCTATGTCAATTTCATTATAACTATAATCATTCTTATCTATAACCGTAACTATTCTTTCAAAGGGCTCTTCTATTTTTATTTTTTTTATTTTATTTTTTGCTGTTATTTTATGTTTTGTTGTTAAAACATATAAGTTTTTACATCTAGCTGTAAATATTTTACTTCTTGGGGCTAGTTCTATTCCTGACATTTTCCAATATAATACTAATGATTTATCTATATTTCTATCATTTACTGCTACTGAATAGTTAGCACTTATTATAAATTTAAAATTTTGGTATATGAGGTTACCTTTTATTGCGCTTATTATACTTTTTTCTATAGGTTGTATGATCCTATCATCTGCTAAGTATATTTCTATGGGTGTATCTATACCTTCTCTAAAACATGCTTTTATTAATATTTCCGTTCCTCCTAAATGTACGTATTTAATTGGATTTTTAGCCTTAATATCTTGTATTTCTTTATTTATTATTCGTTTGTTTATTATCAGTAGTTTAGCCTTTCCTTTGGTGTATTTGCAATCTATGATGTGTTCTCTTTGCCTTACTACATAATATTCTTCTTTTTGTCGTTTAAACCAGTTTCTTATTGTTGGTATTTCGAATATTTTTGCTACGCTTAGGTCTAATTCGTTTCCTTTTATTTGTTCAAATATATTATTGTCAAATATTATTTTTTGTTCTGCCGATTCTTCATCTTGATATTTTTCTTTAGTTATTATTTGTATATCTGGTTCAGCTATCTTCACTTTCTAATTCATAATCTACGTATTCTATTTGTGTATATTTTTCATTATCTATTATTATTTCTGATATTTGTTTTTTCTTTGGATTTTAGGTAATTTATAATCTCTAGCTATATGTCCTAATTTTCCACAATTATAACAAGTACATTCCGTTAGTTTTTATTTTTGGTCTTTTGGTTTTGTAGTTTTTTACATAGTATCTTCTTCTCGGTTTTTTATATTTATATTTTGATTTGTATTTTTTATTATATTTCCTTTTATTTTTATAATACCTATCCGTACAGCCAAATTGAGGTGCTGTTTTATTTTTGCAACATGCCAAATTTTTTACTAATATTTTTTCCATTTTTGTTTCTTCTTTATGTTTTTCACATAGTTCCATAAACCATCATTGCAAGAATTACATTCTAACTCCTAAAGTATCTGTTAATTCTGCTTCATTCCAACTTTTTATTACTTTTGAACTAAAAGGTTCTGGTAATTTTGTAAAATATAATTTTCTTATTTCTTTACTTTCTTCTGTACTATATGTTCCTTTATAATAGTATTCTCTAAATGCGTATGTATATTCATCTATGTAACACATATTACATATTGCTAGCTTAGTCATTAGATTCCGATTTATGATTTTTTTTCTTTATTTTGTTCTTCTACCTCTCTTGTCATACTACTAAATTCATTTCTTATAGCTACTTCGTATTTATATAATATTTTCATAGTTGTAGTAGCTAATTCACCATTAGATTTTTTGTTCCTCTTAGAGTTTTTAAACTTTCATCTGATAAATTTTGTAGCCATAATTTTGTTGTTTCGATAAGCGTTCTTTCTATATATCCTGGTGTCTCTGCTATTGCTATTTTGTTATCTATTAATTGTTTTGATATATATCCTATCCATAATTGGATTATTTTATTTATATCTGCTACACAGTCTAAATCTAAAAAATCATGTCGTTCAGCTATTGGTTTAGGTGTCCATTTTTTATTTAATCTTTTATCCCATATAGGTTTTTCTCTATCATATTATTCATGGTTTTCATTATAATATTTTGAATTAAATTTTTTTGGGTTTTTTACTCCTGATGTGCTAGGTTTTTCATCCATGTCTATGTCACCTGTATTTACTTCTAAATTTTTTGTATTATCTATGTTTGCTAAAAGCTCCGTGTATGTTTCGCTTGTTTCTGAATGTTGTTCTAGATCATCGTTGTTTATTTCATCAACTCTTATTTCGGGTAGATTATCTTGGTAATTTTCTTCTTTTTCATCTAATTCATCTTCTAGTTGCAATTTTTCTTTAAATTTAATTATCTCATTTGTTAATTTCATTTTTTGTTCTTTTTCTTTTTGTTTTGTTTCATACATTTCTTTTAATATTGCTAGCTCTTTTTCTAGCTCTATTATTTTGGTATTTTTTACTTCTTCTAATTGTTGTACTTCTTTTTTTGCTTGTTGTTTTATTTTTTTTATTTCTGTTTTTCTATCTATTTCTTCATTTTCTTTTGTTATTCTTATCATAGCAGTTAAACTATCTTCTAGTTTTACTATTTCTTTTTCTAACGTTAAACTTAGATTTTCACTTATTTTCTCATATCTTTTTCCTAGATTAGAAAATATTATCTTTATTTTTAATCCGTCATAATTTTCGTATGTTTTTTCATCTATTGCGTATTCTTCCTTATTCATTTATAGATTATGTTGAAATTTATATTCTAAGTTATTTATTTGTATTTCTAGATATAAAATAGTCTTTCTTTGTACTATTATAGATTTGTGACAAATTCCTGCAAATATATTACTGTTAAGTCTATTTTTTCTATGTGCTAATTCTTGTCTTTTTGTTATAATTGTGTCATTAAGTTTTTATCTATATTCGTTATTCTCGTTATTCATAGTAATTTTAAATATTGAATATATTTATATTCTACTTTAGATATATTATCTATTAATTGATTTAATTTTTCGTTATCAGTTTTTGTGATATTAAGTTTGTTTATATTCCGGATATAATTTTTTCAATCTTCTTTTTATTTTTCTTAATTTTCTACTCGTATGTTTCTTATTATCCATAACTCTGATACCATTTTTCGGTGCCGACATTGTAGTTGAAGGATTCATAGAAGTGGTAGTGTGGTAGGTGGTGTGGTAGATGAATAATTTATACTATTTTCGGGGTTACGGAATTCATAGTAAAATATAATAATATTTATTGTAATATTCTTCCGTAGTTGTTTTAATCTGAATATTTCATTAATATTATTTGCAATATATTCTAGATATAACATATCTTGGGTTTCTTGGTACATATATAAATTTTCTTCCATGAATTATTCTAATAGTTTTATATCTTCCATAGATTCTGTCCAATATCGTAAATATTCATAGTTCATTTTAATCTGAATTTATTTCTAAATCGTACCATTCTATTTTTTTGTAGTCTAAATTATGTATGTCTATTTCATACCATTGTTGATTTAATATATCTTCTGATCCGTTGTCATTAAATATTTTTCCCATATTATTTTTCTTAATTCAATTATTCTTATATCTTTAAGTATATATAAGATTAAAGTTTCATAGTTTTTTATCATTTTATCATGCAAGTATGTAGTCATGTTCTTTATTATGCAGGGTTTTTTATTTCAAATTATTCCTTCCTATCATATTCATAATTGATTAAATTCATATTAGATCATTATGAACTAGATTATTTTTATCATGTTTTCCTGTCACTACTAGCATCGTACTTTAGCGGATACTTCCTCCTTATCAGCGCCTCAACTTTGTTTACTCCCCTAAATGGCTTCATCGCCTACCGGTTTCAACATTAGGATGGCATAGTCTAGAAGTTTTCTCCCTGTTTCCAGTGTGCTAATAAACTAGAAATCATGATTCAAATAATTCTAATACATAATAACTAACATAAATTTATTCAATCATATATATGATATTCAGGAATATATGAAATTAGTTCTGCATATTTATAGAACAATATACCTTTGCCTCTTGCTTAGCCATGCTATCTGAAATATTTGACTGGATTTTAGAATTTTCCATTAGTATTTTATTTAAAGTATTATATCTTAAGAGAGTGTTTTTTGAAAGAGGATTTTTATTATGTTAGGCGTTGCCTGCCTTTTCATTTACATATACTTTCCTTTATATAGAAAGGAAGTTCTATCATACTGCTTTACAATCTTTTACACGTACACCTACTACTTAATAATATATAATATAATATAGTACAATAATGTGCCTAATAGATAATATAGTAAATCTACATTATGGCATATCTACCCACTTTATGACACAATGACACATTTTATGACTTTTTACATATATAATACACTTGTCTTCTTCTTCTTATCTTCTTTATTTTCTTCTTTCTATCTTATCTCATCTACGACTTTCTTCTGTACACATGTGTCCATCTGTCCATTTTCTCCTTCTTATCTTCTTCCGTCTTTATTTGATCATTCCAGCTGTACATCTGGGATTATATTATCTTCTCCGTTACATTTTGTACATATATGGTCAGGATATTTGTGTCCAATTAATTTACAATATCTGGTTAATAATTCTTGTCTTCAAAGCTCTCGTTGTAGGTTGTTCTTCTGGCTTTAATAATGATAAGATCCATCGCTGGACTTTATCCGTATCTGCTCTTCTTAATTCTCTTGAATTTGAATATATCATTAACTGATCTCTTGCATAATAGCTCCATATAGCGTTTCCGTTTAAATAATTATTTGCTAGCTCTTGTATAATGGTTGATATACCAATTATTCTCTTATTGACATAAAAACTGGGTATCTCGCTTTTTTGTATCTCTGGTTGCTGTTCGATATCTTCCGGTATTATCATATTTTTTGTTAGTCCTATCTTTACTACTTGTATCGGAGGTTTTATTTCCACGTATAATATTTCTGCTGTTGCCGTATAAAATTTTACATAGAATAAATTTCCCTTAGTAACTCTCTTATATGTAGTAAATGCTTTATGTAGTTCTGGTATTTCACTTAGTTCCTCTCCATCATATGTATATACTGTATTCAATAGTCCATGGTTATAACATGTCCTTACTAGGTTGGCGTTAGTTTTTGGTTGTGCAATTAGTTTATATCTAAAAAACTAACATCACTGTACCACAAGGATTTTACGAATGGAATGTATTACCATTTGGATATAAAAATGCACCAGGAAGATATCAACACTTTATGGATAACTATTTTAAACAATTAGAAAATTGTGTAGTATATATTGATGATATATTACTATATTCTAAAACCCAAGATGAACACATAAGATTATTAGAAAAATTCATACATATTATAGAATATTCAGGTATAAGTCTAAGTAAAAAGAAAGCACACATAATGAAAAGCCAAATAGAATTCCTAGGAATACAAATAGATAAAAATGGAATAAAAATGCAAACGCATATAGTACAAAAAATAATTAACTCAAATGAACAACTAGACACAAAAAAGAAATTACAATCATTTCTAGGACTAGTAAACCAGGTAAGAGAATACATACCAAAATTAACAGAGAATTTAAAACCATTACAACAAAAATTAAAGAAAGATGTAGAATACCAGTTTGATAAGAAAGACCAAACACAAATACAAAAAATAAAATTATTATGTAAGAACCTACCTAAACTATATTTTCCGGATGAAAATAAAAAAATTTACTTATATAGTAGAATCAGACGCCAGTGAAAAAAGTTATGGAGGAGTATTAAAATATAGGTATGGAGAAGAAAAAATAGAACATCACTGTAGATATTATTCAGGAACATATACTAATGCAGAAATAAAGTGGGAAATAAACAGGAAAGAATTATATTCAGTGTATAAATGCTTATTATCATTTGAACCATATATTGTATATAACGAATTTATTATAAGAACAGATAATACACAAGTAAAATGGTGGCTAAAAAGAAAAATACAAGATTCGGTAACAACAAAAGAAATAAGGAGATTGATATTAAATATATTAAATTTTACATTTACAATTGAAGTAATAAAAATTGATAAGAATGTTATTGCAGATTATCTATCACGACAAAGCTACTCGGAGGCGAGGCGAGGAAGAAGATACAATTGAAAAGATACTCAAAGCCATTACTTCACTTTGTACAAAAGTGGATAGTATGGACAACGAGATACAAAAGCTAAAGACTAATGAAGATAATCTGAAGTCTAAAGCTAGTCAGCAGCATGACTATAAAAATGAGAGTTACGTTAATCGGAAGACGGTAAAAATCCAGAGCTAAAAGGAGACGATGTGAAACTCCTTAAAACCCATAATGTTTGTTTAAATACAGCTGCAGATACAAGCAAACAAGTTAGCGATAAACAACATAAAAATGCGAATTTAAACTAGGTATTCGAAAAACCATTTACCCAAAGGACACCTAGACACATGTCCATAGAACCACAAACATCTACATACGCAGATAGTTTGCAAAACCAAAACGAGAAAAAGACATATAACTACATCACACGAACCTATATCAAAAATATACACAAAATCCAAACTTATTTAAACTGCAACCCCATATCAACCACAAAAGAACCAAACCAAGATTATTTAACACAAAAATTACAAGGATATAACAAGTTAATTGCACGACCAAAAACTAACGCTAATTTAGTAAGAACATGTTACAATTATGGACTGTTAAATACTGTATACACATATGACGGAGAAGAAGTTAGTGGAATACCAGAACTACATAAGGCATTCGTCACATACAAAAGAGTTACAAAAAGAAAGTTATTTTATATAAAATTCTATACAGCACCAGCGGAGATATTATACGAGAAAATAAAACCTCCAATACAGGTTATCAAGATAGGACTAACTAAAGATATGATTATACCCAAGGACATCGGACAATAAGAAGAGATATGCAAAATAAAGATACCAAGTTTTTATGCAAACAAAAGAATAATTGGTATATCAACTATTATACAAGAGTTTGCAAACAATTATTTAAATGGAAATGCTAAATGGAGTTATTACTCAAGAGATCAATTAATGATATATTCCAATTTAAGGGAGCTAAGGAAAGCAGATATGGATGAAGTCCAGCGATGAATTTTGTCATTACTTAAGCCAAAAGAACAAACCTACAACGAGAGCTTTGAAGACATGATTTATTTAAAAAGAATTATTAACCAGATATTGTAAATTAATTGGACACAAATATCTTGACCATATATGTACAAAATGTAACGGAGAAGATAATATAATCCCAGATGTATAGCTGAAATGATCAAATAAGATAAAGATGGAAGAAGATAAGAAGGAGAAAATGGACAGATGGACACATGTGTGCAGAAGAAAGTCATAGAAAGAAAAATGAGATAAGATAGAAAGAAGAAAACAAAGAAGATAAGAAGAAGAAGACAAGTGTACAAAATATGTAAAGAGTCTTGAAAGTGTGCCACTTTGTCATAAAGTGGGTAGATATAATGTAGATATACTATATTATATATTAGGCACATTATTGTACTATATTATATTATATATTACTAAGTAGTAGGTGTTACGTGTAGTCTTGTGAAATATTGTAAGAACTTCCTTTCTATATAAAGGAAGGTATATGTAAATGAAAAGGCAGGCAATGCCTAACATAATAAAAACTTTCTTGAAAACACTCTCTCCACTAAGATATAAAAATACTTAAAAGTTAATGGATAAATCTGAAATCCAATCAGATATTTCAGATAGCATAGTTAAGCAAGAGGCAAAGGTATATTGTTCAAAAATATGCAGAACTAATTTCATATATTCCTGAATATCATATATATGACTGAATAAATTTATGTTAGTTATTATGTATTAGAATTATTTGAATCATGATTTCTAGTTTATTAGCACACTGGAAACAGGGAGAAAACTTCTATACTATGCCATCCTAATGCTGAAATCGGTAGGCGAGGAAAGCCGTTTAGGGGAGTAAACAAAGTTGAGGCGCTGATAAGGAGGAAGTATCCTCTAAAGTACGATGCTAGTCGTGACAGGAAAACATGATAAAGATAATCTAGTTCATAATGATCTAATATGAATTTAATCAATTATGAATATGATAGGAAGGAATAATTGAAAATAAAAACTCTGCATAACAACGAACATGACTACATACTTGCATGATAAAATGATAAAAAACTATGAAACTTTAATTTTATATATACTTAAAGATATAAAAATAATTGAATTAAGGAGAATAATATGGGAAAAAATATTTAATGATAACGAATCAGAAGACATATTAAATCAACAATGGTATGAAATAGACTTACATGATTTAGATCTCGAAAAAATAGAATGGTTTGATTTAGAAATAAATTCAGATTAAAATGAACCACGAATATTTACGATATTGGACAGAATAACTGGAAGATATAAAATTATTAGAACAATTAATGGAAGAAAATTTATATATGTACCAAGAAACCCAAGATATGTTATATCTAGAATATATCATAAATAATATTAAAGAAATATTCAGATTAAAATAACTATCAGAAGAATATTACAATAAATAGTATTACATTTTACCATGAACTCCACACCAAAAAATGGAAGAATATTACAATAAATATTATTACATTTTACCATGAATTCCGTAACCCCAAAAAATAGAATAAATTACTCATCTACCACACCACCTACCACACTACCACTTCTATGAATTCACCAACTACCAGTTCCGCACAGAAAAATGGTATCGGAGCTATGAATGTCGAGGGATATAAGAAGAAACATATTAGTAGGAAGTTAAGAAAAATAAGAAGAAAATGAAATAAATTATATCCGGAATATAAAGGGCGGATTTTTTAAGTATACAAATTAACAAATGTATTTACACCAACATAGCAATACTTTTTTTTTCAATTAAATAGCAATACTTTTTTTTTCAAAAGTAGAATTTAAATAAATAAAAAAGATTTTCCAAATCAACCATGCTTATCCCAATTCCCATAAATTTCTCCAATAATTTTGCCTTCCCTAATTTATTAAAATATGATATATATTAACTCCCATAAATAGAGGTTTTCTACCAAAACATAACTCCTTTCTCTGACTAAAAAAATCACCAAAGAACGACTATTGAAAGAAATGCATACCAATAATTTCTCAATTCTAATTCAACACAACGGGCGATGGGACTCATCAGGTAATTATATAAAAAATAATTCTCATGATTTTTTATTACATGGTTGAATTTGATTTTTCAGAAATATCTATTTTGTACTTTTTGGTAGATATTCGTTTTGTTTATTTTGTCAATTTTGGTGTAAATTAATTCATACAATTTGGTTGATGTTCGGGATCGTCGAAATTTTGGTGTAATTTCAACAATTTCATATGATT
The DNA here is from genome assembly GCA_029007595.1 of Solanum commersonii. Classification (NCBI taxonomy): domain Eukaryota; kingdom Viridiplantae; phylum Streptophyta; class Magnoliopsida; order Solanales; family Solanaceae; genus Solanum; species Solanum commersonii. The sequence continues at coordinate 309,259 of JAJTWQ010000263.1, read as the reverse complement.
TTGTTGTACACTGATGTGTCAAATTTGTTTTTTGTTAAAGTTTAGGTTTAATTGGTATGATGTGTGCCGTATGGTAGCAAATATTTTATATCAATAAGTTTGCGATATGTATTTCTGTATTTGTTTAGGTATGTGATTTGGTATAATTGTCACTAATAACTGGTATAATTTGGTGTATTGTTTGGTCAAATTTATATTATCTTACATATGAACATACATATATTAAAATGAGTGTAGTAATAAATAATTTGATGTAATTGGTGGTGTCAAAAATTACAAGTTTGACAATCTATGGTATATAATTAGAACCTCATAAATAACCTTATGGTACATATTTTAGTGTATTTTAAGTATGTGAATTTGTGTAAATAATAATGTTAAAAATAGTTCGTACATTTATTGATGGTAACCTGATAAAATCATAAATTTTAAAAATTGGTTTAAGGGTACGTAATCTTTGACTGTTTTTTTTACGTTTATTACATCGTTAAAATATTGGTAAAATACTTTGGTATTTCTTTGTTGAAAATGGTAATTTCGTGGTTAGTTTGTGGTGTATATATTGGTGTATGTCATATATTATATATTAGATTGAACTTGTACACCAAAACATCACCATATTATACACCAAAACGTTACCATACTGTACACCAAAGCGTCACCATATTATATACCATTTCTAATTAATTTGTAATTTAAAAAATTATAAATAAGTGGTTGTATTATGATGTTATACATTCTTGTAGGTTAGTATGTGTCTAATTATTTATCGAAATGTATCGCAGGAATATATGTGGATTTCAAGATTGAAGGAGTGATATATGACACAAACACCAAAAAGACGTTTACCAAATAGATACAATACTTTGTAATTAATTTTATTTTTTTATGAATGGAATTTTTACTAATACTAGTGATTTTTTCATATATATTGGTATAATTATTTATTAATTCGATGATAAATATTGATAGATAGTTGATAATATTATGGTGTAAGGCAACATATAGTTGAAATATATAACAAATATTAATGTTATAATCATGAATTTTTACTTCACGTGCAATTTAATTATTTGTTGGTGTAAGTTATTCATTGTGATTAAAAATAATTGTACACCAAACTTAATCTACAATGTACATTATTTAATATACTTTTTTTTTAAAAAAAACTATTGAACGGTGCTATGGTTTATAATAGGAATAAAATTTGATTATATTTTGGTATAAGTTATTTATTATAGTTACAAAAAAATGGTCAACGATATAATACAAATTCTATACCATTTAATATACTAACGCCCCACCCCACCCCTTTTAAATAACATATATAAAATTGAAGAGAGAAGTAAAAAATGATCTTCCCATAATAGTTGAAATGAAATTAAAGAGAGAGAAAATAAATTCAATAGTAATTGTATGAAATTAATGAGAAACGTGTTTAAGGATAGAAATTATATTAATTAGATGATACATTTTTACTCCCTAAAAATTAACATCAAAATCTAAAAAGATAATTAGAAAAAACATAATTGAAGAGAGAGAGAGAGAGAGAAAATTAGCATCCAAATTCTAAAAAGATAATTAAAAAACAAACGTAATTGAAGAGAGAGAGAAAATTAGCATCAAAATCTAAAAAAGATAATTTAAGAAAAACATAATTGAAGAGAGAGAAAAATATTTTTTACCATAGTAATTGTATCAAGTACGAAAGAGAAAAAAAAATTAAGTAAAAGAAACGTATGCAATTATAATTGTGTTAATAATCTAAATGGTAAAAATAATAAATAATGAGTTCCATAAAATAAGCCACTAAGCCACAAAAATAGGTATAACACGTGTGAAGATATATATATTTAATAAGCTGTCATATGTATAATTAAAATGTTATTGTTATAAATAAAAAGAGTTTGAAACTGTTTAGGAGAGAGAATATTTGATAAATATTAATATCCTAATTATACTCCATATAAAAGGCACGAAATACTAATAGTATGAGAGAGAAAAATCTGTAAAACAAAATTAAATTAAATTAAATACAAAAATTAAATATTTGTTATGTATGTAATTTAAAAACTTAGTTTGTAATTAAATATAAATATATTGATATTTTGTTAATAAAAGTTTTAAGTAGTATATTTTTGTAATTTTCACAATATAAACAACTTAATCTCACAAAAACTGATAACGAAAAATTAAATCAATTAATAGATAATATATCTAAAGTAGAATATGAATATATTCAATATTTAAAATTACAATGAATAATGAGAATAACGAATATAGACAAAAACTTAACAATAATATATTTGCAAGAATTTGTCACAAATCTATAATAGCACAAAGAAAGACTATTTTATATCTAGAAATACAAATAAATAACTTAGAATATAAACTTCAACATAATCTATAAATGAATAAGGAAGAATACGCAATAGATGAAAAAACATATGAAAACTATGACGGATTAAAAATAAAGATAATATTTTCTAATCTAGGAAGAAGATATAAGAAAATAGGTGACAATATAAGTCTAATGTTAGGAAAAGAAACGGTAAAACTAGAAGATAGTTTAACTGCTATGGTAAGAATAACGAAAGAAATAGATAGAAAAAGGAAAATTGAAAAATAAAACAGCAAGCAAAATAGGAAGTACAACAATTAGAAAAAGTAAAAAATACCAAAATAATAGAGCTAGAAAAAGAGCTAACAATATTAAAAGAAATGTATGAAATAAAAGAAAAAGAAAAAGAACAAAAAACAGAAATAATTAAAATAAAAGAAAAATTGCAACTAGAAGATGAATTAGAAGAAAATAACCAAGATAATTTACCCGAAATAAGAGTTGATGAAATAAACGACGATGATCTAAAACAACATTCGGAAACAAGCGAAACATATACGGAACTTTTAGCAAACATAGATAATACAAAAAATTTAGAAGTAAATACAGGTGACATAGACATGGACGAAAAACTTAGTATATTAGGAGTAAAAAACCCAAAAAAAATTAATCCAAAATATTATAATGAAAACTATGAACAATATGATAGAGAAAAATCTATATGGGATAAAAGATTAAATAAAAAATGGACACCTAAACCAATACCTGAATGACATGATTTTTTAGATTTAGACTGTGTAGCAGATATAAATAAAACAATCCAATTATGGATAGGATATATATCAAAACAATTAATAGATAACAAAATAGTAATAACAGAGGCACCAGGATATATAGAAAGAACACTTATAGGAACAGTAAAATTATGGCTACAAAATTTATTAGATAAAAGTTTAAAAACTCTAAGAAGTAATAAAAAATTTAATGGCTAATTAGCTACTACAACTATAGAAATATTATATAAATACGAATTAGTTATAAGAAATGAATTTAGTAGTATGACAAGAGAGGTAGAAGAACAAAATAAAGAAAAAATCATAAATCGGAATCTAATGACAAAATTAGCAATATATAATATGTGTTACATAGATGAATATACATGTGCATTTAGAGAATACTATTATAAAGAAACATATAACACAGAAGAAAGTAAAGAAATAAGAAAATTATATTTTACAAAATTACCAAAACCTTTTAGTTCAAAAATAATAAATAGTTGGAATGAAGCAGAATTAACAGATACCTTAGGAGCTAGAATGAAATTCTTGCAACGATGGTTTATAGAACTATGTGAAAAACATAAAGAAGAACTAAGAATGGAAAAAATATTAGTTAAAAACTTGGCATGTTGCAAAAATAAAACAGCACCTCAGTTTGGTTGTACGGATAGATATTATAAAAATAGAAAGAAATATGATAAAAAATACAGATTAAAATATAAATATAAAAACCGAGAAGAAGATACTATATAAAAAACTATAAACCAAAAGATCATATAGACCAAAAAGAAAACTAATGGAATGTACTTGTTATAATTGTGGAAAATTAGGACATATAGCTAGAGATTGTAAATTACCTAAAAATCCAAAGAAAAAACAAATATCAGAAATAATAATAGATAATGAAAAATATACACAAATAGAATACGTAGATTATGAATTAGAAAGTGAAGATAGCATATATGAATTATCAGAAAAAGAAATAGATGAAATAGAAAATAATTCATTAACAAAATCAGATAATGAACACTATATAAATGACTGAACCAGATATACAAATAATAACTAAAGAAAAATATCAAGATGAAGAATCGGCAGAACAAAAAATAATATTTGACAATAATATATTTGAACAAATAAAAGGAAAAGAATTAGACCTAAGCATGGCAAAAATATTCGAAATACCAACAATAAGAAACTGGTTTAAACGACAAAAATAAGAATATTATGTAGTAAGGCAAAGAGAACATACCATAGATTGCAAATACACCAAAGGAAAGGCTAAACTACTAATAATAAACAAACGAATAATAAATAAAGAAATACAAGATATTAAGGCTAAAAATCCAATTAAATACGTACATTTAGGAGGAACGGAAATATTAATAAAAGCATGTTTTAGAGAAGGTATAGATACACCCATAGAAATATACTTAGCAGATGATAGGATCATACAACCTATAGAAAAAAGTATAATAAGCGCAATAAAAGGTAACCTCATATACCAAAATTTTAAATTTATAATAAGTGTTAACTACTCAGTAGCAATAAATGACAGAAATATAGATAAATCATTAGTATTATATTGAAAAATGTCAGGAATAGAACTAGCCCCAGGAAGTAAAATATTTACAGCTAGATGTAAAAACTTATATGTTTTAACAACAAAATATAAAATAACAACAAAAAATAAAATAAAATAAATAAAAATAGAAGATCCCTTTGAAAGAATAGTAACGGTCATAGATAAGAATGATTATAGTTATACTGAAATTGACATAGAAGAAGATTTAGAAATAGTAAAAGAAAGATTAAGCACATCAAAAAGAATAAACTGTGAAATACCACAAATATCATCAAAAATGAGTACCTCAAGAAGAATAGATAAAACTCCACAAAAATCAATGGAAGAAGAAAGAAAACCACATCATTACTACATAACGGAAATAATGGAACAACAAAAATATTTAATATTAATAAATACAAGACTAGAAGAAAACTATATTACGATAGAATTAGTAACGGAAGAGGAAATAATAACTACGGAACAATCATGCCCCGAACTACCAAAACAATTAACTTATACCGAAGAAACTACGGAAAAAGAAATAATCATTGGAGGAATACCAATAATAATAAAGTTTAAAGTATATCAAGGAGATGAAAATATCACTTTAGGAATAAAATAGCTAGAACAAGTAAAATCATATAATCTAGAAGATAAACAGTTGACAATAAATTATGAAAATAAAAGAGTAATAATAAAAAGGACTTTAGTATGATAAAAATATGAAAATATATATACTTGCAAAGATAATAATAGAAGGATATTACAACGAGATATTATACACCGATGATAAATACGGGAGCGAAGCTAATATATGTAAATACAATTATTTACCGAAGGTAAGTGGGAAAAATTAAAAACACCGATAGTAGTAATATGATTTAATAATGAAGGAAGCATGATTACATATAAGGCGAAAAATATAAAAGTACAAATATGAGATAAGATATTAACTATAGAAGAAATATATAACTTTGAATTAACTACAAAAGATATGCTATTAGGGATGCCATTTTTAGAAAAATTATACCCACATATAATAACAAAAACACACTGGTGGTTCACAACACCGTGTAAACAAAAAATAGGAGCAAATAGAATAAATAATAAAAAACGAAAAACAACAGAATAGATAAAAGGAAGCGAAAAAATTACACAAAAATTAGAAAATATAAAAGAAGAAGACCCTAAAATAGAATTAATTATATTTTCCATAGATAAAGTGAAAATAATCAAAGATAAGTTAGAATTATTATATAGTGAGGATCCTTTATAAGGATGGGAAAAACATAAAACAAAAGTAAAAATTGAGCTAATTGATAATAATAGTATAATAACCCAAAAACCATTAAAGTATAACTTTAATGATTTAACCAAATTTAAGATACATATAAATGAATTACTAGAAAAAGGGTATATACAAGAAAGCAATAGTAAGCACACAAGCCCGACATTTATCGTAAATAAACATAGTGAACAAAAAAGAGGAAAAAGTAGAATGGTTATTGATTATAGAAATTAAAAAAAATGAAAAACAACAGAATGGATAAAAGGAAGCGAAAAAATTACACAAAAATTAGAAAATATAAAAGAAGAAGACCCTAAAATAGAATTAATTATATTTTCCATAGATAAAGTGAAAATAATCAAAGATAAGTTAGAATTATTATATAGTGAGGATCCTTTACAAGGATGGGAAAAACATAAAACAAAAGTAAAAATTGAGCTAATTGATAATAATAGTATAATAACCCAAAAACCATTAAAGTATAACTTTAATGATTTAACCGAATTTAAGATACATATAAATGAATTACTAGAAAAAGTGTATATACAAGAAAGCAATAGTAAGCACACAAGCCCGGCATTTATCGTAAATAAACATAGTGAACAAAAAAGAGGAAAAAGTAGAATGGTTATTGATTATAGAAATTAAAAAAATGAAAAACAACAGAATGGATAAAAGGAAGCGAAAAAATTACACAAAAATTAGAAAATATAAAAGAAGAAGACCCTAAAATAGAATTAATTATATTCTCCATAGATAAAGTAAAGATAATCCAAGATAAGTTAGAATTATTATATAATGAGGATCCTTTACAAGGATGGGAAAAACATAAAACAAAAGTAAAAATTAAGCTAATTGATAATAATAGTATAATAACCCAAAAACCATTAAAGTATAACTTTAATGATTTAGCCGAATTTAACATACATATAAATAAATTACTAGAAAAAGTGTATATACAAGAAAGCAATAGTAAGCACACAAGCCCGGCATTTACCGTAAATAAACATAGTGAACAAAAAAGAGGAAAAAGTAGATTTCTTTCTATTTTTATTATATTTCTTTCTATAACTTTTTCCGTTCTTATCTTCTCCTTCTTATTTTCTTCCTCGTTAATTATTCCAGCTGGACATCTGGAATTATATTATCTTCTCCGTTGCACTTTGAACATATATGGTCCGGGTATTGATGACCAATTAGCTTGCAATATCTGGTTAATAATTCTACTGAAATAAATCCTTCTTTTAATGTTCGTGTCGTAGGTCGTTCTTCTAACTTGAGTAATTATAAAATCCATCTTTGGACTTCATCCATATCTGTTTTCCTTAGCTCCCTTGAATTGGAATAAATCATTAACTGATCTCTTGTATAGTAGCTCCATATAGCGTTTTCGTTTAAATAATTATTTTCTAGCTCTTGTATAATGGTTGATATACCAATTATTCTCTTATTGACATAAAAACTGGGTATCTCGCTTTTTTGTATCTCTGGTTGCTGTTCGATATCTTCCGGTATTATCATATCTTTTGTTAGTCCTATCTTTACCACTTGTATCAGAGGTTTTATTTCCTCGTATAATATCTCTGCTGTTGCCGTATAAAATTTTACATAGAATAGATTTCCCTTAGTAACTCTCTTATATGTAATAAATGCTTTATGTAGTTCCGGTATTCCACTTAGTTCCTCTCCGTCATATGTATATACTGTATTTAATAGTCCATAGTTGTAACATGTCCTCACCAAGTTGGCGTTAGTTTTTGGTTGTGCAATCAGTTTATTATAACCTTGTAATTTTTGGGTTAAATAATTTTGGTTGGGTTCTTGGGTTGTAGTAGATCTTGGGTTTAGATTTAAAAATGTTTGGATTTTGTATATATTTTCTATATAGGTTCGCGTGATATGGTTGTATGTTCTTTTGTCATGGTGTATGCTATCCGCATATGTAGAAGTTTGTGGTTCTACAGTTAATATGTTTTTTGGTGTTAGCCTTGGAGTAAATGGTTTTTCGAATAGCTGGTTTAAGTTTGAATTCTTTTGTTTTCACTAACTCGTCCGCTTGTACTGCAGCTGTATTTAAACAAATGTTATGGGTTTTAAGGAGTTTCCCATCGTCTCCTTTTAGCTCTGGGTTTTTTTCGTCTTCCGATCGACGTAGCTCCGCATTTTTATAGTCATGCTGCTGACTAGCTTTAGACTTCAGATTATCTTCATTAGTCTTTAGCTTTTGTATCTCATTGTCCATACTATCCACTTTTGTACAAAGTGTAGTAATAGCTTTGAGTATCTTTTCGATTGTATCTTCTTCCTCAGTATCAGTCTGAGTAGCTTTATCGTGATAAGTAATCTGCAATAAAATTCTTATCAGTTCTTATTACTTCAATTGTAAATGTGAAATTTAATATATTTAATACCAATCTCCTTATTTCTTTTGTTGTTACCGAATCTTGTATTTTTCTTGTTAGCCACCATTTTACTTGTGTATTATCTGTTCTTATAATAAATTCGTTATATACAATATATGGTTCAAATGATAATAAACACTTATATACTGAATATAATTCTTTTCTATTTATTTTCCATTTTATTTCTGTATTATTAAATGTTCCTGAATAATACCTACAATGATGTTCTATCGTATTGCCATCATATCTGTATTTTAATATTCCTCCATAACTTTTTTCACTCGCATCTGATTCTACTATATAAGTAAATTTTTTGTTTTCATCCGGAAAATATAGTTTAGGTAAGTTTTTACATAATAATTTTACCTTTTGTATTTGTATTTGGTCTTTTTTATCAAACTGATATTCTATATCTTTCTTTAATTTTTATTGTAATGGTTTTAAATTCTCTGCTAATTTTGGTATGTATTCTCTTACTTGATTTACTAGTCCTAAGAATGATTGTAATTTCTTTTTTGAGTCTAGTTGTTCATTTGAGTTAATTATTTTTTGTACTATATGTGTTTGCATTTTTATTCCGTTTTTATCAATTTGTATTCCTAAGAATTCTATTTGATTTTTCATTATATCTGCTTTCTTTTTACTTAGACTTATACCTGAATATTCTATGATGTGTATAAATTTTTCTAATAATCTTATATGTTCATCTTGTGTTTTAGAATATAATAATATATCGTCAATGTACACTACACAATTTTCTATTTGTTTCAAGTAATTGTCCATAAAGTGTTGATATCTACCTGGTGCGTTTTTATATCCAAATGGTAATACCTTCCATTCATAAAATCCTTGTGGTACAGTGAATGCTGTTAGTTTTTGAGATTCTTCTTTTAGTTTTAAGTGATAAAATCCTGATTTACAATCAAATTTGCTAAAATAATTATATCCTTGTATTTGTCTTATCTTTAGTATTTTATTTGGTATCGGATAAATATATGTCTTAGTTTTTGCATTTAAATTTCTATAATCAATAACCATTCTACTTTTTCCTCTTTTTTGTTCACTATGTTTATTTACGATAAATGCCGGGCTTATGTGCTTACTATTGCTTTCTTGTATATACCCTTTTTCTAGTAATTCATTTATATGTATCTTAAATTCGGTTAAATCATTAAAGTTATACTTTAATGGTTTTTGGGTTATTATACTATTATTATCAATTAGCTCAATTTTTACTTTTGTTTTATGTTTTTCCCATCCTTGTAAAGGATCCTCACTATATAATAATTCTAACTTATCTTGGATTATTTTCACTTTATCTATGGAAAATATAATTAATTATATTTTAGGGTATTCTTCTTTTATATTTTCTAATTGTTATGTAATTTTTTCACTTCCTTTTATCCATTCTGTTGTTTTTCGTTTTTTATTATTTACTCTTTTTGCTCCTATTTTTTGTTTACACGGTATTGTGAACCACCAGTGTGTTTTTGTTATTATATGTGGGTAGAATTTTTCTAAAAATGGCATCCCTAATAGCATATCTTTTGTAGTTAATTCAAAATTATATATTTCTTCTATAGTTAATATCTTATCCCATATTTGTATTTTTATATTTTTCGCCTTATATGTAATCATGCTTCCTTCATTATTAAATTTTGTTACTACTATCGGTGTTTTTAATTTTTCCCACTTACCTTCTGGTAAACAATTGTATTTACATATATTAGCTTCTGCTCCCATAGCTATCATTGGTGTATAATATCTGTTGTAATATCCTTCTATTATTATCTTTGCAAGTATATATATTTTCATATTTTTATCATACTAAAGTCCTTTTTATTATTACTCTTTTATTTTCATAATTTATTGTCAACTGTTTATCTTCTAGATTATATGGTTCTACTTGTTCTAGCCATTTTATTCCTAAAGTGATATTTTCATCGCCTTGATATACTTTAAACTTTATTATTATTGGTATTCCTCCAATGATTATTTCTTTTTCCGTAGTTTCTTCGGTATAAGTTAATTGTTTTGGTAGTTCGGGGCATGATTGTTCCGTAGTTATTATTTCCTCTTCCGTTACTAATTCTCTCGTAATATAGTTTTCTTCTAGTCTTGTATTTATTAATATTAAATATTTCCGTTGTTCCATTATTCCCGTTATGTAGTAATGATGTGGTTTTCTTTCTTTTTCCATTGATTTTTGTGGAGTTTTATCTATTCTTCTTGAGGTACTCATTTTTGATGATATTTGTGGTATTTCAGTTTATTCTTTTTGATGTGCTTAATATTTCTTTTACTATTTCTAAATCTTCTTCTATGTCAATTTCAGTATAACTATAATCATTCTTATCTATGACCGTAACTATTCTTTCAAAGGGATCTTTTATTTTTTTTTAATTTTTTTTTTTTTTAATTTTTGCTGTTATTTTATGTTTTGTTGTTAAAACATATAAGTTTTTACATCTAGCTGTAAATATTTTACTTCCTGGGGCTAGTTCTATTCCTGACATTTTCCAATATAATACTAATGATTTATCTATATTTCTATCATTTACTGCTACTGAGTAGTTAGCACTTATTATAAATTTAAAATTTTGGTATATGAGGTTACCTTTTATTGCGCTTATTATACTTTTTTCTATAGGTTGTATGATCCTATCATCTGCTAAGTATATTTCTATGGGCGTATCTATACCTTCTCTAAAACATGCTTTTATTAATATTTCCGTTCCTCCTAAATGTACGTATTTAATTGGATTTTTAGCCTTAATATCTTGTATTTCTTTATTTATTATTCGTTTGTTTATTATCAGTAGTTTAGCCTTTCCTTTGGTGTATTTGCAATCTATGATATGTTCTCTTTGCCTTACTACATAATATTCCTTTTTTTGTCGTTTAAACCAGTTTCTTATTGTTGGTATTTCGAATATTTGTAATGACCCTCCAGGTCATTTTTAAATTAAAGAATTCATTTCATCGTTTAGAGCGTTCCTGTAGCGACCCCAAGTCATTTATGACTTGCTGGCACTGACTGTTCGGTCGCCTGGTCGTTCGCTTGGGTTTTAGGCCCGTTCTCCTGTTTTGGAGATTTTTATAACTTGAAAAGTTGACTTTGGTCAACCTTCTTGGAAGACGTGCTCGAGATGAAAATTCGGGCAGCTAGGTTAGCTTTGGAAGATCGATTTTGGTCTGGAACGACCCTTGTTCACTTCGCGAGACTTTAGATAGCAGCTTGTGGAATCGGCTCAAAATGATACTTGGGTGTGGGACCCACTTTTCGTCGATGCGAGCTCCAAATGGAAATTTCGCCTTCACCGTTGAGTCCGAAATATCGTTTCCAATCAGATTTCATATAAGGTTTGTATTTTTCCGACTCGAACGAGTCCGAAACATCGAAATTTAAGTCTGAAGGGTTGTAGAATTTTTGTCGCGGCGGTGACGTGGCAGGTCCACGTGACGACACGTGGCAGGGGAGTGAAATCTGGGAATTTCTAGGTTTTAAAAAATTTTTTTGTCCACATTTTTCATCCAACTTCAACTTGAGATTAATCCTTCATTTTGAGTCCAAATTAAGTGATTCAAAAGGCAAACTTCAAGAGAATTTCGAGGGAATCTAGCGGTGATCTCGGAAACGTGAGGGAGGCTTCGTTTGAGGTAAGAAATCAATTTTAGCCACTGCCAGTGTGATTTCCGGATGGTTTTGCTATTGAATTTTGAATTGTGAGATCTTGATCATCGTAAGTCCGTTTTAAGTCATTCTTGTGGCTAACTTGTAGAGTTTTTCGCAAGGATCGTCGTGGTATAATCTGTTTGGGTTGAAAGGGTCTCGTTTTTCCAAAAATTGGTGATCAAGGGGCTTCCCTTTTTATTTATTGTGGCTGATTTGCGGTGTTGTAGGCATCTGTTTGTGCTAAAATTTTGGGGTATTAGTTTAGTAAGGTAGTTGGGACGTTTCCACGGATTCGATTTTGAGATTCTAAGTGTGGGCCCCACAATCCCGTTTTAAACCCGATTTTGGGTCCGTCTCCGAAAAATATAATTTTAGTGTCAATATATTCGTAATGACAAGGTGATTAACCTTTTGTTAGTGGGGAAGCATTTGGAGACCGTTCGGAGAGGAAAAGATCCGGTACCGTGAGTTGGAGCACGCGTGATCGGCTTTCAGGTAGGCTATGGTTTTCTCTCGTGAGATTGAGCATGTTGAGGCATTTGTTTATTGATTTGCTTGAGTATGGAGGGTTCGGGTGTCGAGCATGCTAAATTTCTATAATTCCCCGCCTTGTAGACCTTATTTCGGGAAAGTGTTGGGTTATGACAAAGATGTCTCTTGATATTATTGAATAACCATATCCGGTGGTGTATATGATAATATTGAATTGAAGTATGTTTGGCCTTAGTCTAGGCTTAGACTAGTGTTGCCATAGACTTGCGAGATTTCGGATGTCGTTGGGCGTAGAACTTTTCCGACGTCGTTTCGAACAGTCGGCTCCTTGTAGATCGATATAGCGTACTTGAGTCGATAGTCGGTAACTCGCCTATGACCTTGTACCCATAATGCCCTGTTTTCTATCGGCTACAAATACCCTTAAAGTCCGTGGTCTAGCTTACTCATTATTGGATACTTCCTCGGCAATTTGGGGTATATGAGGGTCGGACTAAAATGATTATTTATGGTAATCGGTGTGGTGATATTTTCCCGCGACGTATGGTTGGATATTGATTCTTAGCTACGGCACCCGGTTAAAGTCCGTGGTCTAGCTTACTCATTATTGGATACTTCCTCGGCAATTTGGGGTATATGAGGGTCGGACTAAAATGATTATTTATGGTAATCGGTGTGGTGATATTTTCCCGCGACGTATGGTTGGATATTGATTCTTAGCTACAAATACCCGGTTAAAGTCCGTGGTCTAGCTTACTCATTATTGGATACTTCCTCGGCGATTTGGGGTATATGAGGATCGGACTAAAATGATTATTTATGGTAATCGGTGTGGTGATATTTTTCCGACGTATGGTTGGATATTGATTCTTAGCTACAACCCCCTAGAGTGCGAGTCCGTCCCGACACTTATGTCCGAGCTTAGCTACGCACCCCGGTTAGAGTCCGTGGTCCGGCTTACCCGTGATCTCGGTTTTAGCTACGTGATGCAGGTTAGAGTCCGTGGTCCAGCTTACCCGTGATCCGGTTTTGGCTCACTGATGCTGGTTCGAGTCCGTGGTCCACCACCCGTGCCCGACCTTTGGCTGGCAAAGCACCCGGTTCGAGTCCGTGGTCCAGCCCATATAGGTTGACTCATTAGCTATAGTACCTTGTTCGAGTCCGTGGTCCGAATTGCACGTGGTGTATTCCCACCCTCACTAAAGCTTCAGTTTAGTCTCGATTACTCTCATCCGTAGGTTGAGGTTTTGGAGGTTGGAAAGATTCCTGTTAAAGTCCTGGGACGTAATGAGATCTTGGAATATGATTGGGAATGGTTCGGTTAAAAAGTCCTAATTTGGTAATATTGTGATAGACCTTCTAGCTCCATTATTTTACTTTATCTCGTCGATGCATCTCGCTCGGGCTTATGGGGTCCGTGCGGGTGGTTTCTTTTATTGTGCACGAGCGTACCCGTCGGGTTTATGGGAGCCCGGCGGAGTTATGGGAGGGTTCTTTATTTGTATATATGTTTTGGGTTGGTTCCGCCCGTTTATATTGTTATTTTCCTACTTTTGTTTAATTTCTACCCTCAGACCCATTACTTGTTGTTCCGGGTTACGGGTTGGCTTACCTGCTGGTGGGTTATAGTAGGTGCCATCATGACTTGATAAATCGGGTCCTGACAATATTTTTGCTACGCTTAGGTCTAATTCTTTTCCTTTTATTTGTTCAAATATATTATTGTCAAATATTATTTTTTGTTCTGCTTATTCTTCATCTTGATATTTTTCTTTAGTTATTATTTGTATATCTGGTTCAGTCATTTATATAGTGTTCATTATCTGATTCTGTTAATGAATTATTTTCCATTCCATCTATTTCTTTTTCTGATAATTCATATATGCTATCTTCACTTTCTAATTCATAATCTACGTATTCTATTTGTGTATATTTTTCATTATCTATTATTATTTCTGATATTTGTTTTTTCTTTGGATTTTTAGGTAATTTACAATCTCTAGCTATATGTCCTAATTTTCCACAATTATAACAAGTACATTCCGTTAGTTTTCTTTTTGGCCTTGTAGTTTTTTACATAGTATCTTCTTCTCGGTTTTTTATGTTTATATTTTGATCTGTATTTTTTATTATATTTCTTTCTATTTTTATAATACCTATCCGTACAACCAAACTGAGGTGGTGTGGTAGATGAATAATCTTTTAGGTATAATATTAAGCATATCATGGGGTTATTCTATCAAAATTAAGGAGGGAATACACATTTGCTTGAAATAATTTCCAAAATAATTGTTTTGTGCCTTTGAACCCGCAAAATAAATTCAATCCTTCCATGTTAAATAGACTTGAGCAAACAACATATAATTCTCCAACAATCAAATACAACTAAACTTTTGATTTAAATTTTCTATATATTTCTTTCCAAAGTCCATATGAACTTTTAAAGAAATAGCAAGTAAGAGAATTCATCAATGTATCAGCACATTTCTCTTTGCAACAAAAAGAGCAAAAACAATTTTCACCAATGCAACTTCCTCCAAGAAGTGGCCCTTTGGCAGCACCTGGTGACTTTTGTCCAAATTGTTGCTTGCATTGGGTATTGCAGTTATTTGAGTCACAAGGTTGGGGGACTTCAAAGGGAAATAGACATACTTTAGCTCCTTTTGTTGTAGTAACTACATTTGTTTTAGACACAAAAAAAGAAAGAAAGAATAAGATTTAAAAATAATTAACTATTTAATGAATATGAAGTTAGTACATCAAGTTGAGGCATGCAAGAGAACACATTGGGAAGAGAAAAACAAAGATAAAAACACTTGTAAAGCGAAAAAAAAAACCGTTATAGGTATAATTGGCTTTTGTCTATAAATTATTATTTTTTCAAAATTAAGACATTTTAAGATGAATGACAGCAACATGATTCACCTAAACACAAATTAAGGTTGATTCCTATAAGTTAAAATTGGTGAAAATGTTTTATTTTAAGAATTAAAAAGATTTGTACCAAAATAACAAATGTCAAGAAGAATAAAAGTCTTTAGATGCATAATGAATCTTGAAGTACTATTTCTGGAGCATCCTATTTCTTTGGATTAAGGGTATTCAACTTTTGTATTGATATGTTAGTTGTTGATACAAGTAGTCTTACAAAAAAATAATATTTAACTTTATATTTTATACATAGGATGATTCATGGATTCCATTTCTTCATCGTTTGCCTAAATTTCAATAATCTAGAAGTCAAATATTCAAATCCTCACTAAACAAAACATTCTAAATCAAATTATAATCCTATATACATATTATTTTCATACTACTACTTTGGAAATATTATATGCAATACATTCACAATTTTCATGAACATTTTATTAATTAAATAAAATGTAACTTACCAAGAACAATGAAGAGGAAAACTCCAAAGACAACTACATTGGAAAAGTTCTTCATGATTCCTAATAAGTATCACAAGAAGTTTACTTATCAAATTGTATCAAAATGATCACAAAAATTGATTAAGGTGTTGTGGACTTTATAGGAACGAATGAGCACAGAAAAAAAAAGGGTCAAGAATTAGTTTTCAAATTTTTGTAACGTTTTTCCGAAAAGAATGACATTACCAGTCAACATTACCCATATCATTAATAGTTTGGTCTAAAATTATTATTATCATTTTCCAATAAGAATGACATTGACTGTCAAAATTATCCTTTATCATTAATAGTTTGGTCTAAAATTATTATTATCATTTTCCAAAAAGAATGACATTGACTGTCAAAATTATCCTTTATCATTAATAGTTTGGTTAAAATTATCATTATCATTTTTCAAAAAGAATGACAATATTATCCTTATCATTAATAGTTTGGTCTGAGATTATTATTATCCTTTTCCTAAAAGAATGACAATCAGTCAAAATTATCCTTATTATTAATAGTTTAATAAAAAATTACAATATCATTAATAAATTGGTCCAAATAATATGTATTGTTACTTAATTGGGTCAATATATATATATATATACTGGTCTTGAGGTATTTGCTTTGCATGTGAATTCCATATGAAAATCAATATTAAAAAAAAAAAAAAAACATTATATAATATTGGGAGGACATGCATGTTTGTTACAAGGGCTTCTTGATATTTTTTATGTTCTGTCGTATACATAAATTTAAAATAAATTTATACACAGCAATCAAATTTCTTTAGCTTATCCATCTATAAGCAATTATACATGCACCGTATCAATAGCAAAAAATTACATCAAACTCTGATCAATCAATTTTTCAATTGTCTTTTTAAAAAAAAGAAAAAAAAAAGATAACTATTCTAAGCGATGTATTTGAAAATTTTATATATCAAAATTATCAATTTTAATTTTTATGTGCGTGAATGCAGAACATACATTAC
The DNA here is from genome assembly GCA_029007595.1 of Solanum commersonii. Classification (NCBI taxonomy): domain Eukaryota; kingdom Viridiplantae; phylum Streptophyta; class Magnoliopsida; order Solanales; family Solanaceae; genus Solanum; species Solanum commersonii. Next base: position 292,307 of record JAJTWQ010000263.1, on the reverse strand, counting down.
TAAAAGAGTTGAGAAAATGATGGATCACGTCGCTCCAAAAATGCGACCAATTTGCAACGCTAACCCTCGTTTTAATTTTTTATTTATTTCTTTTAGCAAAATAGACGGATAGTGACTCTTTGTCCGCCATTTTTGTTGGTGGAATTTTGCACCAAATATATATATATATTTGTATTCATTTATTATCAGTTGCGATGTCGTTCCTCACTTCTAATTAAATAGTAATTAATTACATTGTAACGATGTTGTTCGTCGTTTATAATTAACTAGGTAAATTACCTATGCTTCGCACGTAATTGAACTATTTTATTATGCTTACATATGATCATTCGGTAATATCTGTATATTTGATACATGCACTACACTGTCAAGAACATTGTATCTTAAGGCAAAGCGTTCCTCCGAAATCTTAAAGTGTTATATTTTTAAAATTTTTGTTTTTGTCGCACAAAAATTATGAGTCATAGAGAGATTTTAAGTATAAGAAAGAAGTCTAAAACAATCTTCATGGGAATAGTTGGTCAGAACTAACGAAATTTTCTAAGTTCCAGAAAGTTATAAAGAACAACATCAGACATTAAAGAAGAGACCAAAAAGACTCGAACAACAACACTCAAACAAAGTGGAACATCATGTCTATAGAGGAACATAATTAACTAAATTCAAATGGCGGACCTTCGGCTCCTTTCTTATGAACCTCCATCAATCTTTTTTTTTATTATAGTATGTCGTATCATGTATATGTCAAAATGACCTTAAAATTGTTAATATCATAAAGGTTTTTCCTCATTATCTCTGAATAGTCATTATTGTTGTTGAGGTTTCATATCACCGGCACCAACTAATTTGAAGTTGAATCATAGTTATTGTTATGGTTATAGTATACAGTTAAAAGAATTAATGCAATGATCAATCAAGCAATAGGTGGCATCTGAATGGAAATGTTCACAACTGGAGATTCTAAACATAAATTTTGATACATAACATATTAAAATCTCACAACATAATTTGTGAGCACTTGAACTCACAAATATCCACAAATAATAATAAAGATGACCTTACTTTCCTAACAATCAAGAAAAAAATGTCATGTTGATAAACACATTTTTCAAATAGATAGTTTGTCGGGTTTTATCCAAGTTTACAGTTCACAAATTTAATTGAAACAAGTCAAAAGAAAGAGTTATCACTACAACAAAAATGATCTAATAACAATTAATAGCTAAATATGTATTTTCAGAGGCAATTAGTATTCTCTACAAATGTCCCTAAAGTTTATGGCGACATTGAATCACTCTTCGTTAATGTGCATATTTATTGCTAATAAAAATTGTTTTTGTCATAGTGTATTTCGGGCATCTGTTAGTTTCAAGAAAAATTGATCTCTTACTACGCCCAAAAAGAAGAGAGGAACAAATATGGCAAGTTAGTCAACTTGTGATAAAAAAAAAAGTAGACTAATTGTCTCTATACTAATATTCTAGGAGAGTGCAGTGGCATACAAAATATTTGTACCTAGATAAAACAATCAAAATAATATACTAATTGTGACAAGCGAGAGAGGAATTTGTTTGGTTCTTTTAACAAACTCCATCATTAGTTTTGTATTGTTTATCACATATTTGTCGCTGTGTGCTATCAAATATAGCACAATCCACAAGCAATTTTTCCAAAAAAAGTATATGAAGAAGCTTGGAAAAAGGGATAAAAAATAAGATCAATTTGCAATCATCATTGCTGGGATTTTTAACAGAGCTAAAAAATTATCAAAATAGCAAAATGAAATTGCAATAGTTATGAACCACTATGACTTATAGTAAAAGATTAAGCTTCATGAAATAGGGGGAAGAAAACTTTGAGAAATGAAACATACTTCATAAGAAGCTTAATTAATATATTTGAATTCGACTCCCCTATAGAGGAAGAAAACCTACAAATAATAGAGGTAGAAATAGAAGTTTTGTTTACTAAAAATCAAATGTTTATGAGTTGTTGACTGAGAGGCGCAAGAATAATAATATTGCATTGCAATTGAAATCAATTTTCTTTGTATATTCTTTCTTCTCTTTGTGTCTTTGAATTAAGTGTTGGATTTTAAAAGGTGTGAATGAAAAATAAAGAGTTGTGACTTTTTGTGAAAAGTTGAGACTTTTGTGAAAAGTTGTGAATTTTATGAAGAGTTCTGACATTTCTAAAGAGTTGTGACTTTTCCGTGAGATTATGACTTTTAAGAAAATGTTGCTTCATCCATCATTTTTTTATCAAAATATTGATAAAATATTTAAATAAAATGATGGACAAAAATGATGTTGTTTGTTACTCATTTTATATTACACAGGTAGATGCTCATTTTTATTTTCTTTATTCTCTCTTCTCCTCTCTTCTTCTCTCAAACTCTCTCCTCCCCCTCCCACCACCAATGTCGACTTTCTTGATGCCACCACCTCTCCATCGTCCACCTTACCGCCAACAACCCCCCTCCATTGTGCCGCCAACCTCCCTCCTCCAAATCCCTATTCTCTCAACTAATTATTAATGTTAGGATTTTAAATTTTATGATTTTTTATTTTATTTATAATTTATGATTTATATGTTAGTTTATTGTATTTATTTTGTCCAACTTATGTTATCAACATATTTAATTTATAAATTTGATTATGAATTAGTTTATGAACTATAATTTCTTGTAGGATTTTGGTTTGAATTGGGATTTTTTATATTAGATTGTGAATTAGGAATTTTTGAGCTTGAATTGAAGTATTTTTTATTTTTAGAACTAATTAGAAGTTAAAACTTAGAACTTCATGTCATGAACTTGAACTTTAGAATACCTGAATTATAGGATGTTTGAACTGGAACTTAGAAAAAAGTTAATTAATTTATGTAATGCCCCATTTCACGAGAAACAACTTTTGTGTGTGCAATAACCATTTTGTTCATTACCCTTACCGTTATCATGTTTGTAAGGTGTTGGGGGTATGGTTGACATGGTTCTGTAACACCCCACAACTTCTAAGAAAAGATTTATACCATCCTATGTATGCGTACAAGCCCAAACCCGATGTTGTCTAAGTTATACATATATGTTAAGGTCCTTTATTAAGTGTATAATATAGGCTTTAGGGTCATAAGGTACCTCAAACACCAAGCCAAGTTCAAAGCTTTCCTAGCGGCTAAGTTTTTGCAGGAGTTCCTATTTAGGTCAACTTCAAAAGATCATATCTCTCGCCATATAATGAATTAGGTGGCCCGTTACCTATCAAATTAAAAGTCTATGAATCTTCTTTCCAACTCCACCAAGTTTGCCTCATTTGAAGTTTACAGTAAAATGTAATGACCATTTTACCAGAGACTACGACAACAAAGTTTTTAGAGTCAGTAACTATGAACCTCATCTACAGGTGGTTAATTAAAGCACGACTCGTTTTCAATTGTGGAAAAAATTTCTACAAGTCATTTTTGGTTCTAATTCTTACAAACCCAGCTATGTTAAGGTCATTTACTAAGTGTATAAGATAGTCTTTGGGGTCGTAAGGTACCTTAAACACCAAGCCAAGTTCAAAGTTTTCCTATCGGCTATGTTTCGCATGAGTTCATACTACGATCAACTTAAAAAGATTACATCTCTCGGCATATAATGAATTAGGTGGCCCATGACCTATCAAATTAAAAGTCTACAAATCTTCTTTGCAAATCCGCCAAGTTGGACTCATTTCGAGTTCAGAGTAAAATATTATGACTGTTTTACCAAAGACTACGACAACAGAGTTTTTATAGTCAGTAACTATTAACCTCATCTTCGGGTCGTAAATCAAAGTACAACCCGTACTGTTCACCTGTGGAAAAAACTTTTGAAAGTCATTTTTTGGGTCAAAACTTATGAAAGTAATTTTTGGGGTCTAATTCTTACAAACCTAGTTACGGGTTATAAAAGCATCTATGGTACGTAATTTGGGCTTGTAGAATGAAGTTCTAAATCATATTTTTGAGTCTAATTTCTTCATATTTAATTACGGGTCGTAAACCCAATTACGGGCTTTAATTTGGGTCCATAGAATGAACTCCGAAACTCAAAATTTCACTCTAACTTTCACATGTGGATTCTACAGCTCGTAGATCAAACCATAGACCGTAGATAGCCTCGTGGAAGGTTTTCAACAACTTTTTAATAGGAGTTTATTTTGTCTTTTCCCACTTTTCTTAAGTCTAAGCCACGAAATTATACATATCCTAAAAGGGTTTCACGCTCAAGACTCAATTCCTACTCTCTTAACTCCCAAAAACAAACTGCCGAAACACCAAAAATTGTAATTTCCATATATCTCAAAATCCGAAACTAACCCGAATTTTAGAGCAGCCGTTTCAAGTCGCAATCAAGTCAAAATCTAAGGTTTGGAAACCTTCCTTTCCACAAGTCCAACCATTTATCCTCTATTACTACTTCAAGTTTATGGGTCCTTATGTTTATTTATGAACTCTTGAGTATGAGATCAAGTGGGCTGTTTTATATGGATTTTGAAATTGGTGGGACTTAGCACTCTTGAAACACATGATTTTATTTACATGAACAAGTAGCCCACCATATGTTTGATAAAATGTCATTTATAGAATTCTTATGAAATGGAAGGTCCAATGTACTCTCAATGAAGTTCTTCTTTCAAATTTCAATCTCTCAGGTATGTAAGGCTTCAATGAGAGTATCCCTTCATTCTCATGCCTAAAGTATTTTGATTCTCAAGAATTTCACTAGATTGTTAGAAGTAAAGCTAAGGTTTTTTATTTATTTATGAAATTATGATAATTTTCAATAGGCTACATTTTCATTGTTTCACTTTGGTGCCAATTTAACATGATTTTTATGCCGTTCATTCCCTTATGGATTTTAAGCATGAAAACAAGCACGATATGAATTGAACCTAAATACAGGTTATTTTAAGATATGACTTTTGAGCTTAGTCTCATATATTATTCAAGATGATAAGTGGTTTTCATAGTTATGAGAATTATATGAACATTTTGTTTTGGGAGGACTATTTAGTATCGAAAGGACTTGAGTTCAGAAAAATCAAGTTTCATAACTACGCACCAAAGTAGGATTATATTTCACCGCTTAGTTAGTTAGTGGATCTACATACGATAAGATATGGTTCTATACTTTGACAAGGTATAGGGTAGCCCATCCAACTGGATTATAAGTTGGGCTTCATGAGCTCATTTGGGTACTCCATGGATTTAAAATTCTAGACTTCTGTTATTTTATCTTTGGTTTTGAGGTAGTTGCGGGTCATGTCCCGACAGACTTATATTATCATTCTAAGTAGTATAGGCTTTATTCAAACATTAGTAATGTAGTCTCATAGATTTGTTACTCGCACTATTCAATCTATGTTGAAAATATATTTCAGTTTCCACCTTAGTTTCATATGTTATGCCGGATATGTTAAGCCAAGGATTAGCCCGGAATTACTCATGGTACCAGGTACCATGTCTCGATTGGGGTGTTGAATTGGGTTGTGATAAACTTGGTATTATAGTACTAGGTTCAAGTGTCATAGGATGTCTAAAAAGCCGCATCTAGTGGATTCTTTTTTATGGGTGTGAAGCACGTCATACTTATAAGGAGGAGGTTAGGATGTTTAGGAAATACTTTCCCTTCTTTCATACTCTGGATTGTGCAATAGAGTTATCCCCTAAGAAACATATGCAAATTCATGCGTTGTTCTAATTTATCTAACTATTCCTCAGTTTTGAGGCGATAGAAGTAGTAATGATTAATTCCTACATATAGGGTGTCCTTAAGTTAGAATTATCAATATTTCAAAGAGTGCTGAAAGGGCTTGAGAGGAGCCCATTAATGTGCTTTAGCTCCTCAATTTTAAATCTTACGTCCTTATTTATGCATTCAGATCCTTCTATAATCCTTCGTTACCATAGAACATTCATGAAAGGAGAATGTATGTGTCCAAAATCTTTGTCACCCATAAGATAGTGTGATTTGGGATTTTATGATTTATTAGTCGAATGACCCAAAATTAGGAGTATAAATCTTTAAGTCTTGTATATGTATATATGCATGGAAGTTATGTATCCAATAAGTAAGAATTGAGGTTATATGTCTTTAGGTGTTAACCAAGGGATAGCAAGTTGATGTATATATCATGGTAGAGTGTAGAGAAAAAGTCATTGGTTAAGGTGACTTAGATTATGATTGAACTAGGGAAGGAGTTTATGATTTAGGTCATTAATGAAAGTATAACGTGGTTAAGGATTGATAGATCTAGGCTCTACTTTGTGATTATAAAAATGAACCTCTTGATACTTATAGAGTTATTAATGTTGTTTAGACGTATGAATGGATAAGTAGTGGTGATGTGTGAAAGAAAGATATGCTAATGTATTATAATTAGATAGACTGTAACATTAAGATCGACTACTAATAGTAAGAGATTTGGGTGGACTAGTGTTTCTCAATTTATTTATTTATTTATCTAGTAGTTGTTATGCTAGAATAGTATGCGAAGTTGGGTTGTTATGCATGTTTGGTGCTAGACACTAAATTTGAAATGTGAATGGTCACCAGGTGGAAATAAATTATAGTTTGGGTATTTGTAATGCTAGTTTTATGGAATTGATCTAGTAGGCTTGAATTAGTGTATGTGAGAATTAAGTTTATGAATTTTCAGTAAGGGTGATGATGCAAGTATTATATAGATGTGATCTATAGGTGAGATGACAAATGGTGACTAAGTCAATAGATAAAGGAGATCCTTAGGTGTTAGGAAGATAGAAGGGAACCCAAGGTAATATGTGGTTGGTTGATATTCTAAGATTATTAAGTGATATGTGTTTCTAGATAGTATGTTTGAGTATCTAGGTATGGAGAAGGATAAGTATAGTATGTCTTATATTGTGTTCTTAAGAATTGAATCAAGTATTTAGAGATAGACAGTGTGCTGTCTCTTCGCGAAGCTTTATTCCTTATTGATTTAAAAGGATAAGAACTTAGAGGTGTGATATTAGTAGAATAACAAGAAAGATTAGATTATGAGGTGTTAGGGGAATTGGTTATATTTGCTAGTAAGAGTTTAAGTTATATGATGATGATTATAGAAGTTTAAAGAAGTTAAGAGTGGTATCTCTGAAAGAAATATCTTTTAATAAAGCTAGTATCTTTCAAATATAGTTTTGTCGTGTAAGTTAAGTGTTCTTGTGTATATTGTCGTTGGGTTTAAAGGAAATGAAATAGGCCCTCAGACTTGGAAGGTTGGTCTTTACCAAATGGGTAGATGATAGGGAGAAGAACAAAATCAAGTTTTATGAATCGAATTGTGATGCATTCTAGAACAAGCTATGATGAGATACCGATTCATTTCTATTCTAGATTATTCCTTATATTTTAGTCATTATGACACTCTACTTATCTTATACATGTTAGCATCGTGCCCATGACCCATACCTATTCACCTCATTCTGATTCCTGCCCATGCTCATATTCTAGAATAGAAAGAAATAACTTCAGAATGTAATCTGTTATGTTATCGTTGGTCTTGAGGTAATTGTGGGTCATTTCTTGGTAGACTTATATTTTCATTCTAAGTGTTAGGGGATTTAATCAAACATTCTTAATGTAGTCTCGAGGATCTATTACTCACACTATTCAAACTTATGTTAAGAATATGTTTCAGCTTTCGATTTAGTTTGATATGATATAATTGATATGTTAAGTGAAGAGTTAGCCTAGAATCACTTGTGGTTCCAGGTACTGTGTATTCATTGGGTTAGACTCGGGTCATGATACGTTCGTAATGTGATTAGGTGAGATTTTAATGGTTTTGATCCTGTTGAGTTGAGTTATATTTAAATGGCTAACTTTGGTCAATATTTCATTATTCGAGTGTCCAGTGGTGATTTTTTCAGCTAAGTTAAGTTCAAAACATCAAGTTTTATCTATTAGAGGGGTTTGTTAGAGTCTTGAGACCTTAGGTTTTAATTTAGATGTTTAGGCGAAAAAATGAGTTTTGGCCTAGAAGGGTTCTGAGGGGGGTATTTCTATCTTAATAATTTTTTTTAAAAATCAAACAATTCCATTGAGTCTAAAATGTTGATTTTAGTGGGACAACATATTTGATTTATTTTTGTCGGAGTCTCAAACGAATCCCGAGGATCCGTTTGAAAACCTTTTGAGCATTAATCAACATTTTTTGGTGTTGGTGCAAGGGGACTTTATTTAACGCACAGTGAAGGCACCTTCACATAGCCATTTAGCTGAGACAAACAATATTCAACATTAAAATCATATTTAGGCTCGGGAGGGAGATTTTGGGAGAGAATTCTTGCGTAAACTCGTGTGGATAAGTTCCCAACTCAATTCTAAATCATTTCTTACCAACTCTATCTTCTAAATTCTTCAAAATCAAAAATTTTGAAGAGGTTTTGAGGTTTATCCACCAAATTGGAAATTTTGTATTTCTTAATTTGATTACTGAATTCTTACTCAATTTTGGTTGAGTTTTCACCCACAAGTACTCCTTTTCACTTGAGGATTATGAATTTCGTATAAAATTATATTTTCACCCTTTTCACTTTTAATGAATTTTTTTGGTGATTTATTCGCGGTTTCAAACCTTATATGGTTGTCATTAGAACCCTTTGACGAGTGATTTTCATTTTCAATATTTGGGATCGTTCTGAGGTAGTGGATAAAGGAAAAGCACCACTTAAGTATTTCAAGTAAATATTCGGCTTTTGAGGTAGGTTTGGCTTATCTTTCTTTCAGACTGTGTTGGATCTTTACCCATGCTTATAAACTAGACTTTGGGATGGGATCATAGTAGGAGATTGAAATATTTAAATTGTTAAGTTTATAATTTTGCCTTATTGTGTTGTTTCACCCGTGTGGGGGCTTATTTATGTTGTTTTGCCTGTGTGGGGATTTATTTGTCTTGTTTGTCCATTAAGGAGGTCTATCTGTGTTATTTTCCCTTTCAAGAAGTCTTTTATAATATTCTTGATTTGAAAGCATGCTCTTTTGTGAGATTGCCCGAGATAGGGGTTTGAGTTAATTATTCTACATTTTTGACTTGAAATATCCAAGTTAGGGTATTGAACTAATATTATATTTTATTAAAATGACATATAACGCATTTCAAATGATAAATGCATCTTTCAAAAGATCTTTTTCGACTATATTTTCCATGAACTGGGCGTAAACCATGATTTACCGAGTTTTGGGAATTTTGAGCTCCTTTATGTATTCCATTGAATTGATATTATATCTTCATTGTTGGTTTTTTTGTGAGCATTCATCTTCATTATTATATACAGTTATTCATGAAATTTTGAGAAAAATGTGAAATTACTATTTTGAGAAAAGAAAGTGAAACACCTTATAAATCTTTGACCACGAGTTGGGTGGCAAGCAGATGAGATACTAAGATTATGATATTTGGCACATGGACTTCACTTCCCTCATGGGTCCATGTTTTGGGAGCTAAAGCTCGGTGAGGTGTATACAACATGCAACAACCTTGATTCAACCACGTCATCGTCTTTATCATTGTACTATATTGCATTGCATTGGCTTGCCTTGTTGGCTTGTTTACTAAGATTCCTGATTTGGGAATTAGTGGGTAGTTTTACCTGTTTACATTACTCGCATTGTTCATATATACAATTGTGGCAATGATGCTGATGTGAGGCTATTCTATATATAGGTGGAAACGTTTCTATAACGACTTGATCCGTCATTATTCAAAAAGCACCTCGTGCGGAGTTCTGTAATTTTTTTAAATACGTTGCCAATTTAAAATTGGGGTGACATGACAAAAAATCATCGAACAAAAACTAGGCTCGGGCTAATCTCATCCTGCCATAGTGAGAATATTCTTGCTATGACGGCATCGTTGCAGCGGCGTGTTTAGTGGCAGAGCCAAGAATTTCGTCAAGCATGTTCAAACTTAAAAAAAGTTGATTTTTTTTAGTGAAGTAGGTGTGATCTTGGGTGTATTTGTATGTTTAAGAACCAAATAACACCCGCATTTTGGCCAAGTTCGGAATCATTCTTTATTAATTGATCGTAGTGTCGAGTCATATAAATTCATTTATACTAACCAACATGATAAGTTATGTAGGTGAGCATAAATGAAGAAATGAGCGATGAAACATGCATTGGGAAGCACAAGAGGATCCAAGTAAATGAGCAACAAGAAAGGAGAATGAAAAAATGAAGATCAAGGCAGATCTGTATTCCCTCCGCAAAGTAGAGAGGGAATTTATTATTTGGTCATGAATTTAAGTTGCAGATAGAAGACTCTGTATAGTGCACGTGTTGTAGAGAAGAGATGCTCGCCAAGAACTGGAATTCTAAAAGCAATCCGCATTGTGAACCTCACTGCCAAATTTGGTCATTTTTAACTAAATATAAATAGACTCAAATTTTATTTTATTAATTATTCTTTTTCTAGGTTTTGAAGAATGATGACTTTGGGAGTTTTTCATCTGTTCATATGGTTCATTCCTAAAATCTTCTATTTTTAATCTTTTTATGATATTGAAGAAAAATTGAAGTGTTGCTTTGTGTAGGAATGATATTAGACCTCCTTGATTATGTTCAAATAGTTAGCCTTTTTCATATACTATCACTCATAGATTGTTGAGCCTAGAGTCTTTTATTGATAGCCGCATTTTCACCCTATACCATTTTATTGAATCCCTAAGTTGTTTGCAGCCAACTTGCCTAAGCACTGTAGCATAGACTGTGGTGGATTGAGTAAAATTGTAAGTGAATAAGCAGCCTAAAATAGTTACAAGGTAATAGAAAAGCCCTCAGTAAATGTTTTTAATATATATATATATATATATATATATATATATATATATATATATATTGAAGAGTTGGTTTCTGGAATAAAGAAATGAGGAGCAATTTGAGAAGTTATGTGAATAATGTGTTACAGTAATGTAGAGGGAGGGCTAATAAATGAAGAAAAAGATGATGATGTCTTAAAGTGCAAAGTGCTAAGGTAAGTGTAAGTCACTACTATATGCTTATTCTTACCCATCCTTTAGCCAGCATTACAATCTAGAAAAGTCCTTTTTGATTCTTTGCAAAGCACGCTAAATTAGTGGAGATGTACACAATGGGAAAGCCTATGGTTCTCTGTGCATACATGTGAAGTTTTCTTTTTGAGTGAGAGTGTTTTGTGATGCCAAAGTCCTTAATTTATAGTCAATTTGTTGATTTGAGTGTGCAGACTATTTGTTAGAGTGAGGGGCACTTGTTGTATAAAAGATAGGAGATATATAGTGGTGAATATAAAGTTTAATGCTTTGGTTGCAAAAATTTGTCAAGTCAGTACTTGAGTTGTATGATGTATGAAAGTGATCAAGGCCAAGTGTAAATGAGAACATGCATGTTTGAAATGATGAAAGATCCTTGAAAGGAAGCGGAGGATGCACAAATACTAGTATTAGGGAGTCTAGGTTTAGGACTATTATAGTAAGTTGTTCGAGGACGAACAAAGCTCTAAGGGTGGGGTGGTGATCTTGGGTGTATTTGTATTCCTCAGAACCAAATAACACCCGCATTTTGTCAAAGTTTAGAATCATACTTTACTAATTGATATTAGTGTCGCGTCATATTAATTCATTTAAACTAACCAACATGATTAGTTGTGTAGGTGAGCATAAATGAAGAAATGAGCGCTGAAATAGGCATTGGGAAGCACGAGAGAATCTAAGTAAATTAGCAAGAAGAAAGGAGAAAGAAAAATTAAAGATCAAGATAGATCTGTATCCCCTTCGCATCGCGGAGAGGGAATTTATTATTTGGTCGCGAATTTAAGTTTGAGATAGAAGACTCCGTATCGAGCACGCATCGCGAAGAAGAGATTCTCGCCAAGAGCTATAATTCTGAAAGCACTCCACGTCCCGGACCTCACTGCCAGATTTGGTCATTTTTGAATAAATATAAATACACTCGGATTTTATTTAATAATTATTCTTTTTTTGGGTTTTGAAGAACGACGACTTTGGGAGATTTTTCATCTGTTCTAAGGGTTCATTCCTAAACTCTTCTATTTTCGATCTCTTTATGTTATTTAAACATTACATAATTGAGACTCTTGATATGAGTAGCTAATTTCCCTAATTTTAGGGTTGTGGCTACTAAATGATTGTATTTTATTGAAGTTTTATGGATTGAAGTTAATTATCGCATGAATCAATCTTGTGTTCTTGTTTTCGTATTTTGTGCTTGATCATCACTAAAATAAGCATCTTGTCTGAATTGAACTAAGGAGAGGGATAAGAGGATAGAACGTGGGGCGTAAAGAGCACGATTTTCTCTTAAGAATTAGAGTTAATTTGTATCTAAGATAGGGATATACATAGAGACTGTGCTTGGTTATTAGACAGGACGAAATCATAATGCTTGGTAATTGGTCCAGCCTATCCTCGCTCAACGATGTAGTTAGGCTGCCAATTATCGTAGGCGATTAGAGGCCGAGAGAACATAATCATATAATTAACCCTGTGATCATTGATTCGATAGTTAAGTAATATCCATTTTACAAGATAATATGCATGAATCCTGAATTAAGTTGCAGCCCTGGACTTTACCCAATCATTGTTCAAGCCCTTTTGAAATTGAGTCGCATTAGTTAAACTTTTAATTAGATTTTAGATTATAGAAACATTCACTTCATTGCTTTTACTAACACTTGTTTTGAATTGAAAGTATTGGAAAGATCGAATTAATCTAATCTTGAGTCCCTGGGGGTACGATACCCGGGTCTTAAAAAGAGCCACTTTAATACTTGAACGACCATGTACACTTGCATGTGCTATTGAGCGCAACAAGTTTTTGGCGCTGCTGCCGGGGACTTTAGAATTAGAAAGTATTTGATTTATCTAATTTTTGAAGTTAGGAAGCAAGTGTTGACAACTTGATCTTAGCTATTCATTTTGCAGGTTGTGTTGAATTTTCAAACTAGAAGACCACCAGGACTTGGTGGAGCTTCTAGTTGAACTGGAAAGATTTGTTCATTACTGGAGAAGGCAAGTATGACTCACTTACCCAGTCCCTCTTGTTGCTAGTGAACCAAGAACTCCGGTAACAAGAGTTGAACAAGAAGAACCTGTAGTGATGGAAAAGATAAAAGTGAAAGATGTGGAAATCCCACATACCACCAGTGTTACTTCATGTATTCAGGAACCTGAAGATGGTGGAAGATTTGAAGTGAAGCAAAGTATGGTGCAACTATTGCACACAAATGGACAGTTCACTAGTTTATCGCATAAGGATCCACAAGTTCATATCCAGAATTTCCTCGAAATTAGTGACACGTACACTCCAACTGTAGTGAATTCCGAGTACGTAAGGCTAACCCTATTCCTCTTTTCTTTGCTAGGGGAAGAAAAAAATGGTTGAATTCTGAGCCCGCGAACTCCATAATATCATGGGATGACCTTGTACGGAAGTTCTTGATAAGAATTTTCTCATCTGGGAAAACAACTAAGTTAAGAAGTGACATATTGAGCTTTCGACAAAAAGGAGGAAAAAACTTTAACTGCACAAATTACTGCAATGCAAAATATGATTAACAAGCACTTCAGCAATATGTCGCTAGGACAACAACAAGCTCAGGTAAACGCGATGTAGCAACTACCTACACTATGTGATATTTGCAGAGGGGGAGACCACATTATAGAGGTATGTGGAGCAAACCCAAATTCTATAAACTTTGTAGGAAATGCACAACATGGAGGAGGTCATCAGAATTATGGTAACTCCTACAATCCAGTTGACGAAATCATCCAAACTTTTCTTGGGGAGAAAATTAAAATCAATCGCATAGTCAGAACCAATATAGACCCCAAGGGAATGCGCATGGCTATGAACAATAGGTCCAACGAGATCAGCCTAGTAATCAGCAAAGCAACGTGAGCACCGAGGAGATGTTAAAGAAGATCATGGATGATCAAGCTCAACTAGCCGCTGATGTGAGAAATAATCAGTTAGCAACTCAGAATCTGGAGAAATAAGTTGGACAATTTACTAGTGCCCAAAATTCACGTCCTTAAGGAGGTTTGCCAGGAAATACTAATCCCAAACCCAGGCAGGTGAATGTAGTTGGTATGCGTAATGGGTTGTAGTTGGAGGAGTTGGTACCAAAGAAGAGAAATGTTGAATTTGCAGGTAAAGAGAGTGAACCCAAGGAGAGTGACACAACTACACAAGAACTGAGAGTGCAACCAATAGTAAAACCACCTTAGAAGTTTAAAAAATAGAATGAGGATGAATGTTTTGGTAAGTTTCTCTCGCTATTAAAACAAGTTCACATTAACCTGCCTCTGGTAGATGTTTTGCAGGGTATACCCAGGTATGCAAAGTATGTGAACGAGATCGTGGAAAATAAGAAAAGATTGGCAGAATATGAAACAATGGATCTTACTGAAGAGTGCAGCTCCAGAATCCAAAAAAAAGTTGCCCACCAAAATGAAAGATCTAGGAAGCTTTACGGTTTAGATCACCATAGGGCATAACATCCATGCGCGAGGGTTGTGTGACCTTGGGGTGAGTATAAACCTGATGCCAACATCATTGTACAAGATGTTGGGGTTGGGTAGTCCTAAACCCACCACTATTATGTTGCAGTTGGCAGATCGGTCGGTGGATAGACTAGTGGGTGTTGTGGAGGATGTTTTGGTTCAGGTGGGATCCTTGATATTTCTAGTACATTTTGTGGTGCTGAACTTTGAGTCAGATCCTGAGGTTCCGTTCATCCTTGGAAGACCTTTATTGGCCACATGGCGTGCTATGATGGATGTAGCAGCCGGTCAATTGACTATGCAGGCGCATGACAAAGTGGAAGTGTTTGATGTGTACAAGGTGTTGAATCTGTTGGCAATGTATGAAGATATGTCTGCCATAATAGTTATAAATCTTGAAGCAGAAGCTCATTACATTGCATCCAAGGACCCTCTGGAGTGTGTGTTAGTAGGACATGATATTTATAAGGATGCTGAAACACAAGAAATGGTAAAATTCATGGATGTGTCGAGTGTGGGCATATCAAGAGATCATTGGGAGCCATTGAATAGGGTGTTGGGTCCTCCACCCAAGCCGTCCATTAAAGAAGCACACAACTGGAGCTAAAAGCACTGTCAGCCCACCTAAGGTATGCATTTTTCGGTGAATATAAGACCTTACTTGTGATTTTGTCTACAGAAATGTCTAAATCAAAGGTTGAAGCAACATTGAGTATACTGAAGAAGAGGAAAGAAGCTTTAGGCTGGCAGATGTTCGACATCCACATGATAAGTCCAACGTTGTGTGTGCACAAGATTTACATGGAGGAAGGTTACAAGCAGAGTGCACAACACCAACGTACACTCAATCTAATCATGAAGGATGTGGTAAGGAAAGGGGTAATCAGGTGGCTAGATGCAGGGATAGTGTACCCCTTATCTGACAGCAAATGGGTGAGTCTTGTACAATGTATGCCCAAGGAGGGCGGTATGATAGTGGTGATGAATGAGAAGAATGAATTGATCCCTACAAGGACAGTAACTGGGTGGCTTATTTGTATGGATTACAAAAAGTTGAATGATGCCACCAGGAAGGACCATTATCCTATGTTGTTTATTGATCAGATGTTGGACAGACTGGCAGGACAAGAATACTATTGCTTCTTGGATGGCTACTCAAGATACAATCAGAAAGTCATTGCACCAAAGGATTAGGAAAAGACAGCATTTACCTGTTCATATGGCACCTATGCGTTCAAACGCATGCCATTTGTTTTGTGTAATGCACCGACTACATTCCAGAGATGCATGATGGCAATCTTCCACGATATGATGAAGGGTTTTGTTGGGGTGGTTATGGATGACTTTTCTGTATTCGGTGAGTCCTTTGATCTTTGTCTGAGTAATCTTGACATGGTTCTTGCAAGGTGTGAGAGACAAATCTGGTGTTGAATTAGGAGAAGTGCCACTTCCTGGTTTGAGAAGGGATTGTACTGGGCACAAAATTTCAAGAAATGGGCTGAAGTTTATAAAGCTAAGGTGGAGGTCATTGAGAAACTACCACCACCCATCACTGTGAAGGGAGTCCGAAGTTTTCTTGGACATGTCGGGTTTTATAGAAGATTCATTAAGAATTTTTCTAAGATTGCGAGACCCATGTACAGTTTATTGGAAAAGGAGGTGAAATTTGCATTTGATGAAAGTTTTTTGCAGGCTTTAGAGCTGTTGAAGAAGAAGTTGATCGAAGCTCCTATTTTGATTACTTTGAACTGGGAGCTACCCTTCGAGCTGATGTGTGATGCCAGGGACACAATTGTTGGTGCAGTGCTAGGCCAGCGAAAGGATAAGATGTTTAACTCCATCTATTATGCCAGTAAGACTCTTGATGCATCACAATTGAACTACACTGTCATAGAAAAGGAGATGCACGCGCTAGTGTTTGCTTTTGATAAGTTCAGATCTTACTTGGTGGGCACCAAGGTTGTTGTTTAAACCGACCATGCTACGATCAGGTATTTATTTAATAAGAAGGATGTGAAGCCGAGGCTGATCAAATAGATATTACTCTTGCAAGAGTTTGATATGGAAATTAAAGGTAGGAAGGGGGCTGAGAACCATTTAGCCGATCATTTTTCAAGATTCGAAGACTTATCTCATGTGAGGAATGAAGAATAGATTCGCGAAGAATTCCCTGATGAGAAATTGTTAGCCTTGGACATTGCACAAGTACCCTGGTATGCTAACATTGTCAACTTTCTGGTAAGTGGTTTATTTCCACTTGAAGCTTCGACACATCATAAATAAAATCTGAAACACGAGGCAAGGTTTTATATCTGGGATGAACCGTTCTTATTCAAGCAAGGACTTGATCAGGTGGTGCGAATGTGTATAGCTGAACAGGAGGCATTGCAAGTGTTGGAGAATTGTCACTCTTCACCATATGGTGGGCACCACGGAGGTGAGCGCATGACGCATAAGGTATTGCAGTATGGTTTCTTTTGGCCTACTTTATTTAAAGATGCTACGATTTTTGTGAAGGGATGTGATCAATGTCAGCGAATGGGCACTATTTCTAGAAGACATGAGATGCCATTAAGCAACATCCTCGAAGTTGAGATCTTTGATGTATGGGGGATAAACTTCATAGGATCATTCCAGCTTCCAATGGAAATCAGTACATACTAGTGGTAGTGGACTATGTGTCCAAGTGGGTTGAGGTTGTTGCTTTACCTACTAATGATGCGAAGGCAGTTGTAAAGTTCATCAGGAAGCACATCTTCACCAGGTTCAGAACTCCAAGGGCCATGATAAGTGATGGAGGTAAGCACTTCATAAATAGTTTAGTGCAATTTTCTTTGGCTAAGTATGGCATGCGACACAAGGAAGCCACAACCAATCATCCTCATACTAGCGGTCAAGTTGAAGTTTCCAATAGGGAAGTGAAGCGAATCCTGCAGAAGACTGTGAATGCACAACAGAAAGATTGGGCTGACAGGTTAGATAAGACTTTGTGGGCATACAAGACTGTATTCAAAACACCAATAGTGTAACGACCCGAGAGCACCCCCTAGTCGTTACCGGCGTATTCTACCTCGAAGATTTCTTATACAAGCCCTTAGCATTCATCATAACATGTATCATAGAATCAAATCACGGAAAATTTAAAAATTTTACTTTGGAAGTTCAACTTCACTTCATATTTGAAAAATAGAATCTAACTTCGTCACAATGCACCATCTAGACATAGAAGTATCGAAAATGAGACTTAGCCCTTACATCAATAAGAAGTCTTGCAAAATAGGAAGTACAACAATGTTTTTCAACATAAGCAAAAATCTAAACATAGAAGCTAGATCATAGGGTCTTGTCCTCGGACTTGAAGATTCACCAACTTGGGGAAGCAACTCCAAGTGTCTTGAGAAGTAAGCTTGAATCCTCAACGGCCCGAACCTAAATGTTTGAGAAAAGGGAGAAAATATGGGTTAGTACAATACACGTTCTAAGTATGGCTACTATGCATAAAAACCATTGCAACATGCATAAAGGACATTTTATTCAAAACATGCTTTTTGCCAAGTAAATCCAATATGCACACAAATTAAGTATCATAGTCCAAACCAACATAATATCATCCCAACATGTAGACAACCCAAGCAATACTAGTGCAATGCAAAGAATAGAACCCCACAACCCTATTCAAAGCCAAGTATCACATTAAGCAACCTACTTCATGCATGCATTCATAAGATCATATTTCATCATAACTTACCACATTCATAACGATCATACATAACATAACTTCAACATACATAAGTCATAATAATCATAATCTTAGGACACTACTACAACCATCCCTTAGGATCCCACAAGTGCAATGTGCAAGAGAAGTCCCATACCCTCCCTTACACTATGTAGAAACCCTTAAGAAAGCCTTTGTAAGAGTTCATAGCTTTCATACCTTCATTTACTTTTACATTAGGGAAATATTTCAATAACTGACATAGACCATGAGAGCTACATGGAATTCGGTGTTCTACTCCCACAACGAAAAGAGAGGGTTAACACTTGCCTAAGGTGTAACCATTCGTACATAGCTATCTAGGTGGATCCACTAAGCTAGAGTCCTATGTGGACACATAGTTAGGGGTCAAGGAGATTGCTTCTAGAAACTCTAACTTACTAAACGTAAGGGTTTCCATCTCATGAGACAACACATACCGTAGGTAATCCAGACTTGCTAAATGTGAGGAAACCCATGTGGGGAGCCGGGCATACTAAACGTGAGACCCCCATCTCATTTACATGCCCTTTCGGTGCTAAGCATCTAATTCACTTTAGTAATCATCTTTAGGCATCACATAAGTTCACATTAGCCTTTACTAGACTCTTATGTAGACATCTTACCATAATAGCTCATATGTGTTCATAAGTGAGTATCAATCCTTTCACTTTAGAGATACTTAGCAAGTAAGTAAACATTTCACTTTACATTACATTACAATCATGAGAACTACCTTTCAATCATATAGCAATCATACCATAATATACATACATACTTCATAGCTAATTCAAGTGTAGAGGATTAAGGATGAGGAAACTAGGTCATCAACACCACAATAACACATTAGGTATAACATCATTACAATCTAAGTAATTCACCTTTCATAGTTGAGTTCAAAGAAGAACCAATCTTCATACCTTCTTGCCTTTCGTGGGACATCCATACTTCAATTACCAAGAAATTCATAACCAATACTTAATACAAGGTAATTCATGAAGTAATAACATAATCAACATCAATATAAGAAATTGACACATTCCCTTCATAGCCTTCAAGGCTTCATTCAAAGACTCAACCCTAATTTCATAGAAATTAACATATCCTAGGGTAGAATCATCATACAAACATGAATTACATAACAACACATTCAATTCATAGCCTTTAATCAATATCCAGCACAAACTAGAGTTAGAATTAGGAAAAGAAGGAGAAACATCGGTCTCACGGGGAATTCTTCAAGGAACCACCAATACAACATTAATCCATCCATAATTGGTCATATAAAATCAATCAAAGTCATTTTATAACATCAATTTTACTTTAGAAAGAAGACCCACATTTTTGGATTGAAACCTAGAAATTGGAGATTTTGAAATTCATTTTAAAAGGGCCTCTGGGGGAAAGGAATCCCAAGAGTGATAATAAACCATACCTTATTGATGAATTAACCACGAAAATCTGAGTTGAAACCTTGGAGAGTTGGTCTTCTTCTTGAAGCTCCAATCTTCTTCAATGGAGTTCTTGAGAAGAGAGAGAGAGTAGAGAGAAGGAGGAACTTTAAGTTTAGATCTTTGGGGTTTTGTGTTTGAGTGATAAAAGTGAGGAAAATTGACTTAAAAATCATTATATACACTTCCCCTAAAGTACCCTAAATACCCCTCACTTAAATGAAGTAAAACTAGATTTCTGAATTTCTGCATTTTCGTCGCAGAACAAGTGTTCCCTGAAGATATTTGGAATTAAATTTCAAGATAGTAGAGTCCCCGACATGACCGCGTCGTGAACTGACTTTTTGCTCCTTGGGGGAGCAAGTGCGCGACGCGCCCTCATTCCCTCTATGCACAACTTGCAAGTTGCCTTGGCAGCTTGCTTGGCCAAGGTTGGGGTCCTCCTCGGGGTCCCTTAGCATGGTCCCGGGGGGTCGTATTTGAATTTTTTGACCCTAGGAACATATATTTACCTATTTTAAACCTTTTCACCAGATTATACCATCATACGACACTCCCAAACATGTCCAAAACCTAAGGACACACTAGAACACATTCTTCTCTAGTTTTCGGACGTCGTGGTCATTTCTTGACGTTTAGACTTTTACTCATCCAAACCAAGTCAATTACATTAGATTAGGTTTATAAACATCATTTTAACTACTTTTAAGTCATTATTCATAAGGTGAGGCTCTAACTAAAGTCATAGAATTTCCAAGGTGTTACAAATAGGGACTTCTCCTTATCGAATAGTGTTTGGGAAAGCATGTCACCTCCCAGTGGAATTGGAGCATCAAGCATACTGGGCTATAAAGAAGTTGAACTTAGACCCTGAGTTGGTGGGAAAGAAAAGAATAACATAACTGTACCAGCTAGAGGAATTCAGGCTCCACACATACGAAAATGCCAAATTCTATAAAGAGAAGACCAAGAGTAGCATGACAAGCATATAATGTCACACACCTTTGAGACTGGCCAATTGGTATTACAATTCAATGCAAGGCTGACGTTGTTCAACGAAAAACTTTGGTCTAAGTGGAGTGGACCATTTGAGGTGGTGAGAATGACGTCACATGGAGCTATGGAGTTGAGAAACAAGGGGAAGAGAGTAAAGCATTTCTTGTGACATGGAAATTTGAATGACGAATGAGTCATGAGCTGGGTCGTGCTGCGATGTTAAATTTGGCGTTGCACGGGAGGCAACCCGTGACCCCATGTAATAGATAGGATTTTTGGTTTTCCATTTTGTTATTTCAATTATAGGAGTTATTTTATAGTAAAAAATGTGATATATCAGAAAAGTACAAAAAAAAATGAGTCGTGCCACTACCAAAACTAAGGCGCTGAATGGGAGGCAACCCATCGGGTTTACTTTGATTGGTGTTGTGCTGAAAATGCGCAGGGAACATGAATTTGTACCTATAGCATGTCGCGGAGGGAGTTCTAACTTTTGCCTCACTAGAAATTAATTTTTCAGAGCGAGGCAGAACACTCTGTAATGTGCACGCATTGCGGAGGAGGCCAGGATTTTTGGATTCAATGAGAATTAATTTTTTCATCAAAAATAAGAAAACCCCGTATCAGAGAGGCATCACAGAGAGGGAACCAAATTTAGATTTCACTGGGAAATAATTAATTGTGCAAAACAGAAGCCTCTGTAACGCAATTGTGTCACGGAGCATGTGAGTTTATTTTGTTTTTTTCATTAAAAAAATGGGTCTGACCCGTCTTCTTTCAAACAAACCTGACCTAATTCCCCTTTTATTCCCAAATTCTCCACTATTTTCCTATTCTCCCCCACTACATACGATTTCCTTATCCCTTTCTCCTTTTGTGAATTTTCAACGCAAAATTTGTAACGCGAAGTTAGTTCGCCCATCCATCTCCCGTTTCTTCTCGTCTTCAACAGCAAAGGTATGTATTTTGTTATCATTTTTTTAATTGTTGGTCATTGATGATAATTTATGATGTTTTTTGGTTTCTAAGTTATGTTGGGAGTTTTGTGTGTAATTTGTAGTGGGGGGACGTGATGTATGTTTATATTTATGGGTATTTTGAATTCTTGAGTAGAAATTACCCTTACTTAATATTATGTGGGTATTGGGTCAAGGATGGTTATATAAACATGGTAAGGTGAAAGGTTGGGGGTTCGTTTGATGAATAAGATCGCATGCTTTATGGATATTGAGGGTCTTAGTGTGAAGTCTTGAGTAAACCTGGGGGTGTACCTTTGTGTGGAATTGTGAGCTGTTGTGTCCGTGTCCTGGGACTCAGGTTGTTGTACTTGACTGCTGTTGTGGTAACTAAATGTGATATGTGAATGTGTTGTTATGTTGATTTGTTTTGATCTTGATTTTACATGCTACCCATTGTGTAGTTTGAGTACCATGGTTGGGGCATATATGGATCAAGTGTAGGGTGGTGTCTGTGCTTCACCTATGCCTTTCCAAAAATTGTTAGTTATCTTGGGCTGAAATGTATTGTGTTTGCAGGCAATCATCTCAGGTACTCAATGACCCAGCAAAGAGGTGGCAACTTCAAGCCAAAGAAAGTGAGTCCGAAGTGGGGGACATGTACCTCCCACACTAGTAGTCCCACGGGGGCAAACTCGGAGGTTCGGGTTGTGAGCAGTGGTCAAAGAGGGTAAAGTGTGGCGGAAGAAACACATGGAGGCACGATACTCCTCTTATGTGTGCATTGAAAGGGATAGTCTTGCACATAAATTTCCCCAAATCATGAGGAGTATTCAAGAACTTCATATGGAGTTCATCTTTGCTGAGTCCACCTAGTGCAACTTGCATGTGGTCCGAGAGTTCTATGCCAACTAGGCAATGAAGTCCAATCGCATTTTGTGAAGGTGAAGGGAGTTGATGTGACTCTCACTCTCACGGTTCTACATGATATAGCGGGCACTGCAGTTGATACTGACCCATTGGTGCTAACGGGTTGACCATTCACCCACCCTATCGAGCCATCAGACACACACTTTGTGGACATTAGTCGATGGTTAAGTGGACCAAGCACAATGCCAAGAGATTTCACCTATCTTTTCCTTATGCACACATGAATTATGGTGAATTTCTTAATACATGGGCTACACTACACAGGCATTACCCGTATTAAAGTGTGTTTGTTTTACGCCTTGATGAGTAACACCAAGTTGAATATCGGTGTTGTGTTGAAATCTGCTATGAGAAAGGCTCGAGTTCACAAACAGTGCAGGTATGCTTTGGGAGGTATCATTACTCGATTGTATCATTCTGCAGGTGTACCCGAGGATAGCTTGGATTATATGGCACCCCTTTTCCCAATGTCAGTAGATGTGATGAAGACAAAGGGGCCTGACAATGAGTTCGACCCACCACTCACCACTTCGGAGCGCCATCACTGTGATGAGTTGATTATGGCCCATATGTTTGGGTTGGATATGATGCGTCACCATAATGGATATCGGGGGTCAACTAAGGAGCAATTGGGGCAGGTTAAAAGGAGGTACCCGCTGAATGTGCATGTCAAAGCATTGCTATGCATCGGTCCTGAGTTCCATAAGCTTGTGGATGATGATATACTGAGAGATGAGGATAGGTTGCGCACTGGTTTGGATGTTGAATCCGATTCTGACACGGAGGAGGTTGACCCTGTACAAGCTGGTGATAAGGCCAAAGGCGGAGACGCCATGGAGGACTAATCAGGGAGTGATTCACCTTAGCTCTGTTGTTATTTTGTGATTTTGTATAGCACTGGGGACAGTGCTAATATTTGAAGTGTGGGGTGGGTTGTGAATTCTCTCTGTATTGTATATATTAGTTTGAACATTGGCAGTGTCTTTTGATTGTCTTTTATTTTATTTATTAGTTTGGGTTCCTTGGAGGTTATTTTCGGTTCTTTGGACAAGGAGAGTCCCTTTGAACCGTGCAAAATACAAAAAGATTTTGTCTTTCTAGGATCGAGTTAGTCTTCGTAATTGAGTCACAGTGCCCTATGATAGATGGATAACAATCGTCTTAAGTGCAATGTGCGTCATTGAGTCATAGGTATGGTATGCGTGCTGAAGGTTGAATTTTTGAAAGAAATTGTATGAAAGCATGTGGGGCAATAATTATGGATGCATTTGAATTCTAGTACTTGATTCTAATGACTGCAACTTAAGCTTAAATAGAACTTTTGCATGAACTAATTGTGTTGCTTGTGATTGATCCAACTTGATTAGAACTTGTGTCGTGAGTGGTGAGGTACTGTATTGTCCACATATTGCATCTAAGTCAAGAACTCGTATGGCATGTTATTGAAGAGAAATTAAAGTGTTGCTTTGTGTAGGAAATGATATTAGGCCTCCTTGAATATGTTCAAATAGTTAACCTTTTTCATATACTATCACTTGTAGCCTGTTGAGCCTGGAGCCTTTTATTGATAGCCGCATTTTCACCCTATACCATTTTATTGAATACCTAAGTTGTTTGCACCCTACTTGCCTAAGCATTGTAGCATAGACTATGGTGGATTGAGTAAAATTGTAACTGAATAAGCAGCCTGAAATAGTTACAAGTCAATAGAAAAGCCCTCAGTAAATTATTATTTTTTTAAAAAAAACATTTACTGAGGGCTAATAAAGAAATGAGGAGCAATTTGAGAAGTTATGTGAATCATGTGTTACAGTAATGTAGAGGTAGGGCTAATAAATGAAAAAAAAAATGATGATGTCTTAAATTGCAAAGTGCTTAGGTAAGTGTAAATCACTACTATATACTTAATCCTACCCATCCTTTAGCTGACATTGCAACCTAGAAAAATCCTTTTTTGATTCTTTGCAAAGCACGCTAAATTAGTGGAGATGTCACAATAGGGAAGCCTACGGTTCTCTGTGCATGCATGTGAAGTTTTCTTTTTGAGTTAGAGTGTTTTGTGATGCCAAAGTCCTTAATTTATAGTCAATCTGTTGATCTGAGTGTGCGGACTATTCCTTGAAGTGAGGGGCACTTGTTGTATAAAAGATAGGTGATATCTAATGGTGAACATGAAGTTCAATGCTTTGGTTGCAAAAAGTTGTCGACTCAGTACTTGAGTTGTATGTTGTATGAAAATGGTCAAGGACAAGTGTGAATGAGAACAGACATGTTAGAAATGATGAAAGATCCTTTAAAGGAAGTGGCAGATGCACAAATACCAATATTAGGGAGTCTATGTCTAGGACTATTATAGTAAGTTGTTCAAGGACGAACAAAGCTCTAAGTGTGGGGTGGTTATCTTTGGTGTGTTTGTATGCCTAAGAACCAAATAACATTCGCATTTTGGCGAACTTCGAAATCATTCTTTACTAATTGATAATAGTTTCGAGTCATATGAATTCATTTAAACTAACCAACATGATTAGTTGTGCAGGGGAGCATAAATGAAGAAATGAACGCTGAAACAGGCATTGGGAAGCACGAGAGGATCCAAGTAAATGAGCAACAAGAAAGGAGAACAAAAAAATAAATATCAAGGTAGATCTGTACCCCCTTCGCGTCGCGGAGAGGGAATTTATTATTTGGTCGCGAATTTAAGTTGGAGATAGAAGACTATGTATCGTGCATGCATCGCAGAAAAAAGATTCTCGCCAAGAACTAGAATTCTGAAAGCACTCTGCGTCGCAGACCTCACTGCCAGATTTGGTTGTTTTTTACTAAATATAAATGCACTTGGATTTTATTTTATTAATTATTCTTTTTCTAGGTTTTGAAGAATGACGACTTTGGGAAATTTTTCATCTGTTCTAAGGGTTCATTCTTAAACTCTTATATTTTCGATCTCTTTATGTTATTTAAACATTACATAATTGAGATTCTTGATATGAGTAGCTAATTTCCCTAGTTTTAGGGTTGTGGCTACTGCATGATTGTATTTTATTGAATTTTTATGGATTGAAGTTAATTACCACATGAATGAAATTGTGTTCTTTTTTTCGTATTTAGTGCTTGATCACCACTAAAACAAACATCTTGTCTGAATTGAACTAGGGAGAGGGATAAGAGGATAGAGCGTGGGGCATAAGGAGCACGATTTTCTCTTAATTAGAGTTAGTTTGTATGTAAGATAGGGATATACATAGAGATTGTGCTTGGTTATTAGACAGGATGAAATCATAATGCTTGATAATTGGTCCAGCCTATCCCCACTCAACGATGTAGTTAGGCTGCCAATTATCGTAGCCGATTTGAGGCTGGGAAACCGTAATCATATAATTAACCATGTGATCATTGATTCGATAGTTAAGTAATATCCATTTTACAAGATAATATGCATGAATCTTGAATTAAGCTGCAACATTGGACTTTACCCAATCATTGTTCAAACCCTTTTGAAATTGAGTCGCATTAGTTAAACTTTTAATTAGATTATAGATTATAGAATCATTCACTTCATATCTTTTGATAACACTTGTTTCGAATTGAAAGTATTGGAAAGATTGAATTAATCTAATCTTGAGTCCCTATGGGTATGATACCCGGCTCTTAGAAAGAGCACTTTAATACTTTAACGACAATGTACACGTGTGTGTGCGATTGAGCAAAACAAGGTGCACAAAATATTTATATTTTACTA
This sequence comes from Solanum commersonii, assembly GCA_029007595.1. Taxonomy (NCBI): domain Eukaryota; kingdom Viridiplantae; phylum Streptophyta; class Magnoliopsida; order Solanales; family Solanaceae; genus Solanum; species Solanum commersonii. The sequence goes on along the minus strand of JAJTWQ010000263.1, from coordinate 265,928 downwards.
AGTGGCGCATCCAAATTTGAAATTAAACAATTTTAGCTACTAGGTTAATACACCTCCTCTAGATAATATTAAGCGTATGCTTGGAAAGCCACTAGGTAATTGGAATTGGTGTAATTATTACGGTAGTAAATACTAGCGTAGTAATTACACAATTTAGTAATTATATTGACCTATTTGCTTACCACAGTTTAATTAAGAGTGTGTTGTTTGGTTGCACAAGTGTAATCATAAGGTTATACTGGATTTTAAAAATAGAAATTAATTGTCTAAGATCAAAATTTTAATATTAGACAAATACAGACCTTTATAAATGATATTAAATTGAATATTTCAGATATATATTGTCTTTGGAAGAATCGGCGAAACCCGTGATAGAAGATATGTTGTCTAAAGCAGAAGGTTTACTTAGGGAGTAGAAAAAGAAAGACAAGATGACCACTATTGATTAACAGTAGATACACTGTTAATCCCACGGAGAAAAGTCATTCTTGTACATTTGGGACCCATTGATAAGGGACCCATTGTCACTGTAAATCACTGTAGATCGGTCACTGTAGATCACTGTAGATAGATCCCTTTTCCTTTTATAAATAATAATACTAATACTAATACTAATAATAATAATAATAATAATAATAATAATAATAATAATAAAACAACCACAACAACAACAACAGCAGCAGCAACAATAGCAACAACAACAACAACAACAACAACAATAATAATAATAATAATAAAATAATAATAATAAAACAACAATAATAATATTAATAAAAATGATAATAACAATAACAATAACAATAATAATACTAAAAAACAATAACATTAATAATAATAATAATAATAATAATATAAATAATAATAATAAATACAAAAAATTGAATGGAATCACATAAAGTAAAGGTTGATAACAAGAAGGAAATGAAATTTAAATAATATTAAAAAATTAGAAAACATCATAATAATAAAAATTAAAAAGACTTTAAAATAATAATAATAAAAAATTAAACGAAAAAAATAAAAATAAAACTAAAAGGAAGAAATTAATAAAATAATTAGCTTGTAATTACATAGTGTAATTACTAGTAATTCTCAGCCTCCCCTGAATTGGAGAGTGTAATTATCACCTGTCAATTACACCCAATAGCCTGCTGATCAAGTAATTACATGGTCAACCTAACATGCCAGAAAGTGAAATTATACCCAATTATACCAAATCAAATTAACAGGGTGGCTTTTCAAACAGGCCCTAAGTGAATTGTTTGGACTTTTTTCACAATGTAAAATAAGTGATTTTTTTATGGTGACTGTTGAGACTCTTTCCTCATATTTACCTTTCTTTTAATGAGATTTTTAATTAGTTTTTACGTTTTCTAAAAGAATAATGTAAAAATAATCAAAAGAATTATAGTGGAAAACAACCTTTAAGTTTATCTTCAAATGTAATTTCTTTAGGACTGTATTAATCTAATTCACTTCACATAGATCGAAAATATAAAGAAACAATGAAATATTAGTTTAATAGGTCCATTCAATTAAATCTTAATTCTTATGTTAATAAATTCATTGAATGAATTGTAATAAAATTTAAGGCATTTAAGGCTAGAAATAGAAAGATGCTGGGCATCTATTTATGTTTCTTTCCTTCTTTCTTTTTTGAAAAAAAGAGCAATCAAGGATCAAATCAGGGACCTCAAGGACTTAAATGAGCATGTTTGCCGCTAGACCACTAACCTTTGTTGTATTTAAGGGTGTTAATTTATTTATATATCCAGATAATAGAAAATATTTTACCTATATACACGGTATAATTTTTCGGCGAAGGGTGTTCAGCTGACCACCTTTACTTAGTTGTTGCTTCGTCCTTGGGCGTGTCAACCGTTATAGCAGAGTCAATAAGGCAGATTCACAAGAACGTAAATTCTTTAAATTTTCCTCCCTCTCTTCAATGGTAAATCAGACTATGTTTACTCCAAAAATATCCAAATGTTGCTCCAAGCTTAGGGAAAAGAGGGAGGAAGGATTCTAGCACAAGGTGGGTCAAACTCATGGATTTTTTATCTATGTCTGTCATGATTTTCCCCTCAGTGTTCATGTCACCCCCCTAGCCTATATCTTGGGCGTGGCCAGCACTCGAGAACCATTGCTGGCCCCAAGCGAATCCTTGGCTTGGCTTAACTCTTAGAGGAAGACTTACTCATAATAAAAGCACTTTAAAAAGTAAATTGTAACTCAAATGATAACTTAGAATGTTTTAGAAATAAATATTCCACTAGCCAAAGTGGCAACTCAAGTCTCAACATAAATGAATGAAACTGAAAAGACTCATTAACTAGTGTCTATATATATATATGAAGCCTCTAATAATATCCGGGATGATGGGAAAAGACCCCCGATCACCCTAACCAAACTGAAATGATAAAACATAATAAAGGGATCCTCCGGAAAGCAAGGAGGTTCACATTTGACTTTGGAACTCTACTAGATCAATGAAGTGCTGAAGGCTGATCCTGGTTACCTGTATCTGCATCATAAAATATATAGGCCAAATGACGTTAGTACATGGAATGTATGATCACGTGAGGGGAAATCTAAAACAAGACATAAGCTTAAACTAGAAAACATTATTCTTGAGAATATTTAGTTCTCATATATCATTTTAAAGAAAAGGAACTTCACTCTTACTCTTACTCAACTCAATGCTCAAGTCTTAAAACAAGTTTAAAACAATTGTAAAAGACTTTTTGAAAAGACTCGAAGAACTCTCAAGACTTGACTCTTAGCTCTACCTTAAATTTGAATTTATGGATGATTTTTAGATTTTTATAAGTCGTTTAGAGTAGTTAGAATAAATATGAAATGTTACTACACTTTAGAAGGACTCAAACGGGCTAAACGACAGAAAACAGGTGGGGGCAGACGTCCCGGGTGCACTGTTGGTGCGGAGCACCAGCCCTTGAAGTTCAGAGAGTTAATCTTGGTGCATTGCTGGCACATCACACCAGCCCTTGCTGGCGCACTACTGACACGCCACACCATCCTCCCCTTAGAACGTTTCCGACAAAATTTTCTACTCGTTTTCTGACCTTAATTAGATTAGATTTGATTATTTTTCTCAATTTCTCTTTAGATTAAGTTACCCAATACATGTACCCAAGAATCTACTCAAAAACAACTCTTAAAATCGATATGATTATCTCAAGAACTCATCAATCCCATCCTAATTCAAGAACGGAAGCAAATTCAAGAACACTAATCAAGAACATCTAACCTTCAACTTTTTAGGATGAAATTACACTGGAAATAACATGATTGGCGCTTGGGTTAATGAACCCAATGCTATTTGAACTCACATACCTCTTAGGGACCAAACCCTTGGCGATATCCGCAACAAAATCCTCAAGAACTTGACGAATGCTTGACTTTTCTCCTTTTACTCCTCTTCTTGAACTTCTCTCAAAACCCTAGCGTAAATTTGGATTTGTAAAACTGAACCAAATGAGTTTAGAATCCTAAATATTACCAAATTTTGTTTTAAGTTGATTGGGTAAGAAAAAGACCAAAATACCCCTCTTAAATCTGTGTAACTTTCCTTAACTAGACAACCCGACTTTAAACAGGCATATTTCCCTCATACGAGCGAAAGAGGATTTCAAGACCTTTTATTTGATATCTTGTGGGCCACCTAACTTATCATGTACTGAAAGTTATGGTCGTTTGAAGTTGACCTTAAACTCATAACTTATGCATAATTTGCAAAATTTCAGATTTTACTATTTCTAATTTAGTTCTTTCTATTTTTAGCTCTATCAAATACCAAGGTGTTACAATATCTCCCCCTTGGGAACATTCGTCCTCAAATGAGATTACTCTAAGTAGACTAATGGTGTAACATCTAACATTCTGCTCAAACACCCAACAAGCAATATGTAACACAACATGTCAATTTAAAATAAATTCAAAGAAAAGGATTAGTACCTTAATTTGGAACTTCTCCGGACTCAAAGAGATGTGGGTATCTCTTCCAAGTAGCCTCCTCAACAAACTGATTTCTCCACAAAACATTAACTGATGCTACCTCCTTGGTTTTCAACTTGCGAACCTGGCGGTTTAAAAATCAGAACAAGAATCTCCTCATAAGATAAGCTATCATTTATACCAATATCTTTAGTGGGTATGATAAGTGAAGGATCACCCATACACTTCTTCAACCTGGAAATGTGAAATACCAGATGAAACGTTGCTAACTATTGCGGTAGCTCCAACTCATAAGCCACGTTATCGATCCTCTTGGATATTCTGTAAGGATAAAATATATCAGGGACTAAGCTTCCCTTTCTTACCAAATCTCATAACACCTTTCATGGGTGAAACTTTCAAGTAAACCCAATCATCAATTTCAAAATTTATGTCTCTTTTCGTAACATCTGTATAGGATTTCTGACGACTTTGTGCTGTTTTCAATCTTACTTAAATAACCTTCACTTTCTCCATAGCTTGATGAACTAAGTCTGGTCCTATCAACCCAACTTCACGAACTTCAAACCATCCAATAAGAGATATGCATTGTATCCCATAAAGAGCCTCATAAGAAGCCATCTAGATGCTAGAGTGCTAACTATTGTTGTAAGCAAACTCTATGAGAGGTAAGTGATCATCCCAATTACCTTTGAAATTGATCACATACGCCCTCAACGTATCCTCTAAAGTTTGAATTGTGCGCTCTGCATGACCATATGTCTAAGGATGAAAAGCGATACTAAGGTTTAATTTTGAAGCCAAACCTTTCTGTAAAGACTTCCAAAATTGAGCTGTGAATTGCGCACCTCTATCTGAAATAATAGATACCGAAACTCTGTGAAGTTTGACTACCTCTTGAATATATAAGTTAGTATAATCTTTTGTTGAATGGGTAATCTTTATTGGTAATAAATGGGCTGATTTAATCATTCGATCTACAATCACCCAAATCGAATCGTGCTACCTGTAAGGCCGTGGTAAACATGTAATGAAATCCATATTGATCATCTCCCACTTCCATTCTGGAAGATTTATATTTTGAGCCATACCACTGGGCCTCTGGTTCTCTACCTTGACTTGTTGGCAATTCAGGCACTTAGCAACGAACTCTGCAATACTATTTTTCATACTATTCCACTAATAGTCTTCTCTCAAGTCTCGATACATCTTTGTGGAACCCGGATGGATAGAATATCTGGAGCTATGAGCTTCCTCCATGATCCTGTCTTGGATTTCATCCACCCTTGGCACACACAATCTACCTTGGTACCTCAATACACTATCTCCCTTTGTTCAAAAGCCATCACTTTTTGCTTATGAACATCTGCCTTCAATTTAAGCAAAATAAGATCTTGATCTTGTTTCTCTTTCACTTCAGACATTAATGATGATTCAGCCCCATTAGTCACCACTATTCTTCCTTCGTTGGAATCCATTAGTCGAACTCCTAATCGTGCAAGTCTATGCACATCTTTTGCTAACTCTTTCTTGTCTTCCTTAACATGGGAAGTACTACCCATAGACAACCTGCTTAAAGCATCAGCAACGACAATAACTTTACCTGGGTGGTAGAGAATACTTATGCCAAAATCCTTGAGTAACTCCAACCACCTCCTCTGTTTGAGATTTAGCTCTTTCTGGCTAAACACATACTGAAGACTATTGTGATCAGTGAATACATTTACATGAACACCATAAAGATAGTGACGTCATATTTTCAAGGTGAATGTTATCGTAGCCAACTCTAGGTCATGGGTTGGGTAGTTTCTCTTTTGAATCTTAAGTTGTATAGAGGCATAAGCTATAACAATGCCATAGTGCCTTAATACACAACCCAATCCAACTCAGGACGCATCACAATATACCACAAAACCTTGCGTATCTTCGGGTAAGGTCAATACTGGGGCAGTAGTCAACCGCTTCTTCAATTCCTAAAAGCTTTTCTCACAAGCTTTAGACCATTGAAACTTAACTATTTTCTGAGTCAACTTGGCAATGGGGATGAAATAGATGAAACCCCTCGACGAACCTTCTACAATAACTAGCCAATCCCAAGAAACTCCTAATATCAGTTGGAGACGTGGGTCTAGGCCAGTTCTACACTACCTCTATCTTTTGAGTGTCAACTCGAATTCCATAAAGGAAACAATATGGCCTAAGAATGCCAAAGACTCAAGCCAAAATTCACACTTAAATAATTTAGCATATAACTCCTTATCCCTTAGAGTTTGGAGAACTATTCTAAGATGACTAGCATGATCTTTCTTATTCCTCGAATAAATTAGAATGCCATCAATGAGTACGATAACAAACATATCTAAATAAGGCTTAAATGCTTTGTTCATAAGGTCCTTGAACATTGCAGGAGCAAAGGACATAACTCAGAACTCATAATGACCATAACAGATCATGAAAGTTGTCTTAGGGATATCACTTTCTCTTACTCTTAACTGATGATAGAGGTCTATCTTAGAAAAACAAGTGGCACCCTGAAGTTGATCAAAGAGATCATCAATTCTCAGAAAATGATACTTATTCTTGATAGTAACCTTGTTCAACTAACAGTAATCTATAAATATTCTAAGAGAACCATCTTTCTTTCTCACAAATAAGACCGGAGCGCCCCAAAGTGAGACACTTAGTGAATAAAAAATTTCTCCAGAAGATCTTGCAATTGCTCTTTTAACTCTTTCAACTCTATAGGAGCCATTCTATATGGCGGAATAGAGATAGGATGGGTATCAGGAAAAATATCTATACCGAAGTCTATTTCTCTCTAGGAGGGACTGATGTTTGCGTAATCAAGACATAACTTTCGATGCAAGTGTCTACGATTGTACAATAGTTTAGTAACCCAACCAAGGGTTGGGATCGTTCCCAAGAGAGTGGTTTTGAGAATTAATAGAAAAATAAAATTTAGTTCTAATTAGTTGTAGCTAAAGACATTAATGATTAAAAACATTGTAAATTAAAAGGGGACACAAAAGTGTCAATTAACAATGGGGTTTTGTCACTAATAAGTAAAAACAACAAAATAAACAAGGATTTCTAAGTAATGAGAGGGGATCCTTGGGATGTGACGGGAATACGGGTTAAGCTAGATTATTGGGTACATGCTTTCGCTAGAAGATTCATAGAATAATTGTGACTAGGATAAACTTTAAGGGGATAAGCTCTTTCTCGAGCAACTTACCCCATTTCAAATGTATTCCTCTCGGACACCCACTTGCCACATGAAGACCATCCTACGCATTAACCCACTCACTCTCTCGAGCTGAGTGTGTGGGAATGAGACTAGGATTCACTCTCTCGAGCTGAACCTCATGTCGACCCACTCCCACTGGCCATCAATTTAGTAGTTTTAGTTTTACGACCTCTCTCTCGAGCAAGCCGAAAACACAGAAATAAATTTGTATTTACAACTACAAATTCATTAAATTCATCCACAACTACTAAATGAAATCACAATTAAACTATGATTAAACTATTAACAAGCAAGACCCAACAATTGTCTTAACCCATATTTTCTAAATCACACCCTAAGAATTGGGGGTTTTAGCCACACATGTATAAGAGAAAGAAATTTATACCAAATTGAGCTCGCATTCAACTGGGTATGAAGATTTAAGTCTTGATACATGCCAAAATTGAAGAATCCAAGAGACCCAAACCCAAATCTTAAAGATGAAACCCTTCGGATCCTCAAGTCTTCAAAACCCTCTCAAACTTAGAGAAAAAATATCAAAAAGTACTATTCTATATGAAAATTATAATAATTGTTCGACACTTAAAACTACAACTCTAACTAGTATTTATAGTTTTCACAAATCTGTGCTACAACGGATCATTCGGTGTCGTTATTCGTAATCGCCAATCAACTCGGCGATTCGCCCTTTGGTGTAGTTCATGGCCGTCTTGCACCAGCCTTCACCATCGTTGTGCTCTGGGTTATTGGGCAACACAGTACTGCTTCGTGGAACATCTCGGTGACGCGCCGACTGCTCCCTTTTTTCGCCGACTTGATCCTTTCCTTCAAGGCTCAGCACACTGGAACAAAAGGCAAAGTAAGACCCTTCAGCGACTCGCCAAGTAGACTCGGCGATCCTCAGGCCTTTATTTCTTCATTCTTTTCAGCCTTTGTGTTCCTTTTTGCTACGTAGTGTGCATGTTTTCCTTCAAACTTTAAATACCTGAAACTTAAGGGTTTTCATCAGATATTGAGATAAAATAAGCATTTGAGGACACAATTTCTATTAAAATATAGCCCTAAATGAGTCCAATTTATGGACTCATCAACACCCCAAACTTAAACTTTTGCTTGTTCTCAAGTAAAACTCAAGTTCATCCGTTCAAAAAGGGTGTCTCGAACAATGCTACACAAGACTCAATCATGAATGCACATAACAAGACTCAATTTACTTATGCAAGGATTAATTGTGTACTCAAAGATTCAAGTTGTGGCACACCATTACCAAAGATTCTCAAGCTCGCAATACTTGCTTCAAATGCAAGTTCAAACTCAGCAAAAACCTTCAAATGTCCTCACACAAATGATGATTCAGTTTTCACATGCAAAGGTATAATCAATTTAAAGTTTAGGAATCATATACAACGCTCACACTCACAAAGATGAACACCATGCATGCTTTCACCCATAGGTTTGCTCATATTTTCCAATCAGCATTTGTTTTGACTTTCTCAAGATCACAAAGGTCTTAACAAGGCTTGTAACGGGGCTGAGTGTAAAGATATGGCCATTTAGGCTTACTGACTTTCATCCTCATGAAATGTGGTTCTCACAACATTTCCTTTCTTTTTCCTTCATCATTCTCTTTAGTGCTCATAAGTCATCCCATTATTCACTTTCCATGGATTGTTTGGGAACCCCATCTCTTTTGTACTTTATTCCACAACTTTCTTTTTCATTTTCTTTTTCTTTCTCTTTTCTCATTTTTTTGTTATATATATGGAGGGGTTCCATTTTTATTAAAACCATGGGTAAGAGGAGACTTTCCTTTCACTTCTTGACTTGCCCTTTATCTTTTCACCACACCCCCAACTTAGGCTGTTGGCCTAAGTTGGCTATTCAACTAACCACAATTCAAGAGGATTATAGGTAATAGATTAAGAAAGGTCTAGTTTTCATCAAGTTTCTTCCAAAGAAGGCTAAGGCTGAAAGGGTGTTCAAGAGAGAATCACACGCTCACAAGGTGGGTCACAAAAGAAGTATATGTCTAATTGGTTCACACTCTTTGAAGTTGCTTAAGATCATATCAAGAGAAAGCCTTACTTAGTCAATCGGACCAACAGGGAAAATTCTAGGTGTTATCATGCATGGTTCCAGGTAAGCTTATCACACAAGGCATCGATACTTAAGTCAAACAAGATTCCACACTTTTGCTAGTGTGCAAAGATCATCATAAAAGAATCGATTTGATAAATGGCTAATCACAATGAGATGCAAAGAGTTCACATATTGTCTATGCAACTTCATTTGGTCTCATCGTAGCCGTACATTCATGTTCATTCGATTGCAAGCACTATTCAAGTCATTGGTATTGATCAAAACCTAGACTCAAATTTACCAAGGAATAGACATATTCACGAGCATATAAAGGGTGGCAAAAATGTGCGAAAAATTCAAAAAATTTTGGAAGGGTCAAAATCATTTTGCAATTCAAAATAAAAAAAGAAGCCACAAGCTCAAACATCCACAGAAAAGCAGTATTAACACAATTTTAAATAGAACAGCCCAAATATAAATGCTAAACATGAATCATGAGTGGCACATAAAAGTGGTCCTCACCTAACCACAAATAAAAACATTTTTCCTAAAATGCGAATAACAAACATCTGAAAATACAAATAGAGAAAAACAGAGAGGGAGGCAAAGGATAATCCTGGTTAAGAAGTTGTTTCTTCTGTTGTGGCGGCATGGTTCTTCTTGCGACTTTGGGTGTAGTTGTCGCTGCTGCTTCGGGTTGTAGACCTTCAACAATTTTAGCATTAAAAAGAAGGCGAGGTGGGGACGTTAAGTTGATCGCTGAACTAGCTCTACACAACTTTGCTAAGCAACCCAACGCGCCTATTTTCAACCCACTTACTCAAATGCTTTACAACCATCCTACTTTAACTATGCAAAGAGTTAAACTTAAGCAAGACCCAACTCATGCAAGCACAACCCCCTTTTGCGATGACCAATTGAGAGTTGAATAGCTAGGAATGCATGCCATGTTCCGAGCACAAATCAATGCTAAAATACTTAGTTAATGTAGGTTTATGTAAACATTAATGTGCAAAGGTGCAATTGGAGGCATAAAGATGTATCAAAGTGAACCGTGTTGAGAATTTTAAACTTGTAGTCTCACAGGCCGCTCAGATCCAAACCACTCAGCGATATAAGTTATAATCACGGAGTATTTCGGTAAGTCGCTGGACAATCACTTGCCTCGCCGAGTCTTACAGAGCTTTTGAGTAAGCTTGGGAATCCAAACGACGGTCTCCATCGAGATCGCCGACAGAGTCGGCGATGCACCAATAATTTCAACAGTTCGTCGAGTTTGACAGGTCCCAACTTGAAGATGTCTTTGAGTCAAAAAGGCGGATAGGTTGGGTTCGCCTACCTCTTCGGCGAATCGGTGATTGGACTTGTTGTTCACCACTATACATTGTTTTGAACACTTTTCTACACTTCAACCTATACAAACAATACACCATTATTTTATCAGTACACAAAATACAAAATGATAAAAAGTTTTGGGTTGCCTCCCAAACAACGCCTTAGTTAACATCGCGGCACGATGAAAGTCAACAACTATTCTTCATCCTCGGAGTCAGCCATGGTGTAGTTAGGCGAATCCTTGGCGAACGGTGGATAGCAACCTGTCATCAAATGGGTGATTTGAGCATCCTATAGCTGAATAGTCATGGAGTTTGAGGTAGACGTTTCATTCAGCATTTTAATGTTGTTCTTCATCTCATTTAATTTCTTGTCTTGCTCTTCAAGTTTTTGTTGAATGAGAGAAAGAGCATTGTCCGTTTGCACATCCTCATGCTTCTTCCCATGTCTACATTCTCGAAGGAAGAAGTTATTTTTTATTTTCCATGGATTGTGCTTCCAATCCCATGACTTGTTTGGACAGAACGTCTACTTGAGCCACTAGTGCATCCCACTCTGTTTCTTTTGGGCCTCCTTGTTGGTTTCAACCATACCATCAAAGAGTGTTGCGACGACTTCGTAAGGATGGTGGAGAATACCGCCCTCAAAAAGTTGATTGGTTATGCTCCTATTTTCGGGTCCAAGACACTGATAGAAGCACTCCAACAACGTCTTGTCAGACATTCCATGATATGGGCATGGTTGAGCACTGATTGAAACTTCAGCCACATTTCTTGAATTGTCTCATTCCCTGCTTGTTTGAATGTCAGGAGGTTTTTTGTGATGTTCAATAGTTTCAGGAGGGGATGGTCCGTGTGGTACCCATAATGATCATCCATTCTATTTCCTTGCTTTGATATTCAAACAAGCAAAACAAAACTACAATTTAGATTAGTAAAGCTAAAACTAAGAAGAATAAAAAATTCTACATAACTAAGAATTTCCAAATAACACCAGTCCCCGGCAGCGGTGCCATTTTGATGTTTGCGTAATCAATATAGACCTTTTAATGCAAGTGTCTACGATCGTACAATAGTTAGTAACCCAACCAAGGGTTGAGATCGTTCCCAAGAGAGTGGTTTTAAGAATTAATAGAAAATAAAATTTTGTTTTAACTAGTCGTAGCTAAAGACATTAACGATTAAAAATATTGTAAATTAAAAAGGGACACAAGAGTGTCAATTAACAATGGGGTTTTGTCACTAGTAAGTAAAAACAGCAAAATAAACAAGGATTCTAAGTAATGAGAAGGGATCCTTAGGATGTGACGGGAATACGGGTTAAGCTAGATTATTAGGTACATGCTTTCGATAGAAGATTCATAGAATAATTGTGACTAGGCTAAACTTTAAGGGGATAAGCTCTCTCTCGAGTAACTTACCCCGTTTCAAATGTGTTCCTCTCGGACACCCATTTGCTGCATGAAGACCAGCCGATGCCTTAACCTACTCACTCTCTCGAGCTGAGTGTGCGGGAATGAGACTAGGATTAACTCTCTTGAGCTGAACCTCATGTCGACCCACTCCCACCGGTCATCAATTTAGTAGCTTTAGTTTTACGACCTCTCTCTCGAGTAAGCCAAAAATACATAAATAAACTTGTATTTGCAACTACAAATTCATTAAATTCATCCACAACTACGAAACGAAATCACAATTAAACTACGATTAAACTATCAGCAAGCAAGACCCAACAATTGTCTTAACCCATATTCGCTAAATCACACCCCAAGAATTGGGGGTTTTAGCCACACATGTATAAAAGATAGAAATTTATACCAAATTGAGCTCGCATGCAACTGGGTAAGAAGATTTAAGTCTTGATACAAGCCAAAATTGAAGAATCCAAGAGACCCAAACCCAAATCTTGAAGATGAAACCCTTTGGATCTTTAAGTCTTCAAAACCCTCTCAAACTTAGAGCAAAATTATCAAAAAGTACTATTCTATATGAAGATTATACTAATTGTTCGACACTTAAAACTACAACTCGAACTAGTATTTATAGTTTTCACAAATTTATGCTGCAACGGATCATTCGGCGTCTTGCACCAGCCTTCAGTATTGTCGTGTAGTTCATCGCCGATCAACTCGGCAATTCTCCCTTTGGTGTAGTTCATCGCCGTCTTGCACCAGCCTTCAGTATTGTCGTGCTCTGGGTCAGTGGACAACATGGTACTACTTTGTGAAACTTCTCGGTGATGCGCCAACTGCTCTCTTTTTTCGCCGACTTGATCCTTTCCTTCAGTGTTCAGCACACTGGAACAAAAGGCGAAGTAAGACCCTTCGGCGACTCGCCAAGTGGAGTCGGTGATCCTCATGCCTTCATTTATTCATTCTTTTCAACATTTTCGTTCCTTTTTGCGACGTAGTGTCCATGCTTTCCTTCAAACTTCAAATACCTAAAACTTAAGGGTTTTCATCAGATATTGAGATAAAATAAGCATATGAGGACACAATTTCTATCAAAATATAGCCCTAAATTAGTCCAATTTATGGACGCATTAGGGACTCCAAGAAGATCATTTTGAAATACTTCTGGAAACTCACTAACGACTAGAACTGACTGAATAAGTGGCGTCTTAACAATAGAGTCATTAACTCAAACTAAGTGATAGATGCACCCCTTGGAAACTAACTTTTTGGCCTTAATGTATGAAATAAAACGACCCTTAGGCACTGTTGAACTACTTATCCACTCAATAACTGGCTTATTAGGAAACTGAAACTTAACTACTCGAGTTCTACAATTAACTGAGGCATAACAAGCATGAACTCAGTCCATAAATAGAATGACATCAAAATATATCATATCTAACTCAGTGAATTCATCTATGGTGTCCTTGTGATTGACGAAAATGGTACAACCACGATAAACTCTCTCAGCTAGAATAGACTCACCAACAGGTGTAGAAACACTGAAGGGCTCAAGAAGTTGCTCTGGAAGAATCTCAAAATTCATTGTAATATAAGGAGTCACAAAAGATAGACTCTCTCCTGGGTCTATCAAATCATAAACATCAAAAGTAAAGACTTTTATCATAGCAATGACAACATCTGGAGAATTCTCTTACTTTTGGCGACTAGTGATAACATATAGATGGATTGCCCCTTGGCCGGTCCCTGAAGTAGCTACTCTAGGTGCAACTCTATCTGGTGGAGCAACTGAAGAAGATTGGGCTTTATTGCTCCCATTTCCATTACCTTGTCGGTTCTTAGGGCACTTTTGCATAAAGTGACCATTTTGACCACACTTGAAGCAACTAGTGGAGCCATTACGACACACGCCTAAGTGGTTCCTACCACACTTAGCATATGCATGAGTCCCATTACCTCCTTGTGCCACACTACCTTAAGACTGTGCAGGTCTAGCTCTGAAATTTTGTGAATTTTGATTATTGAACCCACCTATGTTTCTTGGTGCAGGTGCACTAGCAGATTCCTTTTGCTTATGTTGGAACGATGACCAGTTTGTATTACTCCTCTGCTGCCCAGACTCATTCCCTGTTGTCTTAGCTTTCTTGTTTTGAAACTCTTCTCTATCCCTCAACTCATACTCCTTAACCTGTTGCACATGGATCATAAGCCTTGCTATGTCCATATCCCCTATTAGCATAGCTGCCTTGCCTTCCTTACTTGACAGACGAGACAACCCAGCAACAAACAAACTCATCATGCTCCTTATGTCAGCAACCATTTCCGGAGCATAACGGGAAAGTTGGGTGAACTTAAGGTTATACTCATGCACACTCATAGATTCCTGCTTAAGACTGGGGAATTCTCTTAGCTTTGCCTCTCTTAGCTCACGGGGAAAGAAATGCCCCATGAAGGCACTCTCGAGCACCATCTAGCTGAAGATTGGTGCCCCCTCAGCTCTACCCATCTTCCATTGGTCAAACTAGATTCTAGCAACACCCTTCAGTTGGTATGCGACTAGTTCCACTCGCTCAGCATGCGCAACATGCATAACCTCAAACACTTTCTGCAACTCTTCCACAAAGTTTTTCGGATCCTCAGTGACACTTGAACTAGTGAAGCTTGGAGGATTCATCCTTAAGAACACATGGATCCTTGATGTATCAGCCACATTCTCTTGATTCCCTCTTTGTTGCCCAGCTTGGTTTGTCACAACTTGGCTCAATATTCGGATAGCTTCTCGGAACTCAACATTAGTGACCTCTCCTTGGGGTTGCACTTATGGTGCATTGGGTACACATTGATCCTGAACGTTCCTCCTAGCAGGACAACCTCAGACAACTATTCATGGAGGCATGATCTAAAAGATACGCGCAAGCATGAGTTACAAGGAGACTTTATAGAGATGAACTCTATCACATGAAATAAGTATGAATAAAGTTCTATAGTTTATAAGTGTTGTAGCCTCCTAATTATTGATGTGGCGCGCTTCACACCAATAACTAGGACTCTACAGACACGACTTCATATACACCCTAGGACTCTTGAACTCTGTTCTCTGATACCAAGTTTGTCACACCCCGAGCCTACATCCTGAATGTGGCCAGCACTCGAGAACCATTGATGGCCCCAAGTGAACCCTTGGCCTGGCTTAACTCTTACCGGAAGGCTTACTCATAATAAAAACACTATAAAAAGTAAACTTTAACTCAAATTATAACTTAGAATGTTTTAGAAATAAACATTCAACTAGCCAAAGTGGCAACTCAAGTCTCAAAATAAACAAATAAAAATGAAAAGACTCATGAACTAGTCTCTATCTATCTATGAAGCCTCTAATACTATGAGAGATGATAGGACAAGACCCCTGATCATCCTAACAAAATTTAAACGATAAAACATAATAAAGGGATCCTCCAGAAAGCAAGGATGCTCACCAATGATAGAGTAGTTAGAATTAATATGAAGTGTTAGTACACTTTAGAAGGACTCAGATGAGCTAAACGACGGAAAACGGGTGGGGGTAGACATCTTGGGCGCACTGTTGGCACTGGGCGCCAGCCCCTAAAGTTGAGACTCCATCTTGGCGCACTACTGGCGTGCCACGCTAGCCCTTGTTGGCACACTGCTAGCGCGCTGTGCCACTTTCCCCCAGAACGTTTCGATTAATTTTTCAACTCATTTTCTGAGCTTAATTCGACTAGATTCGATTCTTTTTCTCAATTTATCTTTAGATTCAATTACCCAATACATGTACACAAAAATATTCTCAAAACAAACTCTTAAAATCGATACGATTATCTCAAGAACTCATCAATCCCATCATAAATCAAGAACGAAAGCAAATTCAAGAACACTAATTAAGAACATCAAACCTTCAACTTTTTAGGACAAAATTACGCTAAAAATAACATGATTGGTGTGTGGGTGAATGAATCCAATGCTATGTGAACTCATATACCTCTGAGGGATCAAACCCTTGGCGAAATCCCCAACAAAATCCTCAAGAACTTGACGAATGCTTGACTTTTCTCCTTTTTCTCCTCTTCTTGAATTTCTCTCAAAACCCTAGCATAAATTTGGATTTGTAAAATTGGACAAAATCAGTTTAGATCCCTAGATATTACCAAATTTCGTGTTTTAAGTTGATTGGGTAAGGAAAAGACCAAAATACCCCTCTTAAATTCGGGTAACTATCATTAACTAGACAGTCCAAATTCAAACGGGCATATCTCCCTCATACGAGCTTGGAAATTAGCAAACCCAAAGGCATTGGAAAGAGGATTACAAGACCTTTCATTTGATATCTTATGGGCCATCTAACTCATCCTGTAGTGAAAGTTATGGTTGTTTGAAATTGACCCTAAACTCATAACTTATGCATAATTTCCAAAATTTTAGATTTTGCTATTTCCAATTTAGTTCTTTCTATTTTTACCTCTAAACTCTTTCTATTTTGGCGTCTAGGTAGGCTAGGCTTAACTCAGCAGTTAGAAATGTCTTTGATTGCATAATACTTGTGAATTTCAGTAGTTGCATGCATAGGCCTTCGGACACAGAGTCAGGGTGGATGAATGCGTCCCTATGGTTCTCTAGGATGGTAGAGTTCTTGGGGGTTATCCTAGGGGTGTTAATTTGTGGGTAATAGGGTTATAAATGAGAAGAAACATCCAAAAAGAGTCATCCGATTTTAGGTGATGGTTGTTCCAAGTTATGATATGTAAGCATGTTAACTGCCTCCATCGTGAAACTAGTACAATGCGTTGGCGAAAACATAAAGGTTGAATGTGAAATGATAAATGGTTGACGATCTCTTGCAATGAAGGTGTTCTATTTACTTGCATTTACAAGTGTTTTTGTATATCGTTGTAATTGTGATTGTGTTTGTGTGACTATCAATTGACTTGGGTACCACATGTTACGTTGTGATTTTACTTTCGATTTAAAAACCACTTTTTGAAATGTTCTAAGAATAAAATAATTTAAGAAAAACACCAAGAAAAGATTCGCCACTTAATTTTATAAAGAAATTTTTAAAAAAACTTAATTTAAAAGGGTCTTGACAGATAAACCTTTAAAAATTTAGAGAAAATGGGTAAACGGTTCTTATTTCTACTTTAAGAAGTGAGAGCACTTAAAGTAGCTGCTAACATGCGGTTTTCCAATGACTTGACCAAAAATATTTGACTAACTTTTTTTTTGAAACTGAAAACATTTGAATCTTTTGACAAAAAGACTTTATTTAAAATATTTAAAATAATTTCGAAGTGAATAAAATTTTAGCCAAAATGACTAAGTAAGAAAAAAGGTCTTTAAATCATTTTAAAAATAAAACTATCATGAAATAATGTAACCAATTAAAAATAGCAACACTTTGACTAGAGATTTAATTGACTAAAAACAAGAGTTGCTAAAATCAAATAAACCAACACAAAAGAAATTAGTTTATCTTTTGGGGAATTTAACTAAGTTAAAGATAATTCTAACGTTAGAGTTAAAAAAAAACAAACAATAAACATAAAGTATCATAACTAATAATTTGAGAGTAAAAAGAAAAATTAAATTTGGGTCATTTTGGCCCAAATTCTCTGTTGCTTGAAGAATTGGGTTGTTCGCCTATTTCTTCAACCTGTATATTCAGCATGTATACTGATGTATATCAGTTGTATATATTGTGTATCAGCCTATTTTCACCTGTGTTTCTACCTTCCAAGAGCTCTATTTCAACTTCCATTTCACGTATATCAGTTTTCTGTTCTCGATTTCTCTATCACACGACCAAGGATGAGGCCAACTCGAAGAGATATGGGTTTCAGACAACCAAAATGAAAAGGGGATAGAGGACCATGAGTACTCACCACACATATTGTACCCAAGTAAATAAGAGGCTAACAATAGTATACAAACTACTAAATTCTTGTAAATTAATCAGACAACAATTATTTAATCCAACCAAAAGAAAGGGAATCACTTAGTCCGACCAAACTAAATCATTAAAAAAAAGGTTTAAGGATAGATGGAAAATAAATAAATAAACAAACACATCATTTGAAATAATAACAATTCGTGTGCATAAGGCAACAAGTAACAAGGATCTACATAGGTTTAACCAAAAGGGAATAAAAGACCAATAAAATTGATTTAAACTATATTCAAGATGCAATATTTCCAAATATCAAAATAACGAGACAAAAGTTAATTTTTTATTTTTTTCTCTCCCTTTTTATTTTTTATTTTTACCAAGATCAACGCGCTTTGAGAAATGAAACTATGTTATCACACAATTAATTAATACTCAAACCATCCAAAGAGATCAATAATCTAGTCACATAAATTATCCTTAGTAAATGACAATCATATAATCATGATCAAACCGATATCCCAAAAATATAATCTAATGAGCTTAAATAAAAATTCACGATAAAGTCTCAGAATGCAAACAAAATAGTGAACAAATTCAAAATCTATTTCTATTAATATTTGCTTAAACACAATATTTAACCAAGGATAAGACACATTAATGGTGCAGGTCCACTTGCTTTTGTTGAAAAGATGACCGGTTTGCATATCTGGTCTAGTGCTATTCGGACCCATTACCTATGGTCTTAGTCTTCTTGCTCCAGAACTCCTCCCTATCTCTCAACTTGTCTCTCTCAATTTGTCTTTCTCAACCTACTGCGCATGGATCATAAGCCTCTCTATGTCCATGTCCCCTATCAACATAGCAGTCTTACCCTCTTTGCATGACAGACGAGACAACCCAAACACAAACAGACTCATTATGCACCTCATATCAGCAACCATCTCAAGAGCATAATGGGACAGTTGAGTGAAGTTGAAGTTGTACTCATGCACACTCATGGACTCCTCCTTAAGAGTTAGGAATTATCTTACCTTTGCCTCTCTAAGCTCACGGGGAAAGAAACGCCCCATGAAGGCACTTTCGAACATAGCCTAACTCACAATTGGTGCTACTTCATCCCTGCGCTTCTTCCATTGGTCGTACCAAATCCTCGCCACACCCTTTAGTTGGTATGCAGCTAACTCCAACATCATCAATCAAACACTTTCTGCAACTCCTCTACAAAGTTCTCTGGATCCTCAGTGACATTTGACCCAATGAATTATGGAGGATTCAACCTCAAGAAGTCATAGATCCTGGATGTTTCAGCCACATCCTGACGAACCCCTCTCTGTTGACCAACTTGGTTGGTCACAATTTGACTCAACATCCATATAGCATCTCGGGACTCAATATTTGTGACCTCTCCTTGGGGTTTCACTTCTGGTGCATTGGGGACCCCTTGATCCTGGCGATCAACATTTCTCCTAGCAGGATGACCTCGAACAGCTCTTCGTGGAGGCATGATATGAAAGATACATGCAAGCACGAATTAGAAAGGAACTTTTATAGACTTAAACTCTATCGCACGAAAAGAGTATGAAAGAAGTGAGATATTTCCTAAATATCGTAGCCTTCTAATTATAGATGTGGAGTGCTTCACACCGATAACCAGGACTCTATAGACACAACTTCATAGAAACCCTAGGACTCTTGAAAACCTGGCTTTGATACCAAGTTTGTCATGCCCCGAGCCTACACCATGGATGTGGCCGGCACTCGAGAACCATTGATGGTCCCCCAGGTGAACCCTTGGCTTTGCTCATTACTCAGCGAAAGACTTACTCAATTGAAATAGAATTATCAAAACTCAACTCAACTCATAAGGATATCGTAATTCAAATAATTTAACTCAATACACTCATGTGAACATAAGTGTTCAACTCACAGTCTTTAAAACATCAACAAGGGAAATGAGAAAAAGACTTCTCAACTACTACTATCTATGAAGCCTCTAAAATACTAAGATGGAAATTGGGACAAGACCCACGGCATCCTAACAAAACTGAAAGATAAATGGGAAATCCTCTGGAAGCAAGGAGGCTCACCAAAGCAAATCTGGAACTGCAAGTGGTATCAACGAAGCGCCTACTGATGGCCTTGAATACCAGCATCATGAAAGATGCAGGCCAAATGTTGTTAGTACATTGAATGTACGAGCATGTAAAGGGAACTCTAAAGCATAGAAATAAGCTTGAACTGATAAAAAAGAAGAACATACTAACCTCTCAACCTAATGATACTCAACTCAATTCAATATAAAAGCAACAATAAAGATGCATTATAAAGAAAGGTTTTAAAATAATAGATAATAACTCAATGTATAAAAAATATAATAATAAACTATTTACTCTAATTTGGGAGATTATATAACCGACAATCATCGATATGAGTTATGTAATGATACATTGTCTTGCCCACGCTACCAGAACTGTCTTATGCCTTACCGGAGTATAGCACATCCTCAACTAAGTGGATCCACTAAGTTGTGCGTAAAAGCAATAAGGAATTATCTAAAAAGTATGATCTTTTAACCATGTTCGCATAGATGGTTTATGAGGATTTTGAGTTGTCTGAACTTATTCCCATATTGATGCTCACTACTACTCCCAATGATATATACTCATGATCATATGCTTAAAACATAACTCTACCTCAATGTGAGATAATTACTCAAAAGATTCCCTTAAAAGAGATAATACTCAAAATCCTCATGAACTCATTTGGAAATCAAGGTTTCCTCTCATTTTAAATGTAAAAGTGTTTACACTTTGTAATACTTGGTTCCCTTATACTAATTTTGAACCATGAAACTCAACTCTTCTCATTCTCATACTCGTTTACTCAAGTCTTAAAACAAGTTTAAAATATTGTAAAAGACTTCTCAAAAATGACTCAAAAGACTTCCTCAAACTTTACTCTTAATCTTTACTTGAATTTGAAATGTGAATTCAAGAGTTATTATTTGGATATATAGGATCTCTCAAGGAATAATGAAGATTTAAGTGTGGAAATTGAGAATAGAACATAGGTACGATTCAAGAGAACATACACGAAAAGAAAGACGGAAGGGTAGGGGATCTGGAAACCCTAGCACACTAAGTAGCGCGGGGGGCCAGCCCCAAAACTACTGAACAATAGTTGGGGCGCACTGAGTGGTGTGGTGCATTGGGCCCCAAACTACTGAACAATAGTTTGGGCGCTATGCTGGCACGGTGCCCCACCTGTCTACTCAGATTTTGATGAATTTTCTTGCTTTAATTCAAGGCCTAACTCATCTAAAATTGAATGGTTTACTCCCAAATTCGTTTAGATTCACAACAATGAAAAAAGTAAATGAAAACCCACTCGAAATCCCTCAAGAACAACCCTCAAATGCATGACCCTTACCTCAAGAACTCAACAAAACTCCATATTCAAGAATGAAGAAATAAAACCTCAAGAACTCAACAATATTTTCAATATACTCAATCTTATGAACGAATACATAAAGGAAAACTCATTATTGGTGTAAGGGTGAACGAACCCATCACTATGAAAACTAACATACCTCGTGAGAAACCAAGTTCTTGACGAAAATCCTCAAACTCGAACGAACGCTTGAACTTCTTTTTTTTCTCCTTTTGAACTTCTTTATAAAATCCTAAGCATGTTAAGGAATTTGTGAAAATTGATCTCAATCAGTTTAGACCCCTATTTGGGTGAAAAAACATTTAAGGCAAATGGGGTAAGGAGAAGACCAAGATACCCCTCCTTAATTCGGATGAATTTCCTTGACTGGCTAGG
This sequence comes from Solanum commersonii, assembly GCA_029007595.1. NCBI lineage: Eukaryota > Viridiplantae > Streptophyta > Magnoliopsida > Solanales > Solanaceae > Solanum > Solanum commersonii. Next base: position 244,148 of record JAJTWQ010000263.1, on the reverse strand, counting down.
ATGTACTCAAATGGGCATATATCCTTCATCCGAACTCAGAATTTAGCAAACTTATGGTGTTGGAAAAATGACTCAACAACCTTCGATTTGATATCTTATGGGCTACATAAGTCATTCTGTGCTGAAAGTTATGGTCGTGGTAAGTTTACCATTAATCGATATATACCATGTGAGTTATACATGGAATTTAGCTTACTTCTCCCAAATCAAAAAGAGAGTATCCTACTTGCCAAGGTAAGGACCATAAGTGTGAGCTAAGGTGGATCCACTAGCTAATGTCTATCTGAGAAAAATCCTATGGGGGACACATAGTTTATGGGGCATGGCTAATCACCTTTATTCCACTCGGTGCTAAGTAAAATCCCATTGAATAGTCATTAATCATATCCGTATTATCATCCATGGAAAAGTACTATTAAGTTACTAATCCAACCTAGAAACATCGTAGAGTAGCTCCTTAGACTATGGGTGAGAAAACCTTTCACCATCCATAATCTTTTCATAATAGCTTTATAAGGCCCATAGTCATTAACTTCATACTAAAGTGTCATACTACTAATGATATAGTTTTAGAAAACTTAATCTATGATCATTGATGGCATATTCGGATACCATACTAATCAAGACCTAATATAGGAAAATAATCAAAAGCATTGACGAAAAATTTAGATGTCATTCATGTCATGTGGCTAAGATTCATAGAACATATAGATGAAGGTCATTCATGTCATGTGGCAAGCTTCATAGAACATATAGATACCTTCATCTATAAGCTTACTTAAGTCATAAACATTGTTTTCATAAAACATGCATAATTTCCATAAATCATAGTCATAAGCTTCATCATGTGTTCATAGTCAAAAATCATGGATCATGGGTTCATATGAATTTAACTCAAAAACATGTAATTATTTCAATTCATGCATTAAACGATAGAAAACAATCAATTAAATCATAATTGAGAAGAACCCATAAAGATTGAATAAAATCCTAACTTTGAATTGAGAATTGAACTTGAAAAATTGGAAGATCTTTGAGGAATCTATGGCGGATAGGACTCCATAGGTGAATACTAGCATACCTTAGTGATCAAGGCCCAATAGCTATGGTGAATTTAAATCGAGAGAAAGTTTACCCCTACTATAGTCTAGCTTAGTTACCAATTTACAATGATTTACTATCAATAGCAATTACCCGGTTGTTTACCTTAGCCCATAATCCTATCACATCCCAAGAATCCCGTCTCCATATTTGTATTTTCATTTGTTAGTTTTCATTTTAGTTGATAATTGATTACAAAACCCCCTTTTGATACTTGACACTTGTGTCACCCTTTAATTTCTCATGTTTTTCTTCGTAAATGTTTATAGCTATAATTGACTTGAACACATTTATGCTTTTCTATTGATTCTCAATTACGAACTGCTCCCTTAGGACTCGACCCCAACTCACTAGTTGGGTTATATTACTACTCACGATCGTTGGCACTTGAGAAGTAGTGTCCTGATATGTAAATCAAAATGGCATCGCTGTCGGGCAGTAGTCTTACTTGAGAATTTTTAGTTAAGTTAAATTGTGTTCTTGTTAGTTATAGTGAAACTTACTTAATTTTTAGTTTTGTTTTGCTTTTTTTTGTTGAAACAAGAAAAATGAGTGTGAATGGTGACCAAATTAACCACCCTCTTTCACGATTTTTGAATCTTAGGGATAGCCTCTTAATGTTCAAGCAGTTGGGGGATGAGACTATCCATGAAATGTGGTCAAGATTTAAGGCATTATTGCAATAATGCCCATCTCATGGAATGCCACATAGATTGCTACTGGAATGCTTCTATATAGGTCTTGGTCCCGAAAATAGAAGTGTTGCTAATAAACTTTTAACAGGTTGTTTAATACAACAACCCTATGAAGTCGTATCCAAACTCCTTGATGGCATGATTAAAGCCAACAAGGAAACAGAAAAGACCAAGAATGGGTTGCATTGTTGACTCAATGGGATGTTCTATCCAAGAAGGTCATGGAGTTAGAAGAAAGGTCTAAAAGGAAGGACAAGTACCTTTCCCCTACCGAGTGTCAAAAGATGAAGCAGCAAAAGGGTGGACAAAATGAGAAGGTCCTCTCACCTATTCTGCATAAAATTGAAAAACAAGATAGAGTGTTGAATGAGATAAAAGAGAATGTTTTAATGCTTAATCAGACGACAACCTCCCATTCCATGATCATTCAGCTACAAGATGCCCAGATAAACCAAGTGTTGTCATGTCTCTACCTACAACATAAAGAAGGGTTGCCTAGTGATACTATGGACGACCCTAAAAATGAGGTTTGAGATTGGACTTGCGTCGTGCCACGACGTGAACTAAGGCGTTGCTTAGGAGGCAACCCAAGACCCCTTATCGCTCTATTTTTCTTTAAGAAATAATGGTGTGTTGTTTGTGTAGGTCATAGTGGGAAGGTTGATGAAAAGTGCAGGTTGGCGAGCAAAAGCTCCATTTGGTGCATCATCGAGGAGGTCGGCGATCCTGACCTAGACTATCAATGGACTCAAAACAACTTTAAAGTGAAGTTTGTAAAACTCGGTGAGCCCAAGAAATTATTGGCGAGTCGCCAACTAGTTTGGCTATCACGATCTATATCGCCGTTTAGACCCCCAAATCAACTGAGGGTCCTATAACACTCGGCGAGGTAAGTGACCACTCGGTATATCACTGAGTGGGTTGGCAATCACAACTAACGTCGTCGAATGGGCGAGAACTGGACGATTTATTAAATGGACTAAGGTTTAAATTTAACATTCTTTCATTTTCCCTCATTTTTCATCTTCCCAAACTCGCACCTATTTAGTATTTTTGATATTTTTGCATTTTCAAGAATATTTTAGTCGTCAGAGTTGTGTTCGAAGTGGATTACATTGCTGCCTAGCTTTTCAGTCATTATTATTTGGCAACTAAGGTTGGTTTTCCGAACCCCGTATTTTTTTTTAGTAATTTGTACTCTTGTGCAAGCAATAGTATGTTGTTGATGTTTGTTGGGCCTATCTGATAGGATTAGTATGATTGAATGGCTTTTTTAAGCTGATAATCTTGCCCGTATTGTTTTTATTGTTGAAATCCCATCTTTTTTATGCTCTAAATTGAAGTAAATTTTGTGGGGTTGTGCATGCATGTTGGTTAGTTTAGTTGTGTGAAGTCTAAGTAGCCCGTATTTGTTCCAAATGACGTAAGTTGCCCAATGATGTAACGAGTGTAGTCAGTTTTAAGGGCAAAAGTCATTAATTGACCAAATTTGGCAAAATTGGGAGAAGTCTGAGTATCCCAAGGCAATGGGTGTTATAGGTCTCGTTTGAATTTGAGTTGTGCATGTTTTGATTTTGTTTTTAGGAGTTGAATTTGAGAAGTTGGGTTGAAAATAGGCACGTTGGGTCGTTTGGCGAGCTGGGTCGAGTTCGCCGAACCACTCGGCGGTTCACCTAATGTCTCCATCTCGCCTTTAATTTCATGCTTTATGTTTTGTTGGGTTCTGTAACTTTCAGCGAGAAGCCTGAGGCTACCGAAGGCACTCAATGACTCACCAAAAACTTCTTGATCGCCTTTTGTCTGCACCCCTTAACCCTTTTGCACTGTAACTTTTGGCGAGCTGAACATTGCTCACCAAATGTTGTCGGCGATTTGCCGAAAGGCCTTCTGATCGCCAACTTTCCACAACTTTTAAGCCAATCCTTTCGGAGAACCCAATCCAGCTCACCAAAGCGATTCGGTGACTCACCGAGTAGCTCGACAAGTCTTTCTGCAACTATTTTTCTATGAATTTGATTAAGTTATTTTTAAATTTTTCTTGATGTTTTGTAGGTATGGTGAGGATAAACATAGACATGCCACACGGTAAAAGAATACGGGGTATCACAATCAACAAAAGGGGATCAAATCCTTAAAAAAGAGAAAGGCAAAAACCTCCACCAGGTGACAAAGGAAAGGGAAAGAGACCCAGGTCTACAGGGCTACTACTGGCTCCCAGGCTGCTCTATCTAAGCCTAATGATGACCAACCTCTACAGTCCTGGCGGTTCGAGCTCCGGGCCAAATCTCACCCTACGTCTACTAGAGTCCCTCCTGCGTCCACACTAGTAGAATCAGTGCCAACACTAGCACCTCCTATGGCTCCTGTAGCACCAGTTGTTCCTCCACCTAGACTTCTTAATAGGTTGAAAGGAGATGGTTTGCGAACCATCCTGGAGGAGAAGCTACTTTCTACAGAGGGTCTAGAGGGCAAGTACTCCAGTGTAGTGGAGTTATTACAGTGGCACCGGTTCCAGATTTTCATCGGGCCCCGAGGTTAGTATATTCCTTCATAGGTCCATGAGTTCTATACAACATATGGTGAATTGGTGCCGAAGAGTAAAAATAAAGCTAGTGAGTTCAGACCAGTTAAGTCGGTCACTGTTCGATATGTAGAAGTGAGCTGTAGTGAGGAGTACATTAACGATGTGTTGGATAGGCCTCTAGCGACTGAACTCTTATATGAAGGTTTGCCTACGACACAAACTCTGGAGGATCTAAAGGGTTCTCTTGCCCCCCTTATTTTTGATACCACTCTTAGGTAGATTGAGGCGGGAGTCGAGATCAAAAACACGAAATTTAATATAGATGTCCGTTATTGGTTTGGATTCATCAGTAGTTCACTTATGCCTTCACAAAATGAATTTATCCTCTGACATGCAAAGGCAGCCTGCTTGGGGTATATCTTATCGAAGAGGCAGCTAAACTTGGGCCTTATCATAGAGCAGGAGATGGCCATGAGAGCCAAGAAGAGGCAGACCTCTTTGCCTTTCCCAGTATTGATCACAGAGTTGTATCAGCATACTGGAGTGGCCCGGGATACTGCTAGAGATTTTGATATTACCCCGTCCTCCTCCACTGATATCCGGTGCATTAAGGTCAAGTATACTATAGAAGAGGCTGACAGGAGGAGGGCAACTCCGGTGGATACATCCCGGAGGTGGACGTTGATTCGATACCTACAGAGGCATCTTTGCCTACTCTGACCTATGGGTCTTCATGTACTTGTGCCCCTCCTTTCTCATCTTCACAGGCTCTAGGCACCTCTACTTCCTCCCAGCAAATCAAGATTACTCAGGCGATGATCCTGAAGATGGGGCATCTGGCCCATTCAGCTGATGTGAGGACGACTCAGTTAGAGAAATATGTCCCCTTGATGATTAAGGATACTATTATGGCTGCACTGAACCCCCTCCAGGCTTATGTGGATGATCTAGCTACTAGAGTCACAGTTTGTGAGGGTAGGCAGGGGGAGACCTCTGATGTTACAGCTTTGGAAGCCAATGTAGCCAACTTGAGAAAGGATGTAAACTATCTAAAGTCTACTAACTTTACTTCATTGTTAGAGGCAACAGATGACAGGGACGCTCCTGAGACTTCAGTGATTCCTCTGGTTACAATCGGAGATGTATGTAGGAATGAGGCAGTAGTTCATGAATCGGGTGCTGAGACCGATGAGGAGCAGATAGGGATACGAGATAAGAGCATATATGGAAACTTGCCAATCTTAAGGAGACAATCAAGCAGTTGGTGATCCAGACATCATTGATCAAGACTTCTATGGCAGCTCCTAGTAGGTCTGGTACTACTGTTCCTTCGGAGGTAACCCCGGGCACTAATACCCAAGTCCAGAATGATGCACCGAGCACCGATGCCCAGATAGATAGAGCGACTGCGTAGACAGGAACCCCTTTTTACCTCCCTATATGTCTTTATTTCTTTTGATTTTTGGGTATTATTAGCTTATTTGCATTTGAGGACAAATGTGTTTATTTGTGGTGGGGTGAGGCCCACCTTTTGTGTGACATTTGTAATTCTTGTTTTGTTTATACATTTGTGTTTTTGAGCTAAATTTGTGTTATACACTGCTTTTTTGTAGATGTTTGAGCTTGTGGCTCCTTGTTTTTAATTATAAATGACTTTTGACCCTTTTGAAACTTTTTTGCCACCTCTTGTTTATATTGAATGTGGCTGTTCTTGTGCAAATTTGAGTATCAGTTTAGATCAATATCGATGACTTGAATATTGCTCATAATCGAACAAAAATGAATGTGCCGCTACGATGAGGCAAAATGAAGTTGCATAGCCAATATGTGAACACTTTGCATCTCGTTGTGACTAGCCAAGTATCGAATTGAGTCTCTTATGATGAACACTGCACACGAGCAAAAGTGTGGAGTCTTGTTTGACTTTGGTGTCAATGCCTTGTGTGATAAGCTTATCGTGAATCATGTGTGATGGCACCTAGAATTTGCCCCGTTGGTCCGGCTGACTAAGTGATGTGAACTCTTGATATGATCTTAAGCAACTTTAAAAAGTGTGAAACAATTTGACATTATACCTCTTTTTGTGGCCTACCTTGTGAGTGTGTGAAACCTCTTTGAGCACCCTTTGAGCCTTGACCTTTTCTTGGAAGAAACTTGATAAAATTGTGTTGATTGATCCATTACCCATAATCCTCATGATTTGTGATTTTCTTAAATAGCCAACTTAGGCCAAAGGGTGTGGTGAAAAGAGAAGGTAAATCAATATGTGCAAGAAAGTCCCCTTTTACCCACGTTTTGAGAAAAATGGAACCCCTCCAAATAAAAAAGAAGAAGAAAAGAATGAAAGAGAAAAAGAATGAAAAATGTGTGGAATAAAGTTGTAAAAATACAAAAAGAAATGGGGTTTCCAGCAATCCATGGAAAGTGAATAATGGATGACTTGTAAGCACAAATGAAAAATGATAAAGAAAAGGAAAGAAAGTGTTGCTCACACCACGTTTCATGAGGACTATAACCAATGAGCCTAAATGACCATACCTTTGCACTCTGCCCCGTTACATGCCTTAAAAAGACCTTTTTGATCCTGAGTGAGCTAAAACAAATGTTGGTTGGAAAATAGGGGCAAACCTATGGGTGAAATCATACATTGTGTTCATCTTTGTGAGTGTGAGCGTTGCATTTGATTTTGGAACTTTAAATTGTTGAACCATTGTGTGTGAACATGGAATCATTCTTTGTGTGAGGGCATTTGATTTCCTTTGAGTGCACATTTGATCCTTGCATGAGTAAGTTGAGTCTTTTTGTGTGCATTCATAATTGAGTCTTGTGTAGCACTGTTTAAGACATCCTCTTTCAACTGTTGAACTTGAGTTTTACTTGAGGAAAAGCAAAATTTAAGTTGGGGCTGTTGATGAGTCCACAATTTGGACTCATTTAAGGCTTATTTTAATAGATTTAGTGTCCTCGAATGCATATTTTGTCTCAATAACTAATATAAATCCTTGAATTTCAGGTATTTGAAGTTAGGGACAAAGCATGGACACTATTGAGCAAAAAGAAACAAGGCAGCTAAAAGAATAAAGAAAACAAGGCATGAGGATCGCCTAAACCATTAGGCGAGTCGCCGAATGGCCTTGGTCTCACCTAATGTTCTAGTGCACCAAGCCTTGAAGGAGAAAATCAAGTCAGCAATAGAAAGGAGCAGTCGACAAATAGTTCCGCGATGCAGTGCTATATCGCCCAAAGTTACAAAACTTGAATTTGCTGAAGGCCAATGCAGAAAGGCAATGAACCAGACCAAAGGGCGGATCGCCGAGTGGATCAGCGATCACGATTAACTGCGCCAAGTGGACCTTTGCAGTATACTTTTAGACAACTATAAATACTTGTTTGAATTTTTAGTTTAGTATGCAACCAGTTTATGAAATTTTAGAATTACTCAATTTTAGAACTTAGTTTTTGGAGACATTTTTCCCTTAGCTTTGGAGATTTTGAAAATTCCCATTTTGAAGAAAATAGAAGTGGGTATTGAAGATTCTTCATCTTAGACGTGTGTAAAGACCATATCAATCTTACCCACTTGATGGAAACACTTTTCGGTATCGATTTCTATCTCTTTATTATGTCAAGCTAAAACCCCAATTCTTGGGGTGTGATTATGTGAATATGATTTGAATTTACTGCTGCGTATTGCTAATTGATAATTCATTTACTGTTTAAAGGTGATTTCGTTTAGTGGTTGTGTTTGAATTTAATGGGGTTGTAGTTGCAAATACAATTTTAACTTCGTGTTTTTGGCTTGCTCGAGAGAGAGGTTTTAAAACCAAAACAACTAAATTGATAGTCTGTGGTTATTGGGTTGTCATGGGTTTAGCTCGAGAGAGTGAATCCTAAACCCTCTCCCAGATATTCAGCTCGAGAGAGTGAATGGACTAAGGTGCAGGTTATGCTTCATTGCCGCTTACTGGTGTTCGAGAGAAATCGATTTGATTTAACGTAAATTGTTCGAGAGAAAGTTTTCCCTTACTATAGTCTAGCTTAGTTACCAATTTACAGCGATTTACTATCAATAGCAATTACCCGGTTGTTTACCTTAGCCCATAATCCTATCACATCCCAAGAATCCCGTCTCCATATTTGTATTTTCATTGTTAGTTGTCGTTTTAGTTGATAATTGATTACAAAACCCCCTTTAGATACTTGACACTTATGTCACCCTTTAATTTCTCATGTTTTTATTCGTAAATGTTTATAGTTATAATTGACTTGAACACATTTATGCTTTTCTATTGATTCTCAATTATGAACCGCTCCCTTGGAACTCGACCCCAACTCACTAATTAGGTTATATTACTACTCACGATCATTAGCACTTGAACTGGAAGTATTGTCCTGATACATAAAATCAATACCCTCAATTTCTTGTCTTCCTTAAATGGCTGGGCCACCTCCCTAAATGTCCTATAAACCCTTGCACAGATCGTTTAGGGTTCAATGAAGGGTTCATGGTCCATTTTAGGCCTGTGGACTTGCCGGTTGATCCACTTTAACCTTTTGCAAATTCTGAGGTGTTACATTGTAGGATAGTGGGTGCTAGGTAGGAGAAGAAGGGGCATCATCATCGTCGTCATTGCCTAAACCTGTTGTGTCCTGATTTCTCCCCACCTCACCCACTCTCCACCTCTTATTTTCATTGTCAGCATCTAGTCTTATTGAAAAAGGTAGAAGAGGGGGATCCATGTGTAGCTCTGATGAGTCCACAATTTGGACTCATTTAGGGCTTAATTTTAATAGATTTAGTGTCCTCGAATGCATATTTTTTCTCAATAACTGATATAAATCCTTGAATTTCAGGTATTTGAACTTAGGGACAAAGCATGAACACTATTGAGCAAAAAGGAACAAGGCAGCTGAAAGAACAAAGAAAAGAAGGCCTGAGGATCGCCTATACCATTGGGCGAGTCACCGAATGGCCTTGGTCTCGCCTAATGTTCCAGTGTGCCAAGCCCTAAAGGAGAAAATCAAGTCGGCGATAGAAAAGAGCAGTCGGCAAGTCACCGAACAGTTCCGTGATGTAGTGCCTTATCGCCCAAAGTTACATGACCTCAAGGATGCTGAAGGCAAAAGCAAAAAGGCGATACAAATGACCAAAGGGCAGATCACCAAATGAATCGGCGATCCCGACGAACTGCATCGATTGAACCTTCGCAACACACTTTTTGACAACTATAAATACTTGTTTAAATTTTTAGCTTAGCATCAGATTTTGTAGGGAAGCATATAATTATTAAGTTTTTGAAGTTTAAAACTTAGAACTAAGTTTGAGAGACATTTTTCCTTAGTTTTGAAGATTTCGATTTCTAAGAAATTGGAAGTGGGTGTTGAAGATTCTTCATCTTAGATGTTTGTAAAGACAGTATTAATCGTACCCAGTTGATGGAAACACATTTTGGTATCGATTTCTATCTTTTTACTATGTCTAGCATAACCCCAATTCTTGGGGTGTGATTATGTGATTATGGGTTGAATTAACTGTTGGGTATTGCTAATTAATAGTCTATTTGCTATTTAAAAGTGATTTTGCTCAGTAATTGTGGTTGAATTTAATGGGTTGTAGTTGAAAATACAATCCTAACTTCTTGTTTTTGGCTTGCGAGAGAGAGAGGTTTTAAAACCTAAATTGCTAAATCGATGGTCTGTGGATATTGGGTTGTCATGGGTTCAGCTCGAGAGAGTGAACCCTAAACCCTTTTCCACAAATTCAGCTCGAGAGAGTGAATGAACTAAAGCAGAGGTTGTGCTTTATTGCCACTTATTGGTGTTCGGCAGAAACCAATTTGATTCGGGGTAAATTGTTTGAGAGAAAGTTTACCCCCACTAAAGTCTAGCTTATTCACTGATTTGCAGCGGTTTACTATTAATTGCAATTACCCAGTTGTTTACCTTAGCCCATAATCCTATCACATCCCAAGAATCCCTTCTCCATATTCGTATTTTCATATTATTTGTTATTTTTAGTTGCTTGTTGACTACAAACCCCCCTTTTGATATTTGACACTTGTGTCAACTCTTAATTTATCATGTTTTTCTTCGTAAATGTTTTTAGCTATAATTGACTTGAGCATATTTATGCTTTTCTATTAATTCTTGAGTACGAACCACTCCCTTGGGACTTGACCCCAACTCACTAGTTGGGTTATATTAATACTCATGATCGTTGGCAGTTGAACTAGAAGTAGTGTCCTGATACGTGAAATCAAGCTCTATGTCGATGTCAAGGGCACCCTGACCCACTTGAACAATGTTGTCATAAGTCTTGGAAATAAGGGGGGCTTCTTGTTTCCTTGATAGAAATCCTTCCACCCTGACACTATTTGGGCCCCCACATTTAGTCTAATCTCTTTAATAGCGCAGGCCACCACTAGAGCTCGAGATAGGTCACATCAGTAAGGTTACCTAATCGATCAATCCTCTGGGCCACCAAAGTCAGCCATCTCCTAGTATCGGCAGTAAAGTAGAGGTTGGTGATGCCCGATAATCCAGTAGATCTGACCCCAAAAATCCTCCTTGACTAGTGTATCATGTAATTACCTCATATCGACCCCTTTCAGTCAGCCCTCAAAATCGACATTCAAGACCTGAGGTGCCTCATTGACTATCCAGGCATCCATTAGGATATCCACTCCTGGGATTCAAATAGTAGGGTTGAATCCTCCCAACTCTTAGTAGGAAGAAGGGAATAGAACTCCCTCACCCAGCTAGAGCATTCAGAAGGAAGAGCCTATACCAAAGGGCCATAACCAAACTCTTCCATTAGAGTGTGGAAAGCACTTTCCTTTTTTGCCACACCAAGCATGGAAAATTCCCTCTCGAAGCAGAACTTTGTTTCCCTAATAGTCATGTTACCTCTCCCAACTAGCATCATTGGTAAACGTCATAAAGGGTAGACCTTCCTCGGTTATGACACGCATCGTATTATAGAATCTGCAAAATATGTGAGTAGAGGGATTACAACTCATATAAGTACATAGGAAGACCATTCAGAGAAAAAAAATCAGCTTTGGCTGGACTAGGAGCCTACTGTATCGTGATGGATTTAAGCCTAGATATTTTGTGGGTTGATCATGTTGAGATGATGGATTGAACGGTATGATTTGATTTGATTTTCACTTAAATCATGGCAAAAAATAATTATGATTTTATTGTCATCGTCAGTTCTTACCAATGGACCACGAGTTTAGAAAGATGAAAAAATGGATTCAACAAAAATAAGATTGAAAATGACCGCCAACCACTATTACACACATGACATCAAACTTGGAAGAGAGTTTGTCAATTTCCTAAAGTTATATAAGCTTCACCTTCTAGACTTTCTGGTTATGGTGTTGAACATAATCGGATCAAACAGAGTACTTTGGGGTGTTTTCTACATTTACAGCAATAAAATTTGAGTAAGGTGAGGCCTAGATGGCCGAATGAATGTTTCAAAAATATAGTTAGGGAGATGCAATATCTCATAGGAAGCAACAAAATCGAAAAAATAAAAATAGAACTCATGAAATGAAGCACAATTAGGATAGTAAAGTAATTGAGGAGGTTGCTATTCGACAACTTCCAATGAGAATTGCGAAGTAATAAATAGTAGAACCTACCACCTCATAAAGGTCCACAAAATCTAAGAAAAGATTATGAAGTTTCAATACAATATTTAGAAGAGGCTAGAAAATCAAGACAAGGCAAGAGATTTACCAAGTTTAGAAGAATTGACAAGATCAAAGAAGGAAGATCAAGACATGGCAAAAGATTTGTCGAGTTTAGAAGAATTAACTAGATCAAAGAAGAAGGTTTTTGACTCTATATTCTTTCTTGTACTATTTTCTTTTTACCCCAGTTTTAGCATTTGTAATATCATCTCAGAGTGTCTTTTAAACTTTGTGTTGATCATAAAATATTTGATTCTTTCTTCTTCTTATTTTTTAAACACAGGTTAATTAGTTGACGTTGATTTATACCTCAATAGAATTAGAAAGATAAGTCTTTGAGTATTTTCTTTTATTGTACTAGTAAAATTTAACCTAGACATGTCAACCAAATGAATTGTTATCCCATATAGACTGGTTACGGGTTTGGTGTCATGTAGTAGTTAAATGTCAAAGTACTCAACGTCATGCCAAAATGATGCATGAATATTTTCCCGTGGTTTTATATTAATAAAGTTAATTGTCAAAAACATGCCTAAAGTATCTCAATTTTTGAGTTTCATACCTGAACTATCAGGTATGCAAGTTTCCTACTTGAACTATTACTAACTATTTATCAAAATGCACTCCAACTACCTAACGTATCTCAGTTTTATTAATTGCTAATGTTTGGAAACTAAACTTCAAACTTAAAATCTGAATCAATCTTATAAACTATTACCTTATAAATAGAGACCATAGTAAAGATCAAATATGAAAAATTGTGTTCAATTTCTAATTGTATATCTTGTGGAATCTTACACCAGCCATGTAGGCTTTTATATTTGACAATGATCACTTAAGACATTTAGTTGGTGTGATTTGGGGTATCAAATTTTGACAAGAGCTTATTTGGTAGATTTGGTTTAGATGATCTAAATAAGAATCTACGAAATTTCAATAAGGTATGCTATGCCTATCACCAACCCTATATTTTGTATGAAACAATCAAGCTTTGGCTTTCCACATTCTCTCTTATGGGGGAGGCTACTATATGGTTGGATGATCTACTAGCCGATTTATCACTATATTGGCCGAACTAGCAAAAGCATTCTTAGAGATACTTCCTCTGACTTAGATGTTACAACTCTTGGATGAGATCATGAAGATTCTCCAATTGTCGGACGAAGTTTTTTATGCGGCTTGGATACGATTTAAAAAGGAGACCAAACAATTTTCAAACAATGGATACATAGATAAAGTATTTCTCTAAACTTTCTATAAGTCACTCGTCTCCGTCAATAAGTTGATGGCTAATAATGTGACCGAAGGATTTATCATGGGGAATTCTTTTGTCATGGCGAGTGATTTTCTTGATCTTAACTAAGACAGTCAATTTGTGGAATACAAGGGCAACATAAGTAACCATAGGAAACTCCTTGAGAACAGTATTGTCTAGAGAATATTTAAAAGAAAAAAAAAGAATTAGATTGTAACGACCCGAGAACACCCCGTAGTCGTTACTGGCGTATTCAACCTCGAAGAGGTCTTATACAAGCCCTTAGCATTCATCATTGCATGTATCATAGAATAAAAACACGGAAATTTTAAAACTTTTACTTTGGAAGTTCAACTTCACTTCATATAAGAAAATAGAATCTAAATTCGTCACAATGTACCATCTAGACATAGAAGTATAAAAAATGGGACTTAGCCCTTACATCAATAAGAAGTCTAGAAATAGGAAAGTACAACAATGTCTTTTAACATAAGCAAAGAACTAAACATAGAAGCTAGATCATAGGGTCTTGTCCTCGGACTTGAGGACTCACCAACTTGGGGAAGCAACTCCAAGTGTCTTGAGAAGTAAGCTTGAATCCTCAACGGCCCGAACCTAAATATTTAGGGAAAAAGGAGAAAATATGGGTTAGTACAACACACGTACTAAGTATGGCTACTATGCATAAAAACCATTGAAACATGCAGACAAGGTCATTCTAGTCAAAACATGTTTTTTACCAAGTAAATCCAATATGCACACAAAGTAAGCATCATAGTACAAACCAACATAATATCATCCCAACACGTAGACAACCCAAGTAATACTAGTTCAATGCAAGGAATAGAATCCCATAATCCTATTCAAAGCCAAGTATCACATTAAGCAACCTACTTCATGCATACATATATAAGATCATACTTCATCATAACTTACCATATTCGTAATGATCATACATAACATAGCTTCCACATACATAAGTCATAATCATAAGAGAACACTACTACAACCATCTCTTAGGATCCCACAAGTGCAATGTGCAAGAGAAGTCCCATACCCTCCCTTACACAATGTAGAAACCCTTAAGAAAGCCCTAGTAAGAGTTCACACCTTTCATACCTTCATTTAGTTTTACATTAGGGAGATATTGCCATAACTGACATAGACCATGAGAGCTACATGGAATCCGGTGTTCTACTCCCACACCGAAAAGAGAGGGTTAACACTTTCCTAAGGTGTAACCATTCGTACATAGCTATCTAGGTAGATCCACTAAGCTAAAGTCCTATGTGGGTACATAGTTAAGGGTCAAGGAGATTGCTCCTAAAAATCCTAACTTACTAAACGTGGGGGATTTCCATCTCATGAGATAACACATACCGTGGGTAATCCGAACTTGCTAAACGTGAGGAAACCCATGTGGGGAACCGGACTTACTACACATGAGACCCCCTTCTCATTTACATTCCCTTTCGGTGCTAAGCGTCTAATTCCATTTTTTAATCATCTTTAGTCATCACATAAGTTCACATTTGCCTTTACTATACTCTTATGTAAACATCTTACCATAATAGCTCATATGTGTTCATAAGTGATTAACAATCCTTTCACTTTAGAAACACTCAGTAAGTGAGTAACCTTTACACTTTACATTACACTATAATCATGAGAACTGTCTTTCAATCATATAGAAATCATACCATAACATACATACACATTTTCATAGCTAATTCAAGTGTAGAGGGTTAAGGATGAGGAAACTAGGTCATCAACACCACAACAACACATTAGGTATAGCATCATTACAATCTAAGTAATTCACCTTTCATACTTGAGTTCAAAGAAGAACCAGCCTTCATACATTCTTGCCCTTCATAGGACATTCATACTACAATCACCAATCAGTTCATAACCAATACATAATACAAGGTAATTCACGAAGTAATACATAATCAACATCAATATAACCAATTGACATATTCCCTTCATACCCTTCAAGGCTTCATTCAAAGACTCAACCCTAATTTCATAGAAATTATTCATAACCTAGAGTAGAATCATCAAATGAATTACATAACATCACATTCAATTCGTAGCCTTCACTCAATATACAACACAAACTAGGATTAGAATTAGGAAAAGAAGGAGAACATGGGTCTCATGGGGAATTCTTCAACAAACCACAAATACAACATAAATTCATTCATAATTGTTCATATAACATCAATCAAATTCAGTTTATAACATCAATTTCACTTTAGAAAGAAGACCCACGTTTTTAGATTGAAAACCTAGAAATTGGAGATTTTGAAATTCATCTTGAAGGGACCTCTTGGGGAAAGGAATTCCAAGAGTGATAAGCAACCATACTTTAGTTGATTCCTTGAGAATCAATGGAGAAACTCCAAGCAATTTGGGAAAGAACCTTGAAACCCTAGCTCCAATGTATTCTTCTTCTTCTAAGGTTTTTAGAGAGAGTTTAAAGAGAAGTAGGATAATTTTGATTTCAATTGGGTGTTGTGTATAATGACCAAAACTTGTGAATTTAGACTTAAAAATCAATATATAATTAACCTCTAAAAATACCCAAAACACCCCTACTTAAATAGGACTTAAAAGGAAAATCCAAAAACTCTTTATTTAAATAGTCCCCGTCAGGGACCACGACCAATATTAATGGACCGTGAAAGTGAACCACGGGTTGTGGTACTGCCCGTGGTGTTGGAGGCAGTGGTTCCCACGATCCGTGGTCATGACCATGGTCCGGGGTGATGGTCTTGGTCATGACTTGGCCTTGTGGAGGCAAGGCCTGCAAGCCTTGGTGCCAAATGATATTCACGAGCCACCCCTCTCCCTCGTCAAGTGCATCACAGCCCGTAGTGGTGCTCGTGGTGCCTTGGGCAGTAGCTACCCTAACAACCCTCAACTCCCTAAAAGCTAAGAGAACTCCAAGCCCACTTTCACGAGCCGTGAAGTGGACCATGACTCGTGGTCCCTCTCATGAAGGGTGAGGAAGTGTCTGGGATACTTGGAGGTCCCTCTCCCTCGACCAAGGAAACTCCACGAAGCCTCCCACGGTCCGTGGTCATGACCACGAGCCGTGGTGATGGCCGTGGAGTTTGAGGCAGTCGCTCTAAATTTGGGGTAGCCTTGGCCTTAGGCCTTGGCTTGCCCCTTTTGTTTGGCACTCCTCCCTTAGGCCTTAACTCATAGACCACCATAGCACACTTATATGGTCTACTAACTTAGGGGAATCAATTTTATACCTCATTGACTATACGTTTAGGCTCTAGTTCAACCTACGAAATTTTTGGGGTGTTACAATATCCCCCCCTTAGGAAGATTTTTCCCCGAATGTCACTAGGACTTCTTTCTAGGGAGACAATGACTTGAACTAGTAGCACAATAACCAGTCACATCAACATCATCATATCATCATATCATATAGGAATTTAATCCACATAACTATGCTCAAAACTCTTTACTTCACATAAGTTTAGGAGGAACTACTTTCTCCATATTCAATGAGCATCAACATATATTTTCAGCAATCAACAAGACATTTTGGTTAACAAGACAACATCAAGCATGCTCATTACAACTCTCATGAAGACAACATCACACAACATCTATGGGTGCAATTTCAATCATGAGAAACAAAATTCATGAAAATTCAACATACAACTTATGCATGAATTTTCACAAAAATATGCACATACAAGGAAATCATGTCATAATCATCAACACACATGATTTTCAATTTCTACCAAATTAAGAGAGACTACTAACCTCAACTATGGCTAGGAGTAGGAGGAAAAAGATGAGGGTAGCGGGACTTCATGTCGGCCTCGGCCTCCCATGTTGCACCCTCAACTAAGTGGTTTCTCCATAGGACTTTTATGGAGGCAACTTCTTATTCCTCAACTTCTTAACTTGACAACTTAAGATTTCGACCGGAACCTCTTCATAAGAAAGGTTCTCATCCACACCTAAACGTTCTAGAGGGAGGAGGACACCGGTTCACCTATACATTTATTTATCATTGAATTATGGAACACCAGGTGAACCGGGGACAATTCATTGGGCAATTTCAACTCATAAGCGACCTTTCCGACACACTTTAAGATTTCATAAGGCCCAACATACCGGGGGCTAAGTTTCCCCTTCTTACCAAACCTCATCACCCCTTTCATGGGTGAGATCTTCAAGTAGACCCAATCACCTACTTCAAATTCAAGATTTCTCTTTCTATTATCGGCATAAGACTTTTATCGACTATGATCCATTTTCAACCTATCTCTTATAAGTCAAACTTTCTTCATGGCCTCATAGACTACTTCGGGACCAAGAAAAGCAAATTCACCCACTTCAAACCACCCAACCGTAGATCGACACCTTCTAGCATAAAGTGCTTCAAAGGGTGCCATAGCAATACTTGAGTGGTAGCTATTGTTGTAGGAAAATTCTATCAAAGGTAGGTGGTCATCCCAATTACCTTTGAAGTCAATGACACACGCTCTCAACATGTCCTCTAGGTTTTGGATGGTGTGTTCCGCTTGACCATCCGTTTGAGGGTGAAATGCGGTACTAAGCTTCACTTGAGTACCAAGCCCACTTTGGAAAGACCTCCAAAAATGGGAAGAGGCACCTTTGTCCGAAATAATCGACACTGGGCCCCATGCAACTTCACAATCTCTTTAATGTACAACTTAGCATAATCTTTCGCCGAATAAGAAACCTTAATGGGAAGAAAATGGGCTGATTTAGTAAATCTATCCACAATGACCCAAATGAAGTCATGTTGCCTGCGAGTTCGAGGCAAACCTACCACAAAGTCCTTATTGACCTCTTCCCACTTCCAAGTGGGGATATCGATATCTTGAGTTAGACCTCCCGGTCCTTGGTGATCTGCTTTGACTTGTTGGCAATTTGAGCACCTAGCCACAAAATTTTGCTATATGTCTTTTCATCCCGTTCCACCAATAAATCTCACGTAAGTCGCGATACATCTTGGTGGCTCCTAGATGGATGGAGTATCGAGATTTGGGCCACTTGCTTGTGATTGAGCATTTTCCCTTCATCATACTTCATCATAACTTACCATATTCATAATGATCATACATAACATAGCTTCAACATACATAAGTCATAATCATCATAATCATAAGAGAACACTACAACAACCATCTTTTAGGATCCCACAAGTGCAATGTGCAAGAGAAGTCCCATACCCTCCCTTACATAATGTAGAAACCCTTCAGAAGCCCTAGTAAGAGTTCATACCTTTCATACCTTCATTTAGTTTTACATTAGGGAGATACTGCCATAACCGACATAGACCATGAGAGCTACATGGAATTTGGTGTTCTACTCCCACACCGAAAAGAGAGAGTTAACACTTTCCTAAGGTGTACCCATTCGTACATAGCTATCTAGGTGGATCCACTAAGCTAAAGTCCTATGTGGGCAAATAGTTAAGGGTCAAGGAGATTGCTCCTAGAAATCCTAACTTACTAAACGTGGGGGATTTCTATCTCATGAGACAACACATACCGTGGGTAATCTAGACTTGCTAAACGTGAGGAAACCTATGTGGGGAGCCGGACTTACTAAACGTGAGACCCCCATCTCATTTACATGTCCTTTCGGTGCTAAGCATCTAATTCCCTTTTGTAATCATCTTTAGTCATCACATAAGTTCACATTAGCCTTTACTAGACTCTTATGTAAACATCTTACCATAATAGCTCATGTGTGTTCATAAGTGAGTAACAATCCTTTCACTTTAGAAACACTTAGTAAGTGAGTAACCCTTACACTTTACATTACACTATAATCACGAGAACTATCTTTCAATCATATAGCAATCATACCATAACATACATACAGATTTTCATAGCTAATTCAAGTGTAGAGGGTTAATGATAAGGAAACTAGATCATCAACACCACAACAACACATTAGGTATAGCATCATTACAATCTAAGTAATTCACCTTTCATACTTGAGCTCAAAGAAGAACCAACCTTTATACCTTCTTGCCCTTCATAGGACATTCATACTACAATCACCAATCAGTTCATAACCAATACATAATACAAGGTAATTCACGAAGTAATACATAATCAACATCAATATAAGCACTTGACATATTCCCTTCATAGCCTTCAAGGCTTCATTCAAAGACTCAACCCTTTTTTCATAGAAATTATTCATAATCTAGAGTAGAATCATCATACAAACATGAATTACATAACATCACATTCGATTCGTAGTCTTCACTCAATATACAACATAAACTAGGGTTAGAATTAGGAAAAGAAGGAGAAACATGGGTCTCATGGGGAATTCTTCAAGAAATCACAAATAGAACATAAATTCATTCATAATTGTTCATACAACATCGATCAAATTCAGTTTATAACATCAATTTCACTTTAGAAAGAAGACCCATGTTTTTTGATTGAAAACCTAGAAATTGAAGATTTTGAAGTTCATCTTGAAGGCACCTCTTGGGGAAAGGAATCCCAAGAGTGATAAGCAACCATACCTTAGTTGATTCCTTGAGAATCAATGGAGAAACTCCAAGCAATTTGGGAAAGAACCTTGAAACCCTAGCTCCAATGTATTCTTCTTCTTCTAAGGTTTTTAGAGAGAGTTTAGAGAGAAGTGGGATAGTTTTTATTTCAATTGGGTGTTGTGTATGATGACCAAAACTTGTGAATTTAGACTTAAAAATCAATATATAATTAACCTCTAAAAATACCCAAAACACCCCTACTTAAATAGGACTTAAAAGGAAAGTCCTAAAACTCCTCATTTAAATGGTCCCCGTTAGGGACCACGGCCAACATTCACGGACCGTGAAAGTGCACCACGGGCCGTGGTACTGCCTGTGGTGTTGGAGCCAGTGGCTCCCCTTTCGTGCACAAGCCAACACTTGGCCAAGGCAAGACGACGGAGCCTCCCACAATCCGTGGTCATGACCACGGTCCGAGGTGATGGTCTTGGTCATGACTTGGCCTTGTGGAGGCAAGGCCTTCAAGCCTTGGTGCCAAGTGATGTTCACGAGCCACCCCTCTCCCTCGTCAAGTGCATCACAACCCGTAGTGGTGCTCGTGGTGCCTTGGGCAGTAGCTACCCTAACAACCCCCAACTCCCTAAAAGCTAATAGAACTCCACGCCCACATTCACGAGTTGTGAAGTGGACCACGACTCGTGGTCCCTCTCGTGAAGGGTAAGGCAGTGTCTGGGATACTTGGAGGTCCCTCTCCCTCGACCAAGGAAACTCCATGAAGCCTCCCACGGTCCGTGGTCATGACCACGAGTTGTGGTGATGGCCGTGGAGTTTGAGGCAGTCGCTCCAAATTTGGGGCAACCTTGTCCTTAGGCCTTGGCTTGCCCCTTTTGTTTGGCACTCCTCCCTTAGGCCTTAACTCATAGACCACCATAGCACACCTAGATGGTCTACTAACTTAGGGGAATTCATTTTATACCTCATTGACACTACGTTTAGGCTCTAGTTCAACCTATGAAATTTCCGGGGTGTTACATAAATGAGACAATGACTCAAAGATGATACTCACCAAGAAGATAAGTGTGGTTACAAATGTAACCCAAAGCCAACTAATTGCGCATGAGGAACTGTGTAACACACCATTTTTTTAGCAAAGATCTGATATCGCCTATTCTTCATTCCATAACCCTGACCCATGACTATTAACCTCCTTCAAAAGCAAAATTCAATTAGATTTCATTAGTTATGATATACTCTTCTCTTTTTCTCCTATACTTCAAAGAATAAGATTTACAAGAATGCTAGGGATTTCAATTATGATTCTTCCTCAAACTTAAAAATTAAGGTACGTAGGAATTCATTAAGGAATTTCTTTCATCCTCATGTCCAAAACTCCTCAATGTATTCATGAATTTAATTCTATAGTTAGGATATTTGAACCCACTTTCAAATTTATCCTTTATATGATTTAATTACATGATTTCTTGAATTACTTACTCATGATTATGGATTATTGACTATTGTATTTCATTTTTATGCTTAGTTATGTTTTTCACTGTCATCCTTATTAGTAGGGGTGTGCATCGGTCAGTTCAATTCATTTTATGTATTATCATTTGGTTTATTGGTTTTTAAATATGCTAAACTAATAACCAAACCAATAAGATATTTTTTATCAGTTTTCAATTTATCAATTTTGGTCCTTAACAGTTCGATTTTCTATTTAACCAATAAAAAATACTTATAAAATAAATATGTCTTCTCTAACAAATTCAACGCGACAAGAAAATAATGTAACTTTACAAATGCTCATAAAATAGAAATAATAATAACAAACATGAAAAGAACTATATATGTGTAACACAACGAGAAATTAAGAGGAATATGGTTCTTACTTTAGGTTTTGATGGTTTGTATAATGTAAAGTTGTGAACTCAAAGTCACAATGAAATATGAATTAAATGCTAAATGACGAAGACATAACTAGTAAGATATTGAGATTAATATTTAATATTTATGTATAGGTAAAAGTAGTAAATTACTCTAGTTTTAATGGGTTATCGGTTTACCCAATAAAATTATATTAAAAAGCAATATCGAACCAATAACTCAATAATTTTTTTATTAAACCATTAAAAACCCGTTAACCTAAATAAATCAATCACTTTTTTGATTTGGTTATTGCACACCCCTACTTATTAGTTCTTGACATGATTTTGTTTATGATTCTTGAAGCTTATATTTTAAAATATGATTTTAGAGTCTTTATGTTATTATTAAAGCTATTTTGAGAATTTACAAGTTATGCATGCTCTAGAAAATATTTTCATGATGTGAAGTATATGTTTTAGAAAGAGATTTCAGCATATGATTTTAGAAAGGAAGGCTTGAGCTTTGTCTCACAAATTAGAGCATAGTCTCACAACAAAATATGATTTAGAAAAAGATATTTGAGCAAGACTCAATATAAGCTTATATAGATATGTTATGAGTTATATAGATAGCATATTTTTGGAGTAATATTTAGCACTGAGTGAATGAGGGTTATAGTTAGCCCAAGTTCCAGAACTATGTGCCACCGTAGGATTATGTTTCACCGCTTTTTCAGTTGACCATTTGGCCTTGAGAGGCTCAGATTAGTGGATCTACATTAGACAAACATATTCTATACCTGGCAAGATATAGAGCAACCCTCCCCAACTGAGATTGTAAGTTGGTGCATCATGAGCTTACATGAAAAAAACTATATATGTGTAACACAACGATATATGTCGGTTATGCCAGTATCGTACCCCTACAATCATCTTGAAGAGTACGTATGCCTTCCATCCCTGAATAAAATTAACAATACATTCTATGAGGCATGTCGTAAGAAATCCCAAACTTACTCTCACCACGAATAGAGTCTAGCCATAATGTCTCAATTCGTTCTTGGGTAAGTGTCATGCCTCGACTATCAATTGGTTGAGTCTGACCTCCACTAATTGTTGTTGTTGATTCTAAATTTAGTAGTGAAAATATTAGACTACAAATTTAGAAAAAATAAAGTAATTATTACTTTAGCTTATGTAGGTCTTCTCAACCCAAATGTCTCATCTTCGGAGGTTCTCTTCTTTCTCGTGTGAGTGCCATGAATGCCTCATCTTGAGTTACTGACCTCCCAAGTTCTTTTTCTACAAATGAAATTAACTTAGTTATTGATCAAGAGTAATTAATTATTAATATTCTACAATATCACTTAAGAAAATATACTAGTTTCCTCCTCAATCCATTGGCTTTGAACCCCACTCATAAGTTGAGAGACACCCCAATAAAATGCTTTGAATGATTTCATACATTTCTTATGGCAAGTCAATCCTCCGCACTAGGCTTAGCGAAGTTCTAAACCTTGAAAAAGATTCGAAGTGTGATTTCACATACATTTTTCTAAATATCCTACTATATTTGGTAAATGAAAAATCAGCTACATTTTGTAAATACATGTCTTATTTAAGAAAACTTCATCACTCTAATTATCCTTTATATTGATATTTAAGAAAATTACCAAATATAATTATACTTTGAGTTCTTATAGCAAATTCTAAAAATAAATCCTAAAACCCCTTTCATTCCTAATATACCATGGCCGCAACCCACTTCCATTCCCCTATTCTTTTTCCTCCTCTTCCTTTGCTTTTCTTTTTCACAATCATTGTGTTTCCACTAAATGAGTCACATTCCCCCTTTCTTTTAATATTCTATGAATTCAGATTTGAGTAAAAGGTTGAAATTTTTGTTCTAATTTGAGGTCACTTTGATTTTTCAGTTTCGATTTGAGAAAGTGTATCTAGCAAATTTGAGTGCTTTGTTAACCCCTTCAAATGAATGTTTGATGTGAGATAGAGCGACTTACCCTAAAATCAATGCATTTAGCAAAATTAAGATATTGTTGATACAATTAGGTTGAACGAATATAGTGTATTCAAGTAGATTGTGCGAAGAAATACAACAAAATCATCGTGTCAACCGATATAACATGAGTTTCAGAAAACTCTGAGCACTAATATAACATGAATTTCAGAAAAAAATGTATCACTAATATAACAAATTTTAAAATTGATGCTATGTTTGCTAATTTGTCAAACGATCATTGTGTGAGTTTCTTGATTTTCCTTCGCTACAAATTTCAAGTTTCATCAACACTACATTCCCCATTAACTTGTTTCATCATTAAATAATTAATATTAATAATAATTAATACTCCCTCTATTTCATATTAATTGAATTTTTGAGGCATTTTCTATTTTCCAAATTAATTTAATTGTTCAATTTTCAAGACTATTTTTAAAATATTCTTCTAATTTTACTCTTCATTTGGATTTTCAATATGATGACTTCAATAAATTTGACAATAATTAATAAAGGTAAATATGGAAAATTATATTCAATCTATGTCTTAATCTACTTTTTTTAAAGATATGAAACATCTCAAAAATTTAATTAATATGAAATAGAGGAAGTATTAAATATTTAAGAACATAAAGTCGGTTAATAATTTAGGATATTTTGGTTCTTCAATATTTAGCACGGAACATTCATGCTTCCTATAGTATAGTTCGTTCTATAGATACACAAATATATTATTTGGGGCTTAATCCTTGAGTCGCCTGAAGAAACAGAGTTGATCGGAAAAGATGCTTCAGATCCGTCTTAGCAAGCCAGCAAATGAGAGTGGTGGAGTTGCTAAGTGGTTGCCTCCTGAAACTGTTACAGTTGCTTGCCCTGATCATCTTGTTTTATCTGATCTTCCTGTAGCCAAGAGCGTTGGTACAGTAAATCCTGCATCTATGCTCAAAACTCTTGGCCGGAGGTCCCGTCGACAGCTTGCTGAACGAGTACATTTTTGTGTCTGCTGTGACTTTCCAATTGCTGTTTATGGACGTCTGGTGAGTGTACAATACAATCTTCAACCTTTAAATTTTTGCCCTAATTTTTCTAATTCTTGTTTATGGACGTTTGGTCACTAGTTAATACAAACTTCAACCCTTAAATTTTGCCCTAATTTTTGTGTCCGCCTCTGATTTTCTAATTATTAGTATTTGTGAATATCTGGTGTGTATAGAAAGTTCAAACGTTTACTTTTGCCCTAAGTTGCTCACTCTCTAAAAATGCAAGGATCCTACACATGTCTGATGACATTTTTGAAGAGTCGAGCAACCTAGCTTTTGCCTATGTTTATAGAGGCAACATATTTTTCAATCAATGATATTCATATTCCTACTATTAATAATGAGAGATCAGGACTAGGCTACCTGGTGGCTGCTGCTACTTAGTACTCCTTTCTTTTAAAGATGAAGTAAGAATAATTCTTTAATGGCGTCTGGTGGATGCAGAAATGAGAAGTATATATATATATATAGGAAATTAAAACAGAGAGATTTAGACTACAAGGATAGGGAGCTGACAAAATCTAAGAGGTACTCTTGGGAGCCTACCGGTGTAAAGTTATGCCAACGGAATAAGTTTAAAATACACCTAGATTTTACAGAGTGCATGCGAATTAATACACCATCAATTTCTTTTTAAACATATGCACCAAAATATACTGGTTGATATCATCCTCTATATCTTTCTGATGTATTTTTTTATCAACTTTCCAAAATCTCCGGCTCTCATAGGCATCATCCTATTGTATGTCATAACCCAAGAACATCCAAAATTAGAAGAAAATATTCCAAATGTCTGCAACTACTGGGCAGTGTAGGAAGAGGTGTTTAGTTTCTAGACTTTGCTGGTACATGTAGGATATATCATCTGTTCACTATCTGAATGTTCCTCCTGCTAACGTTATCCTGTGGCAGGCTTCATAGATTGGTGCCCTTTGAGTTTGGGGTAATTTTATAATTATCCCTCGTGAACTTTATAAAAATAAAACTAAAAAATTATCCTGTATGAGCTTTTACAGAGTGCATGGGAATTGAAACACTGTCAATTCCTGAAAGTGAGGTTCCATCCCAATCATGAAGTGTTCTCAATTCTTTCTATTTGTCTTTTCAAATAATCTCTATTTGGCTCCTTTAAGTAATATTTTTTCTATCTATTATAGAGAACTGATTCGTTCCTTAATCATGTGATTACCGTTAGAAAAACTACATACTTATGTATCATAGGTTATATATAAGTTTCTTGAGTACTTTATAATGGTCTTGGGCCACTCCACCTAAAGTATTGTAAGTCTTAAAGAATATGATACAGTGGATTATGTTGAAGTTGAATTAGAAGTCTGGTTTATCTGTTCTTCGGTTGAACAACACAATCTTAACGAAGTTCCAAGTCTAACCTAGGTAAGCAAGCATGTCATAGATCTATATGTAACTTCGATAGCATACCTTTCATACCAGCCCCTTTCATAAACTGACCACTAGATAGATCGATTCCTGATGACCTGATCTGTGAAAGTCCCAGCTGCAAATGACCTCTCACGCGCCGTCATGCACCAGCGGTAGTCAGCATCGGCAAACGCACCAACATCACACGCCGACAAGTGAAGAACTTTTTAGGCAGTTTCCAACCTCGTTCTTTTTCTTTAGAGGCCGTCCACACCTTCCAGAATTCTTCATTCAAACTTTCAAGCATACATGACATAAAATAGTTTCCCTGTTTTTGTCCATACAGTCCCACTGTCTACTATCCCTTATTACTATAATTCCTCCCTTGGTAGCGCACACTGTTAGTTTTGCCCAATTAAACCCACCTATTAACCCAAATGTGATGTATTAAACTGGATATCCATACCTCAAGTTTCGTTTCTTGATGGCATATTGCGAATCAAAGATTTGAGAATCTCTCTTTTGCTCAACTTGTTCAACCCTTGAACTTAATATTTAAGCTTCATCCTGAGAATGCTTTTTGGTGCCTACCCCTCGTCTTTCTACCCCACTCCATAATTTATACCACATTTGAGTCTGTTCTAGTTAGGGATGAGCATACATATTGAAAATACAGACAAAACCGAATTAATTCAGTTTCGGTGTTATTTTAAATAAAACTTCGATATTCGATATTGTTCTTCGGTTTAACCGAAGTTTTCATTACATGAACCCAAAATACCAAAACCTGGCAGTAACTAAGCTTTGGTTCAAATCAAAAGCCAAAGCTGCAGTTGGCCCCTTCCCTTCCAAATTCGGAACACCCACATGAGGGGCCATGCGAGTAGTGCCAGATGGCACATCTGAGACAGTTTCATCTATTTTTACTGGTGATGTCTTGTGAAGTTCCTGCCATGTTCACTAAGCATGAACCATCTATCATAATCTTCACTAATATCAACAAATTCAAATGATTTCTCATCAGACAGTGTAATTTATTAGCCATCACTGGACAAATAATATTAGGTCAAAAAAAGCCATGAGAAAGTTCTAAGTTGGAAACCGAAAGAGGAAAAGTAGGATATGGAAGAAAGAAACTAGAGAGAAGTCAATCTTCTTTTTACCAAAAAAAGGGACTCAAGTGGCCACTTTTTTGGTACTATACTAATTTCAGTTACTGTTATGGGCATTCTTAGAATGACCACTACTTGATATCTCCCTCATGCCATCACTTGGTTGAGAAAATATTTCCTTGTAAATCGCTAAGGGGCCATTTTGTAGAGTGTATAAAAATAATGCTAAATAGAATGTATTAGTAATGCTTGCATTAGCAATGCATGTATTAGTTATGCTTGCATTAACTATACATAGAATATTTTTATGCATTGTTTGGTTTGATGCATTAAAAATAGAAGGCATTGCATTAAAAAAATTATTTACAAAGATACCCCTCACTATTATGGTGGAAAAGATATAAAAAAAAAGGTATTGAGGGGCAATTGGGTCTTTAATTGAGTTAATGCATGCATTAAAACCATTGCATTGCTAATACCTAGAAATCCATGGTATTAGCAATACACACCTTAATACACAATAGAGTGTATTAGTTATACATAGGTTGAAAAAGAGTACCAAACAAGGTACTAGTAATACACAAGGTTAATGCAAGCATTATTTTTTTTAATACACTCTACCAAACAACCCCTAAATCCTTTACATATATCTTCTATGTGATCTGCAGAACTCAATTGGCACCAAAGATGACCCCCTTCAAAAATAACTATTTCCTATTGTTTTATGTATGTCACATATTCCAGAACTTGTTTTCGTTTTAAAGATAATGCATTTATTGAATAACTTGTCCCCGTTTCATACACTAAGTGGTTAATGCTTTTCCTATTATCTTGTGTGTAATGTGGCAAGTCTGGCATAACTTTTTCTTGTTATTACGAAATGTCTGTATGTCATACACTAACTGGGTAATGCTTTTGAAAGCTGGTGTAAGACTCATGTTGGATGACATTATCAATGTTATGAACTGTTGGAACACACTATCACCTTTATATTTACTTCTCTCAACCACATTTCTAGTCAAAATGATCTTTACTATCTTCTTTTTGCAGAGTCCATGTGAACATATCTTCTGTTTAGATTGTGCCAGGAGCGACTCTCTCTGCTACCTGTAAGCATATATCCTATTTCTCCACTTTAAGAGTGATATTATCATTGCTTTAGGATATAAAATCATCAACTATGTATCAAATATTATTTTGGACATCCTCACATTTAAAGATGGCAAGTCAAAAGGATTGCAAACAATATAGTGATTTATAAGGGATATGCTGCTGGTAGGAGCATGGGGTACTATAAGGCGTGTCTTTTAGATCTTGGCTGTTCTACTTAAACCTGAATTTCACATTGATATTTTGTCAGGTCATGTTTCAGTATATTATCTCTGTTGTTAGGCCTGAATTTTCCTTTTTTTTTGTCGAGTAGACTAGGGGATTGACATCTTAGTTTTTTAGTCTAATCCTATATCAGCTTGGCTAGTTTTTGAAATACCATTTTATTAGAAATTCTCTTCCAAGTTAGAGAGATATTGCTCCTTTGAAGAGTTTCATCAGCCCTGGTCGTGGCAGATGGTTGATTTTAACTCTGACTCGAAATTTGGAATCTCATCAAGAACATTTATGATTGTCATGATAAGCATCATCTGGAAAATTCTCACACATTCTTATTCAACTATATTGCTACTTAATTGTTAATGAGTAAGCTAGGATGGTTAGTTTGGCTTTACCTGTTCCATACTTGTTTCTCTGATCTAATGATATGGAATCCAAACTACATTTTTCTTATTCAGCTGTGATGAACGCATTCAGAAGATTCAAACGATTAAAATGCTGGAAGGGGTCTATGTCTGCGCAGCTCCGCATTGTCTCAAGTCCTTTCTGAAGAAGACTGAATTTGAATCTCATATTCATGAGAATCACAGTGATCTCCTTAGTGCAGAGAAAGATGAAAACATTTCAGAATCTGCTAGTGCTAGGAAATCTGCAGCATCTGAATCTACAGTGCAAGCACCATCTAGGCCCATGTTTTCTCCTGGTTCAGGTTCCCAGGCACATGATCGTGAAGACAAAGCTCATCATTCTCAATCTAGAGACCAACATCCTCCTAGGCCTTTTATGCAACAAAAGCCACCTTTCACTGTTTCAACCCAAAATCATCCACTAGAGCAACAGTCTGATAGTAATCCTCCTCCAGGCTTTGAAAGGCCTGGCATGCAGAATCGGCTACCTCAGCAAGGTTTTGATGTACAGCAGGGTTCATTCCGGCCAGATCCTAGTCACTTTCCAGACAAGCAGCAAGGGATTATGGGGAGTTCCCCTTTTTCTGAATTTCCAATGCATATGCAGCAACCTCATGGTTTTGCGGTGCCTATGTGTTCGAATCCAGGTTTGGCTCCTCAATCTGGTTATCCTCAGTTCGCAACTGATGGAGCTCAACCATTTTATGGTGGTGCTTCATTTGAGATACCTAGGCCAGACTCAACTCCTGAAAGGGGATCAGAACAAGGGTCTTTGCTAGGTTTTCCAACTGGTGCTGCAGGAAATATGAATTTTCCAGAAAATTACCCTCGGCCATGGAATATGGGGCAGTCGGCTGGGCCGTTTGAGCCCACTGCAGTTCAACCTTCCCCAGATGGTTATGTTAATGCTACTGATCCTCAAGGAAGAGCAGTATTTCTCCAAGGAGACTATGGAAGGAATGCCAGTGTAATGCCCTCAAACCTGCGACCTCTGCCTTCAGCCAACAGAGGATTGGAAGGTGGACAGAGTAGTAACTCCATGGACACCAGAGATAGCAAGGGTATACTGATGCCACAACCTATGCCCCTCCCACCACCCCCACCTATACCTCATCACATGTCGCAACTCCAGATAGGAGGCAGACAGTATTCTGGTGATACAACCCACGATGGACAGGGCTATGGGTGGCAACATGAAAAATGTGATAATTACGGAAGCAGCCAAGACTAGTTATGTTCTTGTTATTCCTCTATCGTTTCTTTTGTAAGAACAGTGCCCATTTTGTGTTGCCTCAGTGTATTTTACTTTCTAAATATACCAACATTGTTTTGTTAAAACTGAAACGTTGGGTTCCCTGATATTTACCCAGCTTCTTGTTCAAACGCAAAAGTTTCATTTTGCTTATTCAGGATTTGCAGCTTCTGAATTGAGGCCAGAATATGCAAACAAGAATTAACTATTTATTGCTGTAGTACAATTATACATATCTAGCAGGCAAATCATGTTGCAAGCTTATAGCTTTGTCAAAACCTTGCAATAGTTTGCTCTGCAGGAAAATGGATGTACATAACCAGCCAGATCTACTACTACGCTTCAATCCCAAGTTAGTTTTCGTATCGATTTAAGAGGAGAATTGAAACACGGGCAGAACTTCTTTTGTCCTGGTTCCACTTCAATATATGGATGTACACTGTCAGCTATTTATGTTGTTAGTTGATTTGAATGCTGGTTGTGTTTCTCTTGTATCCCAGCAACTGATGTTACGCTTGTGTTAACTTAGCTCATATTCCTATTATTCGCGTACTTCTGAATATGCATCGAGTCCTAACGTGACGGTTTCTAAATGCTACTTTGTTGAACATGTTATAGATTCTGATAAATTGTTTGCTACTACTAATTTGCATCGTAAGCCACTGTAATAGAAAGGATTCATTCTTGTTTTGTTACTCTTATTGACCCTTCCTGCTAAAGTGCTCAACTTTTGGATACTTTATCGTAATAATATTTGTTTAAGTTTAGTTGTGACATTAACTTTAATGTGTTTATTTTGAGTAAAAGGAGGCTGTTTAAGTTCAAATTTATGGGTTGTTCATGTCTTGGGTTTTCAATTCCATATTCATATAAGTAGTTGTTTGATCCCATTTTCTCCCTTAGCATTCATTTTTCAGCCAAATCACTTGTATGACTTGTTAGTTAGCTAAAAACTCTAGTTTGTCATTTTAGAATTGTTAGGAATATAGTAGTTGTCGTTTCATTGTCTCAAGACACTTTTTTTTTTCCTTTTAAGGAAATTGAATGCATTTTGGTGCCTAATTAATGTAGGTAAGTGATACATCAGTTTTGTTTGCCATATTGTTTTTAATTGTCCAGTTTTAGGGAATTCCAATCATGTTATTTGTTTGTTTATGGATCTCTAGAAGGTAACTCTATATGTTAGAATGGAGTTATATCCTCAGGGAAAGTAATCAGCAAATGTCTGAACAAACATAATCATTGTTTAGCATGGTATAAATTCAGTTCTTTTGAAATTTTTATGTTGGTGTATGGATTCATTTATGTTGAAAAACTATATGCACAACGGAAGCATACCAGAATCATACTACTTACATGAATAGTAGGCAACACATAATTTATGTTAAAACACATAAACTTTCTGAAATTTAATTAAAGATTTACCTCTTGAAGCGTGAGATGATACCTTTAAGCGAATCCACATGCTAGTCCACAAACTGGACGATAGTTCTGCGGTCTTCTATAGTGATCCCAAGTTCACTTCCGAACTCTCAATACTTGGGTGGGCAAGTGTAACACCTCAGAAATTAGACTTAGACTTTGCAGTAGAAAACAATAGAAAAAGGTGAACCATGGAGGGGTTCATGGGCCGTGATGAAGACCACGGTCCGTCACCCTAATCATGGTTCACATCCTCCCATTAGTGGTGGACCATAGAGCCCCTCAGGGGACGTGGAACACCTCACAAGACGTGGGAAGGCTCGTGGAGGATAGACAGACCTCACCAAGCCCAGACATCAGACCACGGAGCCCTCTACGGATTGTGGTCTTGATGACAGGCCGTGGTGGCATTCGCCGTCTTGAGCCACTAGACTCCAGCTTAAGTGAGGAACCACGGAGATCTTCACGGTCTGTGGTCCTTCACACTGGCCGTGGTAGGGCTCGTGGTTGGACCACCCATAAATTAGTAGCCACTACAAGTAGACCACGACCTAGTTGACGGGCCGCAGTCCTTGTGACGGACCGTCACTGAGGTAGTGGTCGGCTTCGACATATTTTAAGTTAGGGGTCGTTTGGTCTTTTGCCCTATGCGTTGGACACCTAAACTATGCCATTTAACCCTTAAACTACGTAGGTTTGATCAGTTTAAGCATAGTAACTTAATCAGAACTACCCTAGTTAATCCATTCACTGAAATTCATCGATCTTAGAGCAAAACAGAGGGAAAGCCGAGCAGCCTCTCAAGAATA
Organism: Solanum commersonii; assembly: GCA_029007595.1. NCBI lineage: Eukaryota > Viridiplantae > Streptophyta > Magnoliopsida > Solanales > Solanaceae > Solanum > Solanum commersonii. The sequence goes on along the minus strand of JAJTWQ010000263.1, from coordinate 211,714 downwards.
CGCAACAACTTTCCTTCAGTTCCAGCCCCGAAATTGAAAGATTTCAGCATGAATTTCACCACCAGGTATGTGGGATTTCACTAGTGGGTTCCTTTCATCCACTAGGTCCCTAGAATTCAGTCAGATTCTTGATTTCTTATGCATTGTTTAGACCTAGGGTTTCTAGAACTTTAGATAATTGCTGCTATTTAGCTGTTATAGTATTCTAAATCATATTATCATGTTTTCGTGACATTGTTGCTTAGTTCCTTGCATGAAACTCAGAACCTTAGTTGTGTAGATTTGTTCAGTTCATTAATTACACTAGTTAGGTCAGGTAAACAAATATACATGCTCCAGATTTTGAATGTTTCATTATCAGTACTTAGATGTTGCATTCTCAGTTAGCATGTCAGAATATTGAGCTATCCAATATAATTCCGTGATTTTATATTATACAAATTTCTAGTTGGGAGTAGGCTTAACACCGAGTGGACTAGGGTTTAACGTACCCGTATAGTCCCAGAACTACGTGCCCCCATAGGTTTATAAGTCCCCTACGTGAGCATCAAATTTAGTGATCACGCTAGTCATGCCTTTATACCCCTGGCAAGGTATATTGGGTCCTCCCAATGGGGCGTATACATCAGACTTCAGATTTTAGCTCACGTGGTTTTATATCGGTTATTAGTAGCTCCCACAGTCAGCCTTTAGTGCAGTTGACCGGGCTTTTAGTTATATGTCAGTATTCAGTCTCAACATGTCATGTACTTGGTCATTGCATTCAGTTCAGTTTATTTCAGTATGTTTCAGTATTTCAATCATGTTCAGATTATATCATTGCTCAGTATGTTTTGTTCAGTTTATATGTTTGTTCAGCTTTTATCCTATCATGCATGCTCAGTACATTCCAATTACTCACGCATACTCTACGCTACATCCTTTCATGATGTAGGTTCAAGTATTCAACATCCAGATTACACATAGATCGGTTCCTAATCTCCAGTTCAACAGCTTCAGTGGTGAATCCTCATACTTCGAGGACAAAGACATCTGTTTCATATTTAGTCTTTCCTTTTAGTTTCAGTTTTGCTAGACTTAGCTGGGGCATGTCCCAACAATTCTAGTCAGTTAGAGGCTTTTTCAGACATAGTATTAGATTCATCTTTTGTACTTGAGTGATTGTTCAGTATCACTAAACTCATAGTATTTTATATATTCAGATCAATTTTTGGTATTCCCCACTACTAGTTATATCATGATTTATCTTCCGCATTAGTTTATCTTTTATAGATATATTCAATTTTGCTTATGAAATGCCAACTGAGGGTTAGCTTGGGGTCACTCGTGATCCTGGGTCTCGTGTTTACGTCAAGGGGGTAGCCTCGGGGTGTGAGAAACTTGGTATTAGAGCATTAGGTTCAAGAGTCCTAGGATGTCTTAAAAGTTGCACTAAGTAGAGTCCTTTTCATGGGTGTGAAGTGCACCACATCTAAAGAGAGGGAGGCTACGAAGTGTTTTAGGAAAAACTTCACTTTCTTGCTATTCTTATCGTGCGTGGGTATGATCTACTTTCAAACTCGTCGTTGTGCATTTTAGATCATGCCTCATCATAGAGCTTACACAAAGAATGCTAATGCCCGCAATGCTAATGCAGTTTCTCCAGTCCCAGACCATGAGGTTTCGAATGTAAAGTTTCGAAATGCTATCCAGCTCTTGGCTCAGAGTGTAGCTAACTAGAACAATCAACAGGCCCCAGTTCCTACAAATGATAATCATGGTTCAGCAGCAGCCAGGGTTTGAGATTTCATTCGGATGAATCCACCAGAGTTTCTACGATCGCAGGTTGGTGAGGACCCACAGATCTTTATTGATAAGGTTAAGAAAATATTTGGAGTGATGCAAGTGACTGGTAATGATAGGATAGAGTTCGCATCCTACCAGCTTAAAGATGTGGCTCACATTTGGTACACTCAATTGAAAGAAAATAGGGGTACGGATGCAGCTCATGTGACTTGGGAATGCTTTACGTGAGCTTTTCTGGATATGTTCTTACCGAGAGAGTTGAGGGAAGCTAGGGCTCAGGAATTCATGAATTTGAGGCAAGGTAAAATGTCAGTCCAAGAGTACGGACTTATTCACCCAAGTCTCTAGGTATGATCCACATATGGTTGCTGATTCGAAGGCACATATGACTAAGTTTCTGTATGGAGTATCCGGCTTAGTGAAAGCAGAGTGCATGAATGCTATGTTGTTAGAGAAGATGAATATCTCTAGGCTAATGACTTATGCTCAGCAAGTTGATAGATAAGGTTAACAAAAAGGCTAAAACAGGCAACTATAAGTACTTTTACCAAAAATAGGGTGGTGGAAATCGCTCACAGTTTCAGAAGAAATCTTCAGCCCCAACACCTTTATCAGCTAGTGCTCCATCCCCCAAGTTTCAACGGGATCAGAAGGGTAGGGCATTAGACTATAAGTCTGAGAGGAGTGCTTCGGGTAGCAGGACCTAGCCAACTTGTCCTAAGTATGGTAAGAACAATCTAGGTGATTGTCTTGCAAAGAAAAATGGTGCTTTGGGTTTGGCCAGTCTGGCCATAGGTTGAGTGATTGCCATTTTTCCAAGCAGAGGCAAGGAGGTAACAACAATAGGACTCAATCTACAACACCAGCAGGTCACCCAACTCAACATGTTACTTCATTTGGAATGCGTGGCGATCAGCGCCAAAACAGGTTATACTCTCTCCAGGCTCGTTAGGATCGTTGAAGATTCTCGTGATGTGGTCACTGATACGTTAGATGTATTTCACTTAGATGTTTATGCATTGTTAGATCCAGGGGCTACACTGTCTTTTGTAACTCCATATATAGTAGTAAACTTCGGTGTCTGTCCAGAAACTCTTTTAGAACCCTTCTCAATCTCTACTCTAGTTGGTGACCCAGTTACTAGACTAGTATACATAAATTACCTTATCACAGTCTCTCAGAAAGTTACCTCAGAAGATCTTGTAGAGTTAGAAATGGTAGACTTTGATATCATTCTAGGCATGGATTGATTACATTCTTGTTATGCCTCAGTCGATTGTAGAAATCAGATCGTTCGGTTTCAGTTTCCAAACGAGCCAGTCTTAGAATGAAAGGGTAGTAGCTCAGTACCTATGAGTTGATTTATTTCTTACCTTAAAGACAGAAATATAATCTCTAAGGGGTATATCTATCATCTTGTTCGGGTTAAGGATTCGAGCTCCAAAACCCTAACTCTTGAGTCAGTCCCTATAGTACATGGGTATCCAAAAGTGTTTCCAGAAGATCTTCCCCGAGTTCTTCCCGAAAGGGAAACTGACTTTGGAATTGAAATCCTTCTAGGTACCAAGGCCATTTCGATTCCTCCTTATTGAATGGCTCCAACTAAGCTTAAGGTATTAAAGGAACAATTGAATGACCTTCTAGATAAGGGCTTCAACAGATCTAGTATTTCCCCATGGGTGCACCAGTGTTGTTCGTGTAAAATAAAGATGGTTCTCTCAGAATGTGCATTGACTATCGTCAGTTGAATAAGGTCACCATCAAGAATAAGTATCTCATCCCCAGTATTGATGACTTGTTCAACCAACTCCAGGGTACTAGTTACTTTTCTAAGATAGACCTCAGATCTGGTTATCATCAGCTTAGAGTCAGAGATAGTGACATTCCGAAGACAACCTTCAGAACTCGGTATGGTCACTATGAATTTGCAGTTATGTCTTTTGGACTACCAAATGCTCCAGCAGCTTTCATGGACTTAAAGAACAGAGTGTTCAAACAATATTTAGACTTATTTGTTATTGTCTTCATTGGTGATATCCTGATTTATTCTCGAAGTGAGGAGGAGCATGCGACTCATCTGAGGGTTGTTCTGCAAACACTCAAAGATCGCCAGTTATTCGCTAAATTTAGCAAATGTGAATTTTGGTTATAGTCTGTCACTTTCCTTGGTCATGTGGTATCTAACGAGGGAATCCGAGTGGATTCTCAGAAGATAGAAGCAGTGAAACAATGGCCCAGACCCATCTCTCCAACAGATATCAGAAGTTTCTTGGGTTTGGCTGGTTATTACAGAAGATTTCTTGAAGGATTTTCATCCATAGCTTTACTATTGACTAAGTTGACTCAGAAAAAGGTTAAGTTTGAGTGGTCAGATGAGTGTGATAAAAACTTTGCAAAATTGAAAACTAGGTTGACTACAGCTCCTGTCTTGACTCTACTAAATGGTTCAGATGATTATGTGCTTTATTGTGATGCATCCAGGGTTGGCCTAGGTTGTGTATTGATGCAGAGATGTAAGGGCATAGCTTATGCTTCTAGACAACTTAAGGTCCATGAGAAGAACTACCTAACTTATGACATAGAGCTTGCAGTTGTAGTATTTGCCCAAAAAAATTGGAGACATTACTTGTATGGTGTTCATGTAGATGTGTTCACAGATCATAAGAACCTCCAGTATGTGTTCACCTAGAAAGAGTTGAATCTTCGTCAGAGGAGATGGCCTGAATTCCTCAAGGACTATGATATGACTTTATCATCCCGATATGGCCAATGTAGTAGCTAATTCTCTTAACAGACTATCTGTGTGTAGTGTAACACATGTTGAGGAAGGAAGGAAAGAATTAGCAAAAGATGTTCACCGACTTGCTCACATAGGTGTTGGTCTTACAGACTCATCAGATAGTGGAGTAATAGTTCAGAATAGATATGAATGTTCACTGGTAATAGAGGTTAAGGAGAAGCAAGATAGTGATCCTATATTTCTTCAATTGAAAGGTGAAGTTCACCAGCAGAAAGTAGAGGTTTTCTCCCATGGGGGAGTGAGTTGAGGCAGGAGATCCTTAAAAAGGTTAATAGTTCTAGATATTCTATTCACCGAGGTGCCACTAAGATGTATCGTGATCTACGTTAAGTCTTTTAGTGGAATAACATGAAGAGAGACATAGATTGTTTTGTGGCTAAGTGTCCTAATTGTCAACATGTTATGGTAGAACATTAGAAACCAAGAGGTATGACTTAAGAGATTAACATTCCTACATGGAAGTGGGAAATGACAAACATAGACTTCATTACCAGTTTACCTCGTACTTGTAGAAAACATGATTCCATTTGGGTAATAGTAGATAGAGTTACTAAGTCTGCTCACTTCTAGGCTGTCAAGACCACAAATTCAATGGCGGACTATGCCAAGCTTTACATTAATGAGATAGTCACGTTGCATGGATTCCTTTATCTATCATCTCAAATAGAGGTCCACAGTTTACCTCTCATTTCTGGAGATCGTTCCAGAAAGGTCTTGGTACCCAGGTAAATCACAACACAATATTTCATCCACATACGGATGGTCAGGCAGCGCGTACCATTCAAACCTTAGAGGACATGTTGAGAGCTTGTGTGATCCACTTCAAGGGAAGTTGGGATGGTCACCTACCTCTTATATAGTTAGCCTACAATAGCACTTACCATTCCAATATTTAGATGGCCCCTTATGAGGCACTATATGGGCGTAGATGCAGATCTCCGATTGGTTGGTTTGAAGTAGGTGAAGCAGCATTGATTGGGCCAAATTCGGTTGATGAAGCTATGGAAAAAGTTCAGCTCATTAGAAAGAGACTAAAGATAACCCAGAGTCGTCAGAAGACTTTTGCAGATGTGAGGAGAAGGGAATTAGAGATTGAAATTGATGATTGGGTTTTCGTGAAAGTGTCACCTATGAAGGGGGTGATGAGATTTTGCAAGAAAGGGAAGCTCAGTCCAAGATATGTAGATCCTTACAAGATCCAGAAGAGGGTTGGTAATATGGCATATGAGTTAGAGTTACCATTGAAACTAACAATCGTGCATCCAGTCTTTCACATTTCATTGTTAAAGAAGTATGTGGGTAATCTAGCATCAATAATACCATTAAAGTGTGTAGCTGTGAAGGACAACCCCACCTATGAAGAGGAGCCATTTGAAATCCTTGATCATTAGGTTTGTAGGTTGAGAAATAAAGAAGTAGCTTCAGTGAAGGTTTTGTGGAGGAGTCAGTCCGTAGAGGGATCTGCTTGGGAAGCAGAAGCGGCCATGAAGGACAAGTATCTTCATCTCTTTCCTTCTGATTCCATTTCAGCTTGAAGTAATAGTTCCTCTCTACTCTGTTAGCTTACTCTTGTGTAAATTCAGTCTTAGTATCATGTTCCTTCAGTTGTTCTTGCATTTTTTGAATATTTGATGTTCTTGGAACTCAGTTCAGTTAGAAATCATGTTCTAGTACTTAGTGGTAGGGATTGCAGCTCCTTCCCTCCATAGGCAGCTAGTTTAGGCTTCATTCGAGGACGAATGTTCGTAATGGAGAGAACTTGTAACACCTAGGAAATCACACTTAGACTTTGCAGCAGAAAACAATAGAAAAAGGTGAACCAGTGAGGTGTTCATGGGCCGTCACTTCATCGTGATTCACAGTCTCCCATCAGTGGTGGACCACGGAGCCACTCACATGCCGTGGACCACCTCACGAGCCATGGGAAGGCTCATCAAGGATAGACAGACCTCACCAAGCCCAAATATCAGACCACATAGTCCTTTATAGGCTGTGGTGGTATCCGTCGTCCTGAGCCACCTAATCCCAGCCCAAGTGAGGAACCACAAAGACCTTCACGGTCCGTGGTCCTTCACATGGGCCATTGTAAGGCTTGTGATTAGACCACCCAGAAATTAATAGCCATTGCCAGCAGCCCACAACCCAGTCGATGGGCAGTGGTCCTTGTGATAGACCATCATTTGGGTCGTGGTTGAATTTGATAGATTTTAAGCTAGGGGCTATTTGGTCTTTTCCCCTATGCGTTGGACACCTAAACTACATCATTTAACCCCTAAACTACGTAGTTTTGGTTAGTTTAAGCCTAGTAACTTAATTAGAACTTACCCTAGTTGATCCATTCACTGAAATTCATCGATCGTAGAACAAAATAGAGGGAAACATCGAGCATCCTCTCAAGAACACACAACAAGTTTTCTTCCAACCCCAAAATCAAAAGATTTATCCATGAACTTTGCCACTAGGTATGTGTGATTTCACTAGTGGGTTCCTTTCATACACTAGGTCCCTAGAATTTAGTCAGATTCTTGATTCCCTATGCATTGTTTAGACCTAGGGTTTCTAGAACTTTAGATAATTGCTGCGATTTAGCTGTTATAGTATTCTAAATCATATTATCATATTTTCATGACATTGTTGCTTAGTTCCTGGCATGAAACACAGAACCCTAGTTGTGTTGATTCGTTTAGTTCATGAATTACACTAACTAGGTCAGATATACATGCTCCATATTTCGAATGTTTCATTATCAATACTTAAATGTTTCATTCTGAGTTAGCATGGGAAATATTGAGCTATCCAGTATAATTCAGTTATGTTATATTGTACACATTTCTAGTTGGGAGTAGACTTAACATCGAGTGGACTAGGGTTCAGCGTACCCATATAGTCCCAAAACTACGTGCCTTTATAGGTTTATAACTCCCTTATGTGGGTATCAAATTTAGTGATCACGCCAGTCCCCCAGGCAAAGTATATTATGTCCTCTCGATGGGGCATATACATTCAACTCCATATTTTAGCTCACGTGGTTTTATGTCAGTTATTAGTAGCTCCCACAATCGGACTTTAGTGCAGTTGATCGAGCTTTCAGTTATATGTCAGTATTCAGTCTCAGCATGTCATGTACTTGGTCATTGCATTCAGTTTAGTTCATTTTTGTATGTTTTAGTATTTCCATCATGTTTAGACTATATCATTGCTTAGTATGTTTTGTTCAATTTATATGTTTGTTCAACTTTTATCCTATCTTGCATGTTCAATACATTCTAAGTACTGACGCATACTCTGTGCTACATCCTTTCATGATGTAGGTTTAGGTATTCAGCATCCAGACCACACATAGATCGGTTTTCGATCTCCAGTTCAACAACTTCAGTGGTGAATCCACATACTTCGAGGACAAAGACATGTTTTTCGTATTTAGTCTTTTCTTTTAGTTTTTGCTTTACTAAAGTTAGTTGGGGACATTCCTAGCCATTCTTGTCAGTTAGATGGCTTTTCAGACATAGTATTAGGCGCAGCTTTAGTACTTGAGTAATTGTTTATTATCACAAAACTTATAGTATTTTATCTATTCAGATTAATTTTGGGTATTACCCACTACTAGTTATATCAAGATTTAGCTTCCCCATTAGTTTATTGTTCATAGATATATTCAGTTCTGCTTATGATATGCCAGCTCATAGTTAGCTTGGGATCACTCGTGATCTTAGGTCCTGTGTTTACGTCAAGGGGGCAGCCTCGGGGTGTGAGAAACTTGGTATCAGAGCATTAGGTTCAAGAGTCCTAGTATGTTTGAAAACCCGCACTAAGTAGAGTCCTTTTCATGGGTGTGAAGTACACCACTTCTAATGAAAGGGAGGCTACGAAGTGTTTTAGGAAAATCTTTACTTTCTTGGTATTCTTATTGTGTATGGGTATGATCTACATTCTAACTCTTCGTTATGCATTTATGATCATGCCTGCTCGTAGAGATTACCCAAGGAATGCTAATGCCTGCAATGTTAACATAGTTCCTCTAGTCCAAGACCATAATGTTTTGAATGTAGAGTTTCGAAATGCTATCCAGCTTTTGGCTCAGAGTGTTGCTAACCACAACAGGGCCCCAGTTCATACAAATGATAATCATGGGTCAGCAGCAGCCAGGGTTTGAGATTTCATTCGGATGAATCCACTAGAGTTTCTAGGGTTGCAGGTTGATGAGGTCCCACATAAATTCATTGGGTTAAGAGAATCTTTGGAGTGATGTAACTGACTGGTAATGATAGGGTAGAGTTGGCATCCTACCAACTTAAGGATATGGATCACATTTGGTACACTCAGTGGAAAAAAAATAGGGGTACAAATGAAGGTCCTGGTACTTGGGAATGCTTTACTGGAGCTTTTTTGGACTAGTTCTTCTCGAAAGAGTAGAGGGAGGCTAAGGCTCAAGAATTCATAAATTTGAAGTAAGTTACAATGTCAGTCCAAGAGTACAGACTTATTCACCCAACTCTCTAGGTATGCTCCGCATATGGTTGCTGATTCGAGGGCACAAATGACTAAGTTTCTATTTGGAGTATCTGACTTAGTGAAGATAGAGTGCAATATTGCTATGTTGTTAGTGGAGATGAATATCTCTAGACTTATGACTCATTCTCAGCAATTTGAGGGAGATAAGCTTAGGGAAATAGACAAGGAAAACAAAAAGGCTAGAACAGGAAACTATGAGTACTCTCAGCAAAAATCGGGTGGTAGAAATCACTCGTAGTTTCAGTAGAAATCTTCAGCCTAAGCACCTTTATCAGCTAGTGCTCCATCCCCCTGGTTTTGACAGGATCAAAATTGTAGGGCATAAGGCTCCAAGTCTCAGGGGAGTGCTTCAGGTAGAAGGACTTATCCAACTTGTCCAAACTGTGGTAAGAACCATTCAGGCGAGTGTCTTACAGGTAAAGAAGGATGCTTTGGGTGTGGCCAGTCTGGCCATAAGTTGAGGGATTACCCTTCTGCTAGGCAGGAGCAAGGAGGTAATACCAATAGGACTCAGTGTACAACATTAGTAGCACCAATAGGTTGCCCAACTCAGCAGGTGCTTCATCTGGCACTGGTGGCGGTCAGCGCCAAGACAGGTTATACGCTCTCTAGGCTTGCTAGGATCAGTAAGATTCTCATAATGGGATCACTGGTAGGTTACTGGTCTTTCAATTAGTTGTTTATGCATTATTAGATCCAGGGGCTACCCTGTATTTTGTAACTCTATATAGAGTAGTAAAATTCGGTGTCAGTCTAGAAACTCTTTTAGAACCCTTCTCAGTCTCTACTCTAGTTGGTGACCTAGTTATAGCTAGATAGGTATACATAAATTGTCCTATCACAGTCTCTCAGAAAGTCACCTCAACAGATCTTGTAGAGTTAGAAATGGTAGACTTTGATATCATTCTAGGCATGGGTTGATTACATTTCTGTTATGCGTCAATCGATTGTAGAACTAGGATTGTTTGGTTTCAAATTCCAAATGAACCAGTCTTAGAATGGAAGGGTAGTAGCTTAGTACCTAGGAGTCGATTTATTACTTACCTTAAGGCTAGAAAGATGATCTTCCTGGAGTTCCTCCTGAAAGGAAAATTGACTTTGGAATTGATCTCCTTCTAAATACCCAGCCTATTTCGAATCCTCCGTACTGAATGGCTCCAGCTGAGCTTGAGAAATTGAACGAACAGTTGAAAGAACTTCGAGATAAGGGCTTCAACAGACCTAGTATTTCCCCATGGGGTGCACTAGTGTTGTTCGTGAAAAAGAAAGATGGTTCTCTCAGAATAAGCATTCACTATCGTCAGTTGAACAAGGTAACCATCAAGAATAAGTATCCCACCCCAAGATTGATGACTTGTTCGACCAACTTCAGGGTGCTAGTTGCTTTTCTAAGATAGAACTCAGATCTGGTTATCATCAGCTTATAGTCAGAGATAGTAACATTTCGAAAAGAGCTTTTAGAACTCGGTATGGTCACTATGAATTTGTAGTTATGTCTTTTGGACTAACAAATGCTCATGCAACTTTCATGGACTTAATGAAAAAAGTGTTGAAACAATAGTTGGACTTATTCATTATTGTCTTCATTGATGATATCCTCATTTATCCTCAGAGTGAGTAGGAGCGCGCGACTCACCTGAGGGTTGTTCTGCAAACTCTCGATGGTCGCCTGTTATTCGCTAAGTTCAGCAAATGTGAATTCTGGTTATAATCTATCGCTTTCCTTGGTCATGTGGTATCTAGCGAGGTAATTTGAGTGGATTCTCAAAAGATAAAAGCAGTGAAACAATGGCCTAGACCCATCTCTCCAACAGATATCAGAAGTTTCTTCAGTTTGGCTAGCTATTACAGGAGATTTGTTGAAAGATTTTCATCCATAGCTTCACCATTGACTAAGTTGACTTAGAAAAAGGGTAAGTTTCATTGGTCAGATGAGTGTGAGAAAAGCTTTGCAGAATTTAAAACTAGGTTGACTGTAGCTCCTATGTTAACTCTACCAGATGGTTCAGATGGTTATGTGATTTATTATGATGCATCCAAGGTTGGCCTAGGTTGTGTATTGGATGCAGCGAGGTAAGGTCTTATCTTATGCTTCTAGAAAACTCAAGGTCCATGAGAAGAACTACCCGACTCATGACCTCGAGCTTGCAGTTGTAGTATTTACCCTAAAAATTTGGAGAGATTACTTGTATGATGTTCATGTAGATGTCTTCACAGATCATAAGAGGCTCCAGTATGTGTTCATGCAGAAAGAGTTGAATCTTCGTCAGAGGAGATGGCTTGAATTCCTCAAGGACTATGATATGAATGTGCTTTATCATCCCGGTTAGGCCAATGTAGTAGCTATGCTCTTAGCAGATTATCTATGGGTAGTGTAGCACATGTTGAGGAAGAAAGGAAAGAATTAGCAAAAGATGTTCACCAGGTTGCTCGCTCAGGAGTTGGTCTTACAGAATGTCAAATGGTGGAGTAATAGTTCAGAATAGATCTGAATCTTCACTGGGAACGGAGGTTAAGGAAAAACAAGATAGTGATCCTATATTGCTTCATTTGAAAGGTTCAGTTCACCAACATAAAGTAGAGGTTTTCTCCTAAGTGGGAGATGGTGTGATTCTTTATAAGGGTCGATTATGTGTTCCTAATGTAGGTGAGTTGAGGCAATAGATCCTTTCAGAGGCTCATAATTCTAGATATTTTATTCACCTAGGTTCCACTAATATTTACCGTGATCTGCGGGAAGTCTTTTGGTGGAACGACATGACGAGAGACATAGTAGATTTTTTGGCTAAGTGTCCTAATTGTTAACAGGTTAAGGAAGAACATCAGAAACCAAGAGGTATTACTCAAGAGATTAACATTCCTACATGGAAGTGGGAAGTGATAAACATGGACTTCATTATAGGTTTACCTCGTACTCGCAGACAACATGATTCTATTTGGGTAATAGTAGACAAAGTTACTAAGTCTGCTCACTTCTTGGTTGTCAAGACTACAAATTCAGCGGAGGACTAGCCAAGCTTTACATTAATAAGATAGTCAGATTGTATAGGGTTTCATTGTCTATCATCTCAGATAGGGGTCTACAATTTACCTCTCATTTTTGGTGATCGTTCCAGAAAGGTCTTGGTACCCAGGTACATCTCAGCACAACATTTCATCCACAGATGAATGGTTAGGTAGAGCGTACCATTTAGACCTTAGAGGACTTGTTGAGAGTTTGTGTGATCGACCTCAAGGGCAGTTGGGATGATCTCCTACCTCTTATAGAGTTCACCTATAACAAAAATTACTATTCTAGTATTCAGATGGCTCCTTATGAGGCACTATATGGGCGTAGATGGAGATCTCTAATTGGTTTGTTTGAAGTAGGTAAAGCAATATTGATTGGGCCAGATTCGGTTCCTAAAACTATGAAATTTTTTAGCTCATTAGAAGTAGACTAAAGACAGCCCAGAGTTGTCAAAAATCCTATGCAGATGTGAGGAGAAGGGAATTAGAGTTTGAAATCGATGATTGGGTTTTCGTGAAAGTTTCACCTATAAAGGGGTTAATGAGATTTTGCAAGAAAAGGAAGCTCAACCCAAGATATGTAGATCCTTACAAGATCCTGAAGAGGGTTGGTAATGTGGCATATGAGTTAGAGTTACTATCGGAACTAACAATCGTGCATCTAGTCTTTCACATTTCATTGTTAATGAAGTATGTGGGTGATCCAGCATCAATAGTACCATTAAAGTGTGTAGCTGTGAAGGACAGTCTCACCTATGAAGAGGAGCCAATTGAAATTATTGATCATCAGGTTCGTAGGTTGAGAAATAAAGAAGTAGCTTCAGTGAAGGTTTTGTGAAGGAGTTAGTCTGTAGAGGGAGCTACTTGGGAAGAAGAAGTTGACATGAAGGCCAAGTATTCTTATCTCTTTCCTTCCTATTCCGTTTCAGCTTGAGGTTATAGTTCCTCTCCAGTCTCTTAGCTTACTCTTGTGTAAATTTAGTCTTAGTATCATGTTCCTTCAATTTTCTTGCATTTTCAGCATAGTTGCATCTTCTTGGAACTTAGTTTAGTTAGAAATCAGGTTCTAGTACTCAGTGGTAGGTCTTGCAGCTCCTTCCTTCCATACTCAACTAGTTTAGGCTTCATTTGAGAACGAATGTTCCCAAGGGGGAGATATTGTAACACCTTGAAAATTAGACTTAGACTTTGCAGTAGAAAATAGTAGAAAGAGGTGAACCACAGAGGGGTTCACGGGCCGTGACCAGGACCACGGTCCATCACCCTCATTGTGGTTCACCTTCCCATCAGTGTTTTACCACGGAGCTTCTCATGGGATGTGGACCACCTCATGATCTGTGGGAAAGCTCGTGGAGGATAAACAAACCTCACCAAGCCCATACAATAGACCACGAATCCCTCTACGGGCCGTGGTGGCGTTTGTCGTCCTGAGCCACCAGACCCCAGCCCAAGTGAGATAATACAGAGATCTTCACGGTCTGTGGTACAATTCGTGGTTGGACAACCCAGAAATTACTAGCCATTGCCAGCAGACCATGACCGAGTTGATGGGTTGTGGTCTTTGTGACAGACCATTGATATACTGTGAGTTTACGATATTTTTATTACATTTCACTTAAGAGTTGTGTGTGTCTAGGGCCATTTTGTATTGGTATTAATGTGTTTTTATCATGTTTGCAGGAAATAAGTTCGGATGTAGAAGTTGAGAGACACAACTGAAGAATGTGCAGAAAAGGGCATCTACGAACGTGATCTACGGATCGTAGGTCCAGTCATATTTTGTAGATAGTACGCGTAGATGGACAGGAATGGCTTGAAGGAAAATCAGGGAATTCTTGACTAAGTATGGAACCACGGTTACAAATGACGAATCGTAGATCGACCTACGGGCCGTCCCGCAGTTCCATCAAATGATTCAGAGAAGGGGGTTCCAGTACCTGATTTTGAAAGTCTAAGTATGGAGCTACGGAGGAGGATCTATGGACCATGGATCAAAACACGGTCCGTCCTGCTAAGCCGTCGATTTTTACTGAGAGGTGGAGATTTCGTGCTTTGGAAATTTGCATCAGTCCCAAACCACGGAAGGGACCTACGGACCGTAGGTCAATGTCGTAGATCGAAACCATGTACAAAAACATTATTTCCTTATTTCGTTTCCTTTTTATTTGGGACATGTTTTTCTATATATAGGGCATATAAACCTCTTTTTGGGGGGTTAGACCTTATTACTTTAGTTCTAGTTTTTGGCTTTGGAGATTAACTTGCAATTTTAGCAATTCTTGATTTCCTAAGTTCATTTTGAAGACTTTGACTTTGAACTTCAAGTTGTGATTCTGGGTTTCTTCTTTTTGTTACGTAAGTTCATAATTTCTTCATCTAAAAATATGAATTGTGTTCTTGCAACTACGAGTAACTAAATCCACAACTAAGGTTGTGGGAACCAAGAGTGATTAACAATGTATGAATAGTAACTAAGTAATTCTCAAATAGTTTTATTGCATGCATTGATAATTCTTTCGTTTAGAAGTCTTTTTAATGGTGGCCAACGTTAGAACTCGCCTTGTTGCTACTTGCCAGACTAAGGAAGTAGCTGTTAAGAAAAGAATTATCAACATAGATTTAGTGTGATTTAGTGTGATACTATCTAATAGTCTAATGTCAATTGGTGCTAGGGTGAAAACTAAGTCGTACATTGATGTGATGTCTAATATGAGGTAAAGGTAAGGCTTAGTAAATTATACACGCGTAGCCAGACCAAGGTACGGGGTGAAGTTCTCTAGTTGTCGGACCAAGGAATTAGAGATACATAAATTTTCACTTTGCATGTAATACACTACGAAAGGATTACTATTAGTAGGATAACCGCGTTATGAGCTTATGGGGAACACGTACACCCTAGTTACTTTCTCTCATTGATAACAACAAAGATTGAATCCTCCTCACTTATTACTTAACTACAATCAAGCATTTGTTTCACAAATCTCCCTCCCCCCCCCCTTTTACTTTCTTGTTTATAATAGTAAGTTAAGTTTAAGTCTAAACCATATTCCTCGTGGGATCGACCCCAACCTCCAAGTTGGGTTCTTTATTTGATAACGATCGCTTATATTTCTTTAGGGAGGTGTAATTTGAGTGTATCAAATTTTAGCGCCACTGCTGGGGAATAAGGCTTTTAGATTAATTTTAACTACATTATTGAACTTTAGTCAATTATTTGCTAATTTTACTTTTCTTTTTTTGTTTTTGTTTCTCTCAGGTTCCTACTTTAGTGTATGCCAAGTACACGGAGTCTAGTTGAACCACTGACTCCTTATGATCCAAAATTGAACAGAACTTTGCGAAGGATGAATAATCAAGGGGTCCCAACCAATCCTATGAGAGGAAATCTAGGTGATAGAGTTGAGTTGCATCCTCCTAGGGTTGATGATGAGAATGTTGAAAATTAAGGTAGTAATCTATTGAGAGATGCATTGAGGGTACATAATCCACCAGAACCGATGTTGCGTGATAACTATAGGGTCGACATTAATGCCTCTGAATTTGAAGGACATATTGTTCTACCTCCGGGGCATATATTCATGGTGACGAGCAGTCTGATGCAGATGCTTATAGCAAGGGGTTTGTTCTCTGGTATAGCATCGAAGGATCCACATAGGCACATGGCCAAGTTGAGGAGTGTTTGCAATAGTTGCATGGGTCGACTGGATTTAGACATGGAAGTCATTGGATTGAGAGTCTTCCCTCTATCATTGACCAGAGATGCTGCTTATGGTTTACCGAGCTTCCTTATAACTTAATTCACACATCGAATCAATTGTGCAAAGTGTTCATGACAAAATACTTCCCAGTGTCAAAGAAGCTGAACCACAAAGATAAAATCAACAACTTCGTCGCAATACCTGGAGAGTCTATGAGTAGTTCGTGGGACAGGTTCACTGCTTTCATAAGAAGTGTCCCAAACCACTGCATTAATGATGAGTCACTAAATGAGTATTTCTATAGATGCCAAGATGACAATGGTAAGGCTGTGCTTGATACTATCGCATGAGGATCATATGGTGAGTGCACTTTTGAGGAGATCACTGAGAAACTAGAGAATATTTCTCGAAACAATAAAGCATGGAGCACTCGAAAGTCAGACATTTGAAGAAGCACTTTTGCAGTTCAATCTGCACCTAGTCAATATGCCAATGACATTCGTAAGGAGATGACTCAGATGAGGACAGAACTTGGGTTGGTGTTGAAGGATGTGAGTGGAGGTACCGAAAAGATAAATGTTGTGAATTATTTGACTAGGAATCCACCATCGGTTGAGGAATGTTATTATGAAGAGGATACTTATGCGGTGAATGATCAGATGGGAGGTTTTCGAGCCAACGTCCAAGGTTCCAATTCGGATAATTGGCGCCAAGGTCAAGGAAACCAAGGTCTAAACTATGGAAACTACAATTGGTCTATGGCAACAAAAATGAAATAACTATGGCAACAAAAATGATAGGGGTGGTCCTTATGTTCCTTCTCAAAATTGGGAATCTGGTAATATGAAAGTTGGGGGTAGTATGTCACAGATTGAGGATATGATGCAGAAGATGATAAAGAGGTTTGATTTGAGTGATGAATGTGAAGGAGATGCGAAATGACTTGTCTAGTATTGGTAAAAAAGTTGATGCCCATGCAGTGTCGATCAAGCAACTCGAGAAACTGATGAGCCCACAAATTGGACTCATTTAGGGATATATTTTGATAGAATTAGTGTCCTCAAATGCATATTTTGTCTCAATATCTAATGAAAACCCTTAAGTTTTAGGTATTTGGAGTTGGAGGGAAATCATTGACACTAAGCAAAATGGAACAAAGGCAACTGAAAGAACGAAGAAATAAAGATCTGAGAATTGCCAAACCCATTTGGCGAGTTGCCAAAAGGTCTTATCCTCACCTTTTGTTCCAGTGTGCTGAGCCTTGAAAGAAAGGATCAAATCGGTGGTGAAAAAAAGCAGTCAGCCTGTCGTCGAGCAGTTCGGCAAAGCAGTACTATGTCGCCCAATGATCCAAAACACGATGATGATGAAGAATAGAGCAAGACAGTGATGAAACCTACCAAAGGGCGAATCGTTGAGTTGATCGACAATCTGAACTAACAGCGCCAAATGATTCGCTGCAGCACAAATTTTTGAAAACTATAAATACTCGTTAAGAGTTATAGCTTAATATCATATTTTTAATATATAATTTTGAGTTCTGAGTTTGGAGAGGGTTTATGTCGACTCATCACATCGTGGGGTTGAACCTTCTGTCTGATTCAATCTCATCTATTACTGCTTTCTCTTCCCTTCTGCTCGACTTGTCTATTGAATCAGCTCTTTTCCAGGAGTAGGCAAAAAGAAAAGGTTGTGTTAAGCATATCAATTTTTTAGAATGATTTGATCCATCAACTCCAAGATTTTGGACTTGGGTCTTGGGATTCTTCACTCTTTGCTTGTTTTGAGAATTAAATCTTCATACCCATTTGAATGCAAACTCATATTGGTATAAATTTCTATCTCTTTTACATGTCTAGATAAACCCCAATTCTTGGGTTATGATTTTGTGAGTATGGGTTACATTATCTGTTAGGTCTTGCTTGTTGATGATTTATTTGTTGTTTAGATGTGATTTCATTTTGTAGTTATGGTGGAACTTAAATTGTAGTTGCAAATACGATTTCACCTTTGTTCTTTTGGCTTGCTCGAGAGAGGTCGTAAAACTAAGACTACTAAATTGATGGCCAGTGGGATTGGGTCGACATAAGGTTCAGCTCGAGAGAGTGAACCCTAGTCCTTCTCCCACACACTCAGCTCAAGAGAGAGAGTGGGCTAAGGAGGAGGCTATTCTTCATGTGGCAACTCAGTGTTTGAGATAAATCGTGTTGATTCGGGGTAAGTTGCTCAAGAGAGAATTTACCCCCACTATAGTCTAGCCTAGTAACAAATATTCAATGGATTTATTATCAAAAGCATGTACCCAATAGTTTAGTTTATCCCGTATTCCTATCACATCCCAAGAATACCCTCACCTTGATTAATACTCCTTATATTTTTGCTGATTTTTATTTACTTGTGACAAAACCCCATTGTTAATTGACACTCTTGTGTCACCCCTTAGATTTAACATGTTCTTATTCGATAATGTTTTGAGCTATGACTAGTAAGGACTAAATTTTATTTTTCTATTACTCCTCAAAACCACTCCCTTGGGACTCGACCCCAATGCTTTGTTGGTTTACTTTACTATCGTATGATTGCAGACACTTGCATTGGAAGTTGTATCTTGATTACACAAACATCAAAATGGATCCCTTGCCGGGGAGTGGTGTTATTTGAGAATTCTTAGATTAGTAGAATTTTTGTTCTTCTTATTTGTAGTTTACTCACTTAATCTTTTGTTTTGTTTTGTTTGCTTGTGTGAATATTTCAAAAAGCATAAGTGTCAACGGTAGTCAGGTGGGCTACCAAGACGAAATCAAAAATCTCAATGATGTCCAAGAGCCCAACATCAATGGCTCCCATTTCATGGGAGGTTTTGGAGCTATCTGGTTACCTCCAGTTGAGAGTAATATAGTGTTCCATATAACGAGTACTTTATTGCAACTCTTGCAACTAAAGAGACTTTTCAGTGGGATGGCTCACGAGGATCCTCACGAGCATCTTCAGAACTTTGTGGATGTGTGTGGACCGTTCTCGTTCAAAAACATCTCTCAAGAGTCAGTCCAGTTAAGATTATTCCCTTTCGCATTGATGTGAGAGGTGTGCAAGTGGCTGGCTGAGTTGCCGCGCGAATCCATCACGCCTTAGGAGGAATTGGTAACCGCATTTCAAGTGTGATTTTTCCCTCCCTCAAAGATGATGACCCTTCGGGAGAGAATTCAGAGCTTTAAGCGTTTGGAAGGAGAGCCTCTGCACAAAACTTGGCTACGATTGAAAAAGTTGGTGCTTCAATGCCCAACCTATGGTTTGCTTGATAATGTGTTATTTCAGTACTTTTACCGGAGTTTGGACTCGGTAAACAAAGGGGTGGCTGATCAACTTTCGCTTGGAGGCTTAATGCAGCAACCATGTGTAGTAGCAGCCCAACATTTAGATGGCATGACAACCATCAATAGAGCGTGGTACACTCGCGAGGACCAACTCTCTTCTCTCACCTTCAAGCTATCTAAGGAGCAGATTGAAAAAGATCATGAGAGAGACCAAAACGTGGCCAAGATCATGACACAACTTAACATTTTATCCAAAAATGTCATGGGGTCTGGTGCCCATGGTATCATGCCGTGGGGGTCGGGTGTGCAAATCCTGAAGAGATGAAGTTTGAATCCTTGTATAACGAGGAGGTAAATTTTCTAGCCAACTAAGGCAGTGGCTATTGTTCAAACTACCCATGGTATGGTGGTAACCAAGGTTGGGTTATAGAAAAAGGCTGAAAGGATCGAGATCGTGAATGGAGGGACCGTAAACTCAATTGGAAGGATGGGGAGAAGGATAGATATGTGCCTCACCATGAGCGCCAAAATCCCAAGGACTTGGAAGGTGGTAGGTTTGAGAATGTGCTCTCACATATTCTCAACAAAGTTGAAGGGTCAGACAAAATATTGAAAGGCATGAAAGAAGATGTGTCCACCCTTAGCCATACCGTCACCTCCCATTCAATTTCGATCAAGCAGTTAGAGACCCAAATGGGTCATATCTCATCTCACCTCATTTTGAGATAGCAAGGGGGTTTGCCTAGTGATACTATGGCTTACCCCAAGAATGAGGTTTGAAGGAGGACTTGCGTCGTGCCACGACGTTAACTAAGGTGTTGTTTGGGAGGCAACCCAAAACCCTTTTATTACTTTATGTTGGTTTTAGAAATAATGGTGTGTTAATTGTGCTGGATTAAGTGTGGGAAGCATTTGGAAAGAAATAGATTGGTGAGAGAAATGTTCGGTTGGTGAGTCACCCCAAAGTATTAGGCGACCCGACTCACACCGTCGTTTTATCCAACCCAATTTGGGTTTGGGGTCTGTAAAAATTGGTGGGCCCAAAGAAATAATAAGCGAATCACCGATCAGCTTGGCGAACCCAATTTGTATCATCGTTTGGATTCCCAAATTAACTGGGGGATTTTGTAAAAATTGACGAATAATGTAATTGCTCGGTGTGACACCGAATGGTTTGATGCTCACGACTAATGTTGCCGAGTAGCCAAGAACTGGACGGTTTTTCAAGCAAAAGGTTTAAA
Organism: Solanum commersonii; assembly: GCA_029007595.1. NCBI lineage: Eukaryota > Viridiplantae > Streptophyta > Magnoliopsida > Solanales > Solanaceae > Solanum > Solanum commersonii. Next base: position 191,355 of record JAJTWQ010000263.1, on the reverse strand, counting down.
ATTTTCAATTTCCTACGCTCTCCCTCATTTTCAAACTTTACAAACTAACACCTAGTTTTACTTTCAATATCGTTACATCTCTATTGTATTTTGGTTATTGAATTATGCTTGGATCTGGATTACGTTGTCGTCTAGCATCTTAGCAGCATCTTAATCGGCATCTAAGGTTGGTTTTCGAGCCCTAAGTTCCTTTTATCAAAAGTTATGGTCAAATGCAATGACATTACTTCGATATTGTGTGCTAGTCCTCTTTGGTAGGATTAGAATTTTTGTTTGCTTGCTTTGATTCGATAATATTGACCTTACTAGTTTAAATAGTTGATCCTTGAAAATTGTGCCCTATAGTGGATGAAAAATCATGGGTTATGTATAAGTGTCACTGGGTTTGAGCCTAATTTGACTATTGCATATTTTGATTTTGCTTTCAGGGGTTGCGGGGTTGAATTCGAGAAGATGGGTTGAAAATAGGTACGTTGAGCCATTTGGTGAGCTGGGTTGAACTCACCGAACCACTCGGTGGTTTGCCTAACGTCCCCATCTCGCCTTTAATTTAATGATAAATATGTTGTTGATTTTGTAACTTTCAGCTAGAAGCCTGATGTCACCGAACGCACTTGGCATCTCGCCAAAAGACCTTTTGTTCACCCTTTGTCTGCACCGTTGTATCCTCTGTGCACTGCACTAGGTGAATCGCCTAAGTGGTTGCACATTTCACCAACTTGCTCGGCGGAGTTTTTCTGCAGATTAACTTCTATGTATTTGTTGAGATATTTTCTAACTCTCTCCCAAATTTATGTAGATATGGCTAGACCAAAAGTAGCTGGAAGAAATAGGTCACCTCGATAAATAAGAGCGAAAAATTTCAGGAAAGGTACAGCTGAAGCGAATCCTCCCAAGACGGGAAATGAGGGAAAAAAGCCTAGTTCCAGCAAGAGATTTATCCCCCGAGATCCCACTGTCCGTTTGTGGACTCGTGGATTCTGCACAACTATACATTCCTTCTTGGCAGCTCATGACTTGGACAATTTCAGAAAGCCAATTGCCGCTGAACCTTTTGAAGTAGCTCGGACGACTATTATTCAAGCCCTGGCTGACACATCGGGCACTTGTGCCCAGACAGATGGAGCGTCTGTGTAGGCAGGATTTTTATCTACTTCCCTCTCTATCTTTCTTTATTCTAAATTTGGGATATTATGTTGATTGCATTTGAGGACAAATTGCTTTTATTTGTGGTGGGGTGAGGCCCACCTTTGTGTGCTATTCGTGAATTGTGTTTCATTTATGTATTTGGGTTGTAAGCTATAATTGTGTTAAATACTGCTTTCGTGGAAGGTTTCAGCTTGTGGCTCCATATTTTCCGTGTTTGAAATTGCAAAATGATTTTGACCCTTCGAAATTTTTTTGCCACCCCTTCTGTGTTGAATGCGGTTGTTCCTTCACAAATTTGAGTATTAGTTCCGATCAATACCGATGACTTGGATAGTGCTTATAATTGAACAAACATGAATGTGCGGCTACAATGAGGCCAAATGAAGGTGCATAGACAATATGTGAACTCTTTGCATCTCGTTGTGACTAGCCAATGATCAAATAGAGTCTCTTGTGATGATCGTTGCACACTAGCAAAAGTGTGGAGTCTTGTTTGACTTATAGTGTCAATGCCTAGTGTAATGAGCTTACTTGTGAACTATGCATGATGGATCCTAGAATTTTGCCCGTTGGACCGGTCAACTAAGTGATGCTATCTCTTGATATGATCTTAGGCAATTTCTGAGAGTGTGAGCCAATTTGATATATACCTCTTTTGTGGCCTACCTTGTGAGTGTGTAAACCGCTTTTGAACACCCCTTGAGCCTTACCTTTCTTTGGAAAAAACTTGATGAAAACTAGACCTCTCTTAATCCACTACCTATAATCTTGTTGATTTGTGGTTGATTGAATAGCCAACTTAGGCCAAAAGCCTAAGTTGAGGGTGTGGTGAAAAGAAAAGGGAAAGTCAAGAAGTGCAAGTAAAGTCTCCTTTAACCCATGGTGTTGAGAAAAATGGAACCCCTCCATATAAAAAAGAGAGAGAAAAGAATGGAAAAGAAAGTTGTGGAATAAAGTACAAAAGAAATGGGACTTCCAAATAATCCATGGAGAGTGAATAATAGGCTAACTTATGAGAACTAAAGAGAATGATGAAGGATAAGGAAAGAAAGTGTTGTGAACGCCACATTTCATGAGGATGAAAGTCACTGAGCCTAAAATGACCATACCTTTGCGTTCAGCCCCATTATAAGCCTTGAAAAGATCTTTTTGATCTTGAGTGAGCTGAAGCAAGTGTTGATTCGAAAATACAGGCAAACCTATGGGTGAAATTATGCATTGTATTCTTCTTTGTGAGTGTGACCGTTGCATCTGATTCTGAAGCTTTAAACTGTGAACCATTGTGTGAGTATGGAATCATTCTTTGTGTGAGGTCATTTGAACAATATAGTTGAGCTGGAACTTGAATTTGAAGCAAGTATTGTGAGTTCAAGATTCTATTCTAATGGTAAGTCACAACTTGAAACTTTGAGTGCACATTTGATCCTTGCATGAGTAAGTTAAGTTTTGTTGTGTACATTTATGATTGATTCTTGTATAACACTATTTGAGACACCCTTTTTGAACAACCGAACTAGAGTTTACTTGAGGACAATTAAAATTTTAAGTTGGGGTTGTTGATGAGTCCACAAATTGGACTCATTTAGGGCTATATTTTGATAGAATTAGTGTCCTCAAATACATATTTTGTCTCAATATCTGATGAAAACCCTTAAGTTTTAGGTATTTTGAGTTGGAGGGAAAGAATGGACACTACTTAGCAAAAAGGAACAAAGGCAGCTTAAAGAACGAATAAATTAAGATCTGAGAATCGCCGAACCCATTCGGCGAGTCGCCAAAAGGTCTTATCCTCTCCTTTTGTTCTGCTGTGCTGAGCCCTGAAAGAAAGGATCAAATCGGCGGTGAAAAGGAGTAGTCGGCATATATTCGAGCAGTTTCGTGAAGTAGTACTATGTCGCCCAATGATCCAAAACACGACGATGCTGAAGGATAGAGCAAGACGGTGATAAAACCTACCAAAGGGCGGATCATCGAGTTGATCAACAATCTCGACTAACGGTGCCGAATGATCCGCTACAACACAGATTTTTAAAAACTCTAGATACTTGTTGAGAGTTGTAACTTAATATCGGATTTTTAATATAGAATTTTTAACATAGAATTTTGAGTTCTAAGTTTGGAGAGGGTTTTGACGAACTTGAAGATTCAAAGGGTTTCAACTCCAAGATTTTTGACTTGGGTCTTGTGGATTCTTCACTCTTTGCTTGTTTTGAAACTTAATCTTCATACCCATTTGAATGAAAACTCACATTGATTTAAATTTCTATCTCTTTTACATGTTTAGCTAAAACCCCAATTCTTGGGGTGTGATTTTGTGAATATAGGTTAGATTATCTGTTGGATCTTGCTTGTTGATGATTTATTTGTTGTTTAGAAGTGATTTCATTTAGTAGTTGTGGTGGAACTTAATGAAATTGTAGTTTCAAATACAATTTCACCTTTGTTTTTATTGGCTTGCTCGAAAGAGAGGTCGTAAAACTAAGACTACTAAATTGATGGCCGATGGGATTAGGTCAACATGAGGTTCAACTCGTTAGAGTGAACCCTTGACCTTCTCCCAGACACTCAGCTTGAGAGAGTGAGTGGGCTAAGGCAGAGGCTGTTCTTCATGAGGCAACTCGGTGTTCGAGAGAATCGAGTTGGTTCGAGGTAAGTTGCTTGAGAGAGAATTTACCGCAACTATAGTCTAGCCTAGTCACAAATATTCAACGGATTTATTATCAAAAGCTTGTACCCAATAGTTTAGTTTATCCCGTATTCCTATCACATCCCAAGAATCCCCTCTCCTTGATTTACTCCTTATATTTTTACTGATTTTTGTTTACTTGTGACAAACCCCTATTGTTAATTGGCACTCTTATGTCACCATTTAGATTTAACATGTTATTATTGGATAATGTTTTTAGCTATGACTAGTAAGAACTAAATTTTATTTTTCTATTAATTCTCAAAACCACTCCCTTGGGACTCGACCCTAACCCTTGGTTGGGTTACTTTACTATTGTACGATCATAGACACTTGCATTGGAAGTTGTGTCTTGATTATGCAATCATCAGCAGTAGATGAATCATTTGTCTACTACAGTGAACCCACATAAGCCTGGCACACTTCCTAGCAACACCATCCAAAATCTGAAGAATGATGGGCATTGTATGGCATTCACTACTGAGGGGGTAAACAGACCGTTGATCTACCTATGTCATTTAAGGTTGAAGGTGAGGTTTGTAAAGATGATGATGAGATTGAGGTTACTGGAGAGTCCAAGAATGCTACACAGAAGGAAGTGGAGATAACCCAAAAAAGTTATTCCTATGCCTAGACCTCACCTCCATTACCACAGAGGTTAGTGAAGAAGATGGAAAAGGGGAAATACAACAGGTTTATTAGTTTGTTGAAGCATATTTCTATCAATGTTCCATTGATAGAAGCTTTGGAGCAAATACCTGGGTATGTGAAGTTTATGAAAGATTTGGTGACGAAAAAAAGGGCAGTGAGTTTTGAAGATGATGATAGGTTGGAACATTGTAGTGCTATTGCTACAAGGTACCTTGTGCAGAAAAAAGAGGATCCTGGTGCCTTCATTATTCCATGTACTATCGGGTTGTTGCATTTTGCTAAGGCATTGTGTGATCTGGGTACTAGCATTAATCTGATGCCTTTGCCTATTCACAAGAAGTTGGGTTTAGGAGATCCAAAACTGACTGCGATGCGATTGCTCATGGCCGATAGAATTGTGAAAAGGCCCATTGGTGTGCTCCAAGACGTATTAGTGAAGGTGGAGTTTTTTATCTTTCCGGTGGATTTTCTGATACTTCATTGTGAGGTTGATTTTGAGGTTCCCATTATCCTTGGGAGACCATTCCTTGCCACTGGGCGTGCCTTGGTCGATATGGAGAAAGGACAGATGAAGTTTCAATTGAATAATGAACAGGTTAATTTCAACATTTGCAAATCCATGAAGCAGAGTAGTGAGCTCAAGTATGTATCAGTGGTGATTCATATTGTAGAGAGTGGTTCTGAGGTGCCTATGGAAGAGAGGTTGGGTGTTGATGCACTAGCAGCGGTAATGATGAACTATGAGAGTGATGGTATTGAAGACTATGATGAATTGGTCGCCGCACTTGATAAGTTTGAATTCCAATCAAAACCAAAGAGATTGGAGTTAGACATGAAGAATCGCGACTCTCCACCTGCAAAACCGTCTGTTGAGGAGGCTACGAAATTAGAGCTTAAGGCTCTACCATCACATTTGAGGTATGTATTATTAGGGAGAGATGGTACTTTACCGGTCATCATTGCGGCATATTTGAATGTGACACAAGTTGAGGCATTGGTTTCTGTATTGAAGAGGTTCAAGCGGGCTATTGGGTGGACTATTGTAGACATTATTGGAATCCCTCCTGGCATTTGTTCTCATAAAATCCAACTCATGCCGGATCACAAGACTAGTATTGAGCACCAGAGAAGACTAAATCCTCCTATGCAAGAGGTAGTGAAAAAGGAAATCATCAAGTGGTTTGATGCTGGAGTTATTTATTCCATTGCAGATAGTAGTTGGGTTTGTCCTATTCAGTGTGTGCCTAAGAAAGGTGAGATGACTTTGGTTTCGAATGCAAAAAAAGAGCTTGTTCCGATGCGGCCCATGACTAGATGGAGAGTCTGCATGGACTACCAAAAATTAAATGCTTGGATAGAAAAGGACCACTTTGCTATGTCGTTCATAGATCGGATGTTGGACCGATTAGTGGATAAGGGTTAGTATTGTTTCCTTGATGGTTATTCGAGCTACAATAAGATTTCTATAGCTCTAGAAGAGAAGACTACCTTCACTTTCCCTTATGGGACATTCGCCTTCAAACAAATGCCATTTGGGTTTTGTAATGCTCTAGCGACCTTCGAACATTGTTTGATGTCGATATTTTCTGATATGGTGGAGGAAACTATTGAGGTATTTATGGATGATTTCTCTGTGGTAGGTGACTCTTTTGATCATTGTTTAGACCATTTGACCGAAGTACTAAAATGGTGTGAAGAGTGCAATCTTGTGCTCAATTGGGAAAAGTGTCACTTCATGGTGAAAGAGGGGATAGTTCTGGGTCATCGAATTTCTGAGAAGGGTATTGAGGTTGATAGAGTGAAAGTCGAGGTAATAGAAAAGCTTCCACCACCTATCTCTGTTAAAGGTGTTAGAAGTTTTCTTGGGCATGCATGTTTCTATAGGAGGTTCATCAAAGATTTCTCCAAAATTGCACATCCATTGTGCAAACTGCTCAAAAAAGAGTATAAGTTTGATTTCGATGATGCTTGTCTGAGAGCATTTGGAGAGTTGAACGAAAAGCTAGTTTCTGCACCTATCATTATTTCACCGGATTGGGGACAACCGTTTGAGGTAATGTGTGATGCGAGTGGAGTGGCGCTTGGTGTGGTATTGGGACTGAGGCGAGAGAAGATTCTTCATCCTATTTACTATGCCAGCAAAGCTCTAAATATTGCTCAAAAGAACTATACAGTGACTGAACAAGAGCTTCTTGCGGTGATTTTCGCATTTGAGAAATTTTGATCCTACTTTCTTGGTACTAAGGTCATAGTGCATACTAACCATTCTGCATTGATGTATTTGATGGCTAAGAAGGATGCAAAATCGAGGTTGATTAGATGGGTGTTGTTGCTGCAAGAGTTTGATTTTGTGGTGAAAGATAGAAAGGGGACAGAAAATTAGGTTGCCGATCACTTGTCCAGATTAGAGGAAGCGGCTATGTCAAGCTTGGTGAGAGGGCTGAAATTAATGATGCTTTCCCAGATGAACAGGTTTTGGCTGTTTCTCATGATCTGATTCCTTGGTTTGCAGACTTTGCTAACTACTTGGCAAGTGATCTGGTGCCATCAGATTTGTCTTTTCACCAAAGGAAAAAGTTTATGCATGATGTGAAGAAGTTCTATTGGGATGAGCCTTATTTGTACTGTAGTTGTGTTGATGGGATTATCTTTGCTGTGTGCCCGAGGTTGAGATGTTGAGTATACTAGAGGCGTGTCACTTGTCGCTTATTGGTCGGCATCATAGTGGTATTCGGACTGCGCATAAAATTTTGCAATGTGGGTATTACTGGCCTACCATCCACCAAGATTCTCATGATTTTGCCAAGTCGTGTGACCGTTGCCAAAGAGAAGGAAGAATTTCAAAGAGGCAAGAGCTTCCTATGAATCCGATATTGGTGATAGAGTTGTTTGATTTATGGGCCATTGATTTTATGGGTCCATTTGTGAGTTCACATGGGATGAAGTATATTCTTGTTGTAGTTGATTATGTGTCGAAGTGGGTGGAAGCAATTGCACTTTCCAACAATGAAGGTAAAAGAATATGTTCTCCAGATTTGGTACACCTAGGGCGATTATCAGCGATGGAGGTTCCCACTTTTGTAATAAGTTGTTTAAGGCGCTACTTGAGAAATATGGCATCCCCCACAATGTGGCCACTCCTTACCATCCACAGTCTAGTGGGCAGGTTGAAGTGTCCAACAGAGAGATCAAGAAGATTTTCGCCAAGACTATGAATGCAAATAGAACTGATTGGTCATGGAAGCTTGATGATGCTCTATGGGCCTATTGCACCGCATTCAAGACTCCCATAGGTATGTCCCCCTACCAACTTATATATGGGAAGTCTTGCCATTTTCCGGTAGAGCTAGAGCATAAGGCTATGTGGGCGTTAAAGAAGCTAAATTTGGATTGGGACACCACATCGAATCAGAGAATGAGTGACTTTAATGTGCTTGATGAGTTCTGCCTAAGAGCTTATGAAAGTTCAGTCTTGTACAAGGAGAAGATGAAGAAGTATCATGATCAAAGGATTGAAAAGCGAGAATTTGTCATGGGTGATCTTGTGCTTCTATTCAACTCTAGGTTGCGCTTGTTTCCGAGCAAGCTCAAGTCCAAGTGGATCGGTCCATTCTTAGTCACGCAAGTGCTCCCTCACGGAGCAGTCGAGCTCGAAAATAGTGAGAGAACAAGGTTTAAGGTAAACGGGCAAACAATTAAGGTCTATATGGGAAGAGCGGAGAATGTGCAAAAAGTGGTTGAGGTATCTTGATCAAGTATGACTAATCAAGAGGCCTACGTCGTGCCACGATGTTAAATCAAGCGCTGCTTGGGAGGCAACCCAAGATGTACAATCTAGCCAACTATAGGTTTTTCTTTTCGATTTAGTAGTTTTCTTTGTTTATTTGCTTTTCTATATTCCATTAGATAGGTGCATTATTTTTGTTTTAGTGTTGGCTATATATATCACAGGATCCGTGTCTAAAAAGTGTCCAGAAAATGTAAAAAATAAGGCCTAACGGTTGCTACATGTGTAGGGATGAAAAGTAAAAATCTGCAGAAAATGTCTGGTGCAGAGGTCTACGAACCCCATTGACGGACCATAGGTCAATCCATGGACCGTGAATGGTGTTCGTAGGCCCCATGTAAGTCCTCTAAATATTTCTAAGTGTTGAGTGACCTACAGTCCGTAGGTCGACCCACGGCCAGTCGAAGAGGTTTCGTGGGTCCAAACTTAGGGTTTGCCTAACCCGACCCGGACAACTTTTAAATATAACCCTTCATTTTTATATCCATTCCCTACATTCAACCTTCCATCCCAATCGTTTTTAACCTATTCCTCTCCCAAAATCACTCCATATTACACCCACATCTCACAAATCACTCCCCTTCCATTTCCTTAAATTCCCGAATCAATTTACTCTCTCCCAAATTCCCTCATTCCCCATTTTGCAGAGTGTCCAGTGTACGGGTTTGGTGTCGAAAGGCTAGTAAAAGATCTAAGGAGTTCATTGTCTTAACACAATCACCCACTTCTGATACTTTTAAGGTAACTGACTTCACTTTAACTTTGAATTTAGGTATTCATTGTTCCATACATGAAGTCATGAAGTGGTCTTAACCTTGGGTTGTTTTTGTATTCAATTGCTTGCTGAACTAATGATAGAAACACCCATGGGATGATAGAATGTGGTTGTCTAGTCTTAGTAATCGAATAACTCAGTAAAAATGGTCTAAATGAAAGTTTTGACTTAGGGTTCCTAGTTTTGTATGCAATACATGTTGAAAAATGAGTAATTGGAGCCCTAGGGATGACAAACTATCATAAATTGTGTTGAAATGCATGATTAGACTTAGGATGAATGATTGAAATTGTCAAAAATTGGTTTAAACTTGAGGCTTGTTGGATACCTGGCATAGACTTAATCTACAAGACCCCGTCTACGGACCGTAGGTCAACCTACGGACCGTAGATCAGGTCTGTGGTCTGTGGCACCTAGAAATTTCACTAAGTGTGGAACCACGGAGGTGGACTACAATCCGTAGGTCAATTTATGGACCATTTTGTACATTCGTGGTTCTCATCAAAGCCCAACTTTTTTGTACTTCTGACCTACGGAGGGGATCCACGGACCGTAGGTACCCACCGTAGGTGGCCACTGAAGCCACTGTTTGAAAAAAATTTAATTTTTCTTTTGGTTTGTTCTTTGTTCTAAAAAGTTTTCAAGTGTGTTATTAGTTTATTTTGGTGCTAACTATGCTTCCACAGGTACCATGGCTCTGACGAAAGCTTTGGTCGTCGCCCTAAAGGGTAGGTCCAAATCAACGACACTAACTCGTAAAGTAATTGATGAAGATACTGATGCGGAGAATGACTCTGCATATGTCCTTCCCCCCCACTGGAAGGATATCACCCACAGCTCCCTGAACTACCCGGAATCAATCTAAGTAGGTGGTTCCCGACGTAGTCACTTCCTCCCAGTCTGATGAGGAGGATACACTGATCGTATCACCGACTGGGTCTATTTCTGGTTCTGAGTCCTCCTCTTCTTCAGGGTTTGTTTCTGGCTCTGCAATAGGCTCGAGTTCACATGGTAGGGTAGCCTCGTTTGATGAGGATACTAGTGCGGGGGATGTTCCAGTGCCACCAAATACTAACCCTACTTCGGTTGCTGAGGAGCCTAATAGATGGTGCGTTGAGGGCCAGTGGCAGATTTAGAGGGATTCCCGGATGATCACAGATAAAGTGAGAATGGCCCGAATGATTACAGAGGAGCACATGGTACTCACAAGAAGCCTGCATACCATGCCCGACATCCACCGTCTCTTCCACCAGCATAAGTGTAAGTGAATGGCCCGGGAATCACGGACATATAGTGAGGAAATCATGAGGGAGCTCTATGCTTCCTACGTAGCCACTCTCCAAGGCTCTATTCCCAAAAATGCCAAGCCTAGAACCTAGCCACCACTCACGGCTACACTAGTGCATGGGTTTTTTGTGGATATATCTGAGAACACCATCCGCTGGTTCATCTATGGTCCAACCCACACTTGGGCACTCAATATGGCCAAATTTAACTACAGATGGGACATTGTGAGGAGCGGGGAGTTCCAGCGAAGTGTAGAGAGAAAGGAGACCGTCTTACACTGTCTGGCGAGTAACATTGCTATAGATAGCGAGCGAGCAACGTGGGTCAGTAGCCCGAACTTATCAATCACGAAGGCCACCCTGAATTTTATGGCAAAATTCCCCTGGCTACTAGTGTGGAATTGGGTGTCTCCTACTTAAGTAGATAATGTACTCACATGGGATCGTGTCGTGATGGTTGTTGCTTTGGTGGCTAGTTTGAGATAGACTTCGCACGCATGCTGATTGCGGAGATTCACGACAGGGCCTTCAAGGCTTCCACCAGTTACCCTTTTCCTTGCCTCATCTTTCAATTATGCAGGGATTCTGGAGTGCCAGTCTGGCATTGTGATAAGTTGATCCAGGTGACTAAAACCCTGGATATATGCCTGATTCAGGATGAAGTGAATGTGGCGGCACCGCGTAGAGAGCCGCTGGTCATTACACCTCAATTGGGAGAAAACTTAGTTGATGATATGGAGCGAATGCAGGGTACAAACCCCACCCCTCCAGCCACTACTGATGATGCCCCAGCCTCCCCATCTTAGACTACCAGTCGAGTTCCTTGCTCATCCAGAGCCACCCCTTCATTGAGATCTATGGTCGTGCCCCTTGCTTGTGTTCAAAAATCTGAGGCACAGATGGCGACACTACTTTAGCATGTGAAGCCTTGGATGCAGCGGTCTATCTCAGAGTCTGAGGCCAGGATGGAGCGGATGATGGAGCACATGATGGACCTAAAGGTCCAGGCCGTTAATAAGCGCTTGGATGCCTTCGAATTGAGAGTCCTTGAGCGACCAACCCCCAACACTAATGTCTCTTCCCTCCGGAAGGAGTTGGATAGTCTCTGGGCCGATCTTGATAAAATCCTTGTTCTACCTACAGATAAGTTAGAGTCCAATCCTACTATACCGATTGATGATATGGTGCTAGATGCCTTATTTGGAGAGGACTTACCACAACCCAATTTCACCTATGCTAGAGGGAAGAGGCCCCGCTCTAGTCACACTTCTGATGCCACTGAAGATGTACGAATTAAGAAGCGGGAGCACCAACAGACCGACCAGGTTAGGAGAGCCTCTATTGTGGATGAGGAGTTGCGCCAGTAGAGGGTTTGTGAGGGTACTCTTGGAGCCTCGAGTTCTAGGCCCACCGTTGAGGTTGTGGCAACTGTGAGAGATGATGTGAGCACTACTGATGGTGCGGTTAGAGTGGTTGATAGCACTGTTGATGGTGCTGAGACAGTTCATGTGGGCACTACTGAGGGTGACCCATGTGTTGATCTAGTAGGCTCCGGGAAATCGGACCCACCCATTTGTTGATAGGTTTTCGACGCTATGCACCATAGGTGTCCTTCACTCGATCCTTTATTCTTTACTTTTGTGCATTGGGGACAATTGCACTATATTTTGTTGGGGGTGGGGTAAACGGATTGTGAGTGTTAGGGTGAAGTCTAAGTAACCCAACTCATAATCCTCTCTTGGGGTTTTCTTGTCTGTGTTCTTTTTCCCCAAGAGAATGTTTTAATTTATGTTGAATCGGCATGTGTTAGGATTGTACGTGTAGAAGCATGAGAAAGAATGAAGCATGATGGCATAATTAAGAGTGAAAAAGGATACCCGTCCAAATTTTGTGATATGTGCTAAAATTTGTAGGCTAGAATGAGTTGAATGTGTTGGCTCTTAATATGACATGATAATGAACCAACTTGACCACATGACTTAAGCTAAAACTTGAACTAGGTAACTGATAATCTGATAATGAAACGATATGCCAAGAGTGTGTGAGAATAGTTGATTGTTCAGATAGTTTTGTGCCAATCTAGAACTTGCCCCGTTAGTCCTGCTAGGATAATCTAGCCTAGAAGTTAGAAAGTGATCATAGGCCATTGTTCAGATTAGTCCAGTTAAGCCTAAAATGATCTAACCAAATGGTAGCATTATTCCTTTTTTATCCAAATATTTGAGCCTAAAATTGACCAATTCTGTTGATTCACCTAGTTCACATTCCCTTGAAAACATTTTCTTGGCCCTAGTCCCTCCTTGGACATGTGCACCTTCACTTAGGCCAAAAGACTAAGTTGAGGGTGGCTAAGCCTAAAATTTACCTTGATCTTGGCCCTGGTCCGACATCGGACAATGTGCACCTCAACTAATGCAAAATGCATAAGTTGAGGGTGGCTATGAAAAAGGAAACCAAATGGAAAAAGGGTATGAAAAGAGTTTAGTGTTGAAAAGAGAAAACATATGAAAGAGGATGTGACTTTGTGCAAAAGAAGCAAAACAAAACTGTTGAAAGAAATAAAAGAAAAAGAAAGTGAAAGAAAAAGAAGAAAGTGAGAAATAAGAGTAAAAAAAAAAGAAGAAGTCAAGACTCGCATCCTTGGCCGAAAAGAGTTAAGGGAAAGAAATTGAGATGAAAAGTTGCCAAAAGTAGGTCAAGGAAGAGGTAAATAGCCAATAATATGTCAATGAGGGAAAAAAGTCACTAAAACGTACCCAAATGTACCACACCTGACCCTGAGCCTATGTTACAAGCTAAGAAAAGTCCTATAGTGATCCTAGCAACAAGTTTGGAGAGTCTAAGCAGTGAAAATAAAGGCAAACATATGGTATTGAGCACTAACTGTACTTGAAGTCACTTCTGAGCGCGAGTGTTGAATGAATCCTAAAATTCAAAAAATCATATCTTATGTGTGAAAAGGATTTCATTTGAAGTGAGGGCACTAGTTACATTGTCGGAAAGTTGGTACCTTGGTGAAAGTGAAATAGTGTATGTTGTGTGTTGATTGGTCGATCTTTGTCATATTTTGATCCGCATGAGTCAACTTGTTGAGTCTAAGAGAAAAGATTTGCACTCAAAAAGAGAGTTGGGATAGAAAGCCATGTGATTGCCTGTGCTTGAATGTCTGTTTCTATACAAGTGTCGTTTAGAGTTTTAGTGCGTCGCTTGAGGACAAATAACGAATTTAAGTTGAGGGTGTTGAAATACCGTGAGTTTACGGTATTTTTAATACATTTCACTTAAGAGTTGTGTGTCTAGGGCCTTTTTGTATTGGTAATAATGTGTTTTTATCATGTTTGTAGGAAATAAGTTTGGACGTGGAAGTTGAGAGACACAGCTGAAGAATGTGCAGAAAAGGGCATCTACAGACGTGATCTATGGACCGTAGGTCCAATAACGGTCCGTAGATAGTAGGCGTAGATGGACAGGCATGGCTTAAAGGAAAATTAGGGAATTCTTGACTAAGTGTGGAACCACGGTTACAAACGACAGACCGTAGATCGACCTACGGGCCATCCTGCACTTCTGTCAAATGATTCAGAGAAGGGGGTTCCAGTACCTGATTTTGAAAGTCTAAGTATGGAGCTACAGAGGAGGATCTACGGACTGTGGATTGAACCACAGTCCATCCTACTGAGCTGTTGATTGTTACTGAGAGGTGGAAATTTTAAGCTTTGGAAATTTGCCTAAGTCCCAAACCACGGAAGGGACCTACGGACCGTAGGTTAGTTCACGATCCGTAGGTCAGTGTCGTAGATCGAAATCGCGTCCAGAAATATTACTTCCTTATTTCGTTTCCTTTTTATTTGGGACATGTTTTTCTATATATAGGGCATGTAAACCTCATTTTTGGGGGTTAGACATTATTACTTTGGTTCTAGTTTTTGGCTTTGGAGATTAACTTGCAATTTTAGCAATTATTGATTTCCTAAGTTTGTTTTGAAGATTTTGACTTTGAAATTCAAGTTGAGCTTCTGGGTTTCTTTTTCTCATTACGTAAGTTCATGATTTATTCATCTAAAAATATGAATTGTGTTCTTGCTACTATGAGTAACTAAATCCACAATAAAGGTTGTGGGAACCATGAGTGATTAATAACGTATGAATAGTAACTAAGTAATTCTTGAATAGTATTATTGCATGCATTGATAATTCTTTCGTTTAGAAGTCTTTTTAACGGTGGCCAACATTAGAACTCGCCTTGTTGCTAATTGCTGGACCAAGGAGGTCGCTAATAAGAAAAGAATTATCAACATAGATTTAATGTGATACTATCTAATAGTCTAATGTCAATTGGTGCGAGGGTGACAACTAGGTCATACATTGATGTGATGTCTAATATGAGGTAAAGGTAAGAGTTAGTAAATTATACACACGTAGTCGGGCCAAGGTGCGGGGTGAAATTCTCTAGTTACCGGACCAAGGAATTAGAGATGCATAACTCATCACTTTACATGTAATACACTATGAAAGGATTACTATTACTAGGATTACCGTGTTATGAGCTTATAGGGAACACATACACCCTAATTACTTTCTCTTATTGATAACAATAAAGCTTGAATCTTTCTCACTTGTTACTTAACTACAATCAAGCATTTGTTTCACAACCCCTCCCCCCTTTACTTACTTGTCTCGAAAATACATTGACTAAACTAATATAATAGTAAGTTAAGTTTAAGTCTAAACCATATTCCTCGTGGGATCGACCCCAACCTCCAAGTTGGGTTCTTTAGTTGATAACGATCGCTTATACTTCTTTAAGGAGGTGTAATTTGAGCGTATCAACCGTTACAGGGGCCACGATAGGCTTTGACAGATTTTAAGTTAGCAGTCATTTGGTTTTTTTCCCTATGAGTTGAACACCTAAACTACGTCATTTAACCAACCATAGGTTGAGGGATTGCCTTTCTACTTGGCAGAAGCAAGGAGGTAACAACAATATGACTCAGTCTACAGCATCAGCAGTACCAATAGGTCACCCAACTCAGTAGGGTGCTTCATCAGGCACAAGTGGTGGTCAGAGCCAGAACAAGTTATACGCTATCCATGCTCTCCAGGATCAGGAAGATTCTCCTAATATGGTCACTGGTACGTTATGGGTCTTTCACTTAGATATTTATGCATTGTTATATACAGGGGCAACACTATCTTTTGTAACTCCATATATAGATATAAACTTCGGTGTCAGTCCAAAATCTCTTTTCAAACCCTTCTCAGTCTCTACTCCAGTTGGTGACCCAATTATAGCTAGACGGGTATACCGAAATTGCCCTATCATAGTCTCTCAGAAAGTCACCTTAGCAGATCTTGTAGATTTAGAAATGGTAGACTTTGATATCATTCTAGGCATGGATTGGTTACATTCCTATTATGCCTCAGTCGACTGTAGAACTAGGATCTTCCAGTTTCAGTTTCCAAACGATCTAGTCTTAGAATGGAAGGGTAGTAGCTCAATACCTATGAGTCGATTTATTTCTTACATTAAGGCCAGAAAGATGATCTCTAAGGGGTATATCTATCATCTTCTTCGGGTTAAGGATTTGAGCTCCAAACCCCAACTCTTGAGTCAGACCCTGTAGTAAATGAGTATCCAGAAGTGATTCCAAAAGATCTTCTCGAAGTTCCTCCCAAAAGGGAAATTGACTTTGGAATTGATCTCCTTCAAGATACCCAACCCATTTCAATTTCTCCTTATAGAATGGCTCCAGCTGAGCTTAAGGAACTAAAGGAACAAATGAAAGACCTTACAAATAAGGGCTTCATCAGACCTAGTATTTCCCCATGGGGTGCACCAGTGTTGTTCGTGAAAAAGAAAGATGGTTCTCTCAGAATATGCATTAACTATCATAAGTTGAACAAGGTCACCATCAAGAATAAGTATCCCATCCCCTGCATTTATGATTGTTCGACCACTTCACGGTGTTAGTTGCTTTTCTAAGATAGACCTCAAATTTGTTTATCATCAGCTTAGAGTCAGAGATAGTGGCATTCTTAATTCAACTTTCAGAACTCGGTATAATCACTATGAAATTTTAGTCATATCTTTTGGAATAACAAATGCTCCTGCAACTTTCATGGACTTAATGAATAGAGTGTTCAAATAGTATTTGGACTTATTCGTTATTGTCTTCATTGATGATATCCTCATTTATTCTCAGAGTGAAAAGGAGCATACGACTCATCTGAGGGTTGTTATGCAAACTTTCAAAGATCGACAGTTATTCGCTAAATTCAGCAAATGTGAATTTTGGTTACAGCTTGTTGCTTTCCTTGGTCATGTGGTATATAGCAAAGGAATCTGAGTGGATTCTCAGAAGATAGAAGTAGTGAAAATAATGGCCCAGACCCACCTCTCTAACAGATATCAGAAGTTTCTTGGTTTTTGTTGGTTATTACAGGAGATTTGTTGAAGGATTTTCATCCATAACTTCACTATTGACTAAGTTGACTCAGAAAAAAGGTTAAGTTTCAGTGGTCAGATGATTGTGAGAAAAGCTTTGCAGAATTGAAAACTAGGTTGACTATAACTCCTGTCTTGACTCTACCAGTTGGTTCAGACGGTTATGTGATTTATTGTGATGCATCCAGGGTTGGCCTAGGTTGTGTATTGATGCAACGAGCTACGGTCATAACTTATGCTTCTAGACAACTTAAGGTCCATGAGAAGAACTACCCGACTCATGACCTTGAGCTTGAAGCTGTAGTATTTGCCCTAAAAAATTGGAGACATTACTTGTATGGTGTTTATGTAGATGTGTTCACAGATCATAAGAGCCTCCAATATGTGTTCACCCAGAAAGAGTTGAATCTTCGTCAGAGGAGATGGCTTGAATTACTCAAGGACTATGATATGAATATGCTTTATAATCCCAATAAGGCCAATGTAGTAGCTGATTCTCTTAGCAGATTATCTATGGGTAGCGTAGCACATGTTGAGAAAGAAAGAAAAAAATTAGCAAAAGATGTTCATCGGCTTACTCACGTAGAAGTTGGTCTTACAGACTCATTAGATGGTGGAGTAATAGTTCAGAATATATCTGAATCTTCACTGGTAATGGAGGTTAAGGAATAACAAGATAGTGATCTTACATTGCTTTATTTGAAAGATGTAGTTCACCAGTAGAAAGTAGAGGTTTTCTCCCAAAGGGGAGATGGTGTGCTGCATTATCAGGGGCGATTATGTGTTCCTAAGGTGGGTGAGTTGATGAATAAGATCCTTATAGAGGCCCATGATTCCAGATATTCTATTCACCCAGGTGCCACTAAGATGTAGCGTGATCTGGGGGAAGTCTTTTGGTGGAACAGATTGAAGAGAGACATAGCTAATTTTGTGGCTAAGTGTCCTAATTATCAACAAGTTAAGGTAGAACATTAGAAAACAGGAGGTATGACTCAAGAGATTAACATTTCTACATGGAAGTGGGAAGTGATAAACATGGACTTCATTACAAGTTTACATCGTACTGACAGAGAGCATGATTCCATTTGGGTAATAGTAGTCATAGTTACTAAGTCTAATCATTTCTTGGCTGTCAAGAGTACAAATTCGGTGGAGGACTACGCCAAGCTTTACATTAATAAGATAGTAAGGTTGCATGGGGTTCCTTTATCTATCATCTCAGATAGAGGTCCTCAGTTTACCTTTCATTTCTAAAGATCATTCCAGAAAGGTCTTACTACCTCGGTAAATCTCAACACAACTTTTCATCCACACACGGATAGTCAGGCAGAGTGTACCATCTAGACCTTAAAGGACATGTTGAGAGCTTTCGTGATCGACTTCAAGGGCAGTTAGGATGATCACCTACCTCTTATAGAGTTCGCCTACAACAATAGTTGCCATTCCAATATTCAAATGGCCCCCTATGAGGCACTATATGGGTATAGATGTAGATCTTTGATTGGTTGGTTTGAAGTTGGTGAATCAACATTGATTGGGCCAGATTCAGCTCATGAAGCTATGGAAAAAGTTCAGCTTATTAGAGATAGACTAAACACAGCCCAGAGTCATCAGAAATCCTATGCAGATGTGAGGAGAAGGGCCTTAGAGTTTGATATCGATGATTGGGTTTTCCTAAAAGTGTCACCTATGAAGGGGGTGATGATATTTGGTAAGAAAGGGTAGCTCAGTCTAAGATATGTAGCTCCTTACAAGATCCTGAAGAGGGTTGATACTGTGGCATATGAGTTAGAGTTACTATCAAAACTAGCTGTCGTGCATCTAGTCTTTCACATTTCCTTGTTGAAGAAGTGTGTAGGTGATCCAGCATCAATAGTACCATTAGAGAGTGTGGTTGTGAAGGATAGTCTCACCTATAAAAAGGAGCTTACTGAAATCCTTGATTGTCAGGTTCGTAGGTTGAGAAATAAAGAAGTTGCTTCAGTGAAGGTTTTGTGGAAAAGTCAGTCTATAAAGAGAGATACTTGGGAAGCAGAAACAGCCATGAAGGCCAAGTATCCTAATCTCTTTCCTTCCGATTCCGTTTCAGCTTGAGGTTATAGTTCCTCTCCAGTCTCTTAACTTACTCTTGTGTAAACTCAGTCTAAGTATAATGTTCCTTCAATTGTTCTTGTAATTTCAACATATTTGCACATTCTTGGAACTCAGTTTAGTCAAAAATTAGGTTCTCATACTTAGTGGTAGGGATTGCAGCTCCTTCGCTCCATACTCAGCTAGTTTAGGCTTCATTTGAGGATGAATGTTTCCAAGGAGAAGATATTGTAACACCTCGGAAATTAGACTTAGACTTTGCAGCATAAAACAATAGAAAATGGTGAACCACGGAGGGGTTCACACCACATTTCGTCAACCTCATCGTGGTTCACACCCTCCCATCAATGGTGGACCACGGTGCCCCTCACAAGCTACCACATTTTATCAACCTCATCGACCATGGTGGTGTCTGTCATCCTGAGCCACTAGACCCCTGCCCAAGTGAGGAACCACGGAGACCTTCACGGTATAGGGTCCTTCACACGGGCCATTGTAGGGCTCATGGTTGGACCACAAAGAAATTAGTAGCCATGACCAACAGACCACGACCTAGTTGACGGGCCATGGTCCTTGTGATGGACTGTCACTGGGGTCGTGGTCGACTTTGATAGATTTTAAGTTAGGGGTTGTTTGGTATTTTCCCCTATGTGTTGGACACCTAAACTACATTATTTAACCTCCTAACCTACATAGTTTTGGTTAATTTAAGCCTGGTAACTTAATCAGAACCTACCCTAGTCGATCCCTTCACTGAAATTCATCAATCTTAGAGCAAAAAGAGGGAAAATCTGAGCGGCCTCTCAAGAATACGCAACAAGTTTCCTTCGGTTCCAGCCCCAAAATCAAAAGATTTCTCTGTGACTTTCACCACCAGGTATGTGGGATTTTATTAGTGGGTTCCTTTCATCCACTAGGTCCCTATGATTTAGTCAGATTCTTGATTCTTTATGCATTGTTTAGACCTAGGGTTTCTAGAACTTTCAATAATTGTTGCAATTTAGCTGTTATAGTATTCTAAATCATATTATCATGTTTTTATGACATTGTTTCTTAGTTCCTTGCATGAAACTCACAACCCTAGTTGTGTAGATTCTCTTAGTTCATGAATTACACTAACTAGGTCAGATATACAGAAATACATGCTCCAGATTTTGACTGTTTCATTATCAGTACTTAAATGTTGCATTCTCAGTTAGCATGTCAAAATATTGAGCTATCCAGTATAATTCAGTTATGTTATATTGTACACATTTCTAGTTGGGAGTAGACTTAATATCAAGTGGAGTAGGGTTCAGTGTACCTGTATAGTCCCAAAACTACGTGCCCTTGTAGGTTTATAAGTCCTCTTTGTGGGCATCAAATTTAGTGATCACACCAGTCATGCCTTTATACCGTGGCAAGGTATAGTGGGTCCTCTCGATGGGGCGTATACATCGGACTCCACATTTTAGCCCACGTGGTTTTATGTCTGTTGTTAGTAGCTCCCACAATTAGACTTTAGTGGAGTTGACCGGGTTTCAATTATATGTCAGTATTCAGTCTCATCATGTCATGTACTTGATCATTGCATTCAGTTCAGTTCATTGCTCAGTATGTTTTTTTCAGTTTATTTGTTTGTTCAGCTTTTATCCTATCCTGCATGCTCAGTACATTCCAAGTACTGACGCATAATATGCGCTACATCCTTTCATGATGTAGGTTTAGGTATTCATTATCCAGATCACGCATAGATTGGTTCTTGATCTCCAGTTCAGCAGCTTCAGTGGTGAGTTCTTATACTTCGAGGACAAAGACATGTTTTTCATATCTAGTCTTTTCTTTTAGTTTCAGTTTTGCTAGAGTTAGATGGGGCATGTCCCAGCAATTCTAGTCAGTTAAAGGCTTTTCCAGACATTATACTAGATTCAACTTTAGTACTTGAGCGATTATTCAGTATCACTAAACTCCTAGTAGTTTATATATTCAGATCAGTTTTGGTTATTCCCCACTACTAGGCATATCATGATTTACCTTCCGCATTAGCTTATCTTTCATAGATATATTCAGTTCTGCTTATGATATGTCAGTTTGAGGTTAGCTTGGGGTCACTCGTGATCCTAGGTTCTGTGTTTACGGTAGTATCGTATGGAAAAATTATTCTTCTTTTAAGGGTTAGAAGAATCCCTATTTATAGAGATCTCTTCCTAGTCCAAAGAGAAGGAATACCATGTCTTTCATTAGAATAGAAAAAGGCATGTACATTTCCCTTTCCTTAGAATAGAAAAAGTAATGTCCTTCTCCCTTTCCTTGGAATATAAAAAGTGATATACTTCTCCCTTGCCTTAGAATAGAGAAAGACACATACTTCTCCCTTTCCATAGAATAGAGAAAGACACATACTTCTCCCTTTTCCCTTTAGAATAGATTTTGAGTTCTAGTTAAATATGGGCACGGTAGGGACCACAAAATTAATTACTGAGGCTTTATATTATGGAAATAGTTCTAAATAATTCATTTGAATTATTTTTACCATAATAAAGTATAAAATAATTCCACTAGAAATTCGCAATTGCACTTCTCTATTTATATTTTGAAATTCCCCATTAAACACATGTAAATCCCCATGTTAAGATTACAGATACTAATCAATAAATTAAGTTACTGACGAACTTAATTCAATGATCAATTTCCCTTAGAGCACTGCTTAACTTATTTCATGTGCCGGATTCATAAATCCACTTGCAAGGTTTGACCCAATTAAAACTTTTAAGCCTCTCAAAAAGGCATATCATCAATCTCTATATCGAGATATGGATTCCGTCAACTAACTTATTATTATATTCTCATAATAAAATCTACCAGGTATATTGATCCATCTTAGAATCTCACCTTTTAATAAATCAAAAAGATAATTAACATATACAGATCATAAAAGTTATATTAGGATTAAGAATAGGTGAAATGGTCTTATAGACCCTTATACTTGTATAAGTTTGTATTCTGAACCCTTTTACTTTATACTTTGTCAACTGGACTCTTAAACTTATTAAAACACAATATTTGAAACCCTCTGACCATTGACCAAATCTATGTGGCATGTGTAAATGCACTCGCTTCCAAACGTGTCAATACACCATTTTCTATTTAAAAACATTTTTTTCTTGGAAAACAAAATTTTTTTAATTAAAAAAAATAATTCTTCATTAACCCTCTCCCAACCCATCCCAATTTCTCTTCTTTTTCACCACTCTTCTCACCCATAACCCTAAACTTTCTTCTCTTCTTCTTCAATAAAATCACCCACCACATCCATTCTTTTTTTTTCTCAAAATCACCCGCCATATACTTTTTTTCTTGTTCTTCTTCAACCCACTCTCCTCTTTGCAACAGATCAAACCCGGTGCCTAATTTCTTTTTTCAGCCCCTTTATCTAAATTTTTAGTGTTTTTTATTTTAAAAGTTGAAATCATTATTTGTGTTGGATTTAAAGAGAAGGTATGATATGGATTAACGTAAAGAGTGATGGTGTGTACTAAAAAATTTGAATACTCCATTGATAAGTTTGAGAAAACTTGAAGACCAACAAATGGGTCTTATAAATTTGTAAAATTAATTCCAATTTATGATTGTGGCTAGTAGGATTTGTGTTTATGAAATTCTAATTGAAATTTCAAGTCAAATAAAGAAAATTTTCATCTATTTGACATGAATTTGGTGCTCAAATTGTGAGCAAACATGGGGATTGAAGAACATGCCTATTTAAAAATTTCCAAAAGTTAAATATTATTTTTAATTTCTTATGTGTCATTGGAAAATGACATGGAATTACACATGTAAGAGGTTGGATTACACGCACAGTGATCTGATGAGAAAATGGTCTAAACTATTGTGTTTTCATGAGTTTAAGGGTTTAGTTAACAAAGTGTTAAGTAGAAGGGTTCAAAATACAAATGCATACAAGTATAAGGTCCATCAAACCATTTTGCCTTAATAATATAAGTACATTTAATAGTTTAGAGAATATGCTTTTGAAAGACAATCTAAAGCAACTATATCTACTCGGTCCCTTTAAATACATACAAAATGCAATAAAACAAGAAGTTGGAACCATACTATTCCCATAATCAAGATAAACTACATATAATCTTGTGCTACAATCGTACCGATGACATGTACAATTCCCACCTTAGATTGTGAACAAAAAACTTTATACTTATAATTGGCAAAGCCAAATCTACAATCGTACCGATGACATGTCAAACTTTCCTCTTGGCAAAGATTTAGTCATCATGTCGGAACAATTATCATTGGTATGGATCTTTCAAGTTCAAGCATCTTAGAATCCAACACATCTCTAATCCAATGATACCTCACATCAATGTGTTTAGACCGACCATGGAAATGTAAAATTCTTGTCAAGATGAATAGCACTTTGACTATCGCAATAAAGCACATACCTCTCTTGAGCACAACCAAGTTCCCCCAAAAATCTTTTCATCCGGATCAATTCTTTGCAAGCTTCATCAACTACAATAAGCTTAGCTTCTGTATTAGATAAAGCAACACATTTTTGCAATCGAGATAGCCAAGACACAGCTCCACCTGTAAAAGTAATCAAGTAGCCTGAAGTAGAGTTACGACTATCAACATCACCATCCATGTTTGAATCAGTATAACCACAAATAATAGGCTTTCCTATCTCACAACACAAACTCAGACTAGAAGTGCTACAAAGATATCTCATAATCCACTTTACAGCATTTCAATGCTCTCTTCCCAGATTAGAAAGAAAATGGCTAACAATACCAACAACATGAGCAATATATGGTCCTATACACATCATTGCATACATCAAACTACCAACAACTACAACATAAGAAACTTTCTTCATATCTTTCTTCTCACCATCACTGGAAGGACAATGTTTCATACTCAATTTCAAGTGCATAGCTAAAGGTGTGTTGACAACCTTAGCTTTGTCCATGTTAAATCTACGAAGTACTTTTTGAATGTACTTCTTTTGTGACAACCATAATTTCTTGGCATCTTTATCATGGACAATCTGCATGCCAATAATTTTCCTTGCTGGTCCTAAGTCTTTCATAGAAAGAGACTTGTTCAATTCTTGATCATATTTGTTGGGTTTTATTTGCCCTAATTTCTTACCATGAATAAGTTTTCCTTTAAGGAAAAAGTTTTAATATTTTACTAGTCTTTTTCTTGTAGGAAAGGCTTTAGGACTCTATAAATATAGGTTCATTCCTTCTAACTTAATCAGCATTCACAATGTAGTCCTAGGGTTTTGAGAGTTACGGTTATGGGGGAGAATTTTATGTACCTCCTTGTATTCTGAGTGAATTGGTTGAGGTTGTTTCTCTTTGAATTTTGTACCCTTATATTTATAGTGGATTGCTCATCTCCTGTGTGGACGTAGGTTGATTGGCCGAACCACGTTAAATCTTTATGTCCTTTGGTGTGCTTGTCATTTGTCTTCTTACTCATCATCTTTTGAGGTTTGCTTTGCTAGCTTCCGTATTACACCTATTTTTTTATCCCAACAAGTGGTATCAGAGACAGATTCAATGATTGAGTCGGTTCAGTGGTTTGATGGTCTAATGGTTGAACCAAGTTAAAAATGGTGTTCATCTTGGCGGGTGTAGTTTTAGCCCCAACCTTTTTGACAGTAATGAAGAGTTTTGTTGGAGATATTATTTCAGAGAGGTTCTCTGTGTCGAGACTTAGATTTGATGGAGGAGATTATGGAGAAGAGACGCAAGTTGTTGAAGATTATGTGAAGAAGGTGGAAAAATTTATTTTGTCAGAAATTCAAGCCAAGGAGGGGATTTGTTGGGTTTTATTTTCCCTGAGTTTCTTACCATAAATAGGTTTTTCTTTTAGGAAAAGGTTTAGGATTTACTATTCATTTTCTTGTAGAAAAAGGTTTAGAACTCTATAAATAGAGGCTTGTTCCTTCTAACTTAATCAACATTCACAATGTAGTCCTAGGGTTTTGAGAGTTGTGGTTATGAGGGAGAATTTTGTGTACCTCCTTGTATTCGGAGTGAATTGGTTGAGGTTGTTTCTCTCTATATTTTGTACTCTCATATTATAGTGTATTGCTCATCTCCTTTGTGGACGTAGGTCGATTGACCAAACCATGTTAAATTTTTGTGTCTTTTGGTATGTTTCTCATTTGTTTTCTTACTCATGGTCTTTCGAGGTTTGATTTGCTAGCTTTTGCATTACACCTTCTTATTTTAGGTCCTAACAAGTGGTATCAGAGCCATGGTTCAATGATGGAGCCAGGTTAGAGAAGGGTGTTCATTTTGGCGGGTGTAGTTCTAGCCGTAATGTTTTTGACAATAATGAAGATTTTTGTTGGAGAAATTGTTTTAGAAGGGCTCTCTGTGTTGAGACGTAGATTTGATGGAGGAGATTATGAAGAAGAGATGCAAGATCCTAAAGATTATGTGAAGAAGGTGGACAAATTTATTTTGTCAGAAATTCAGGCCAATGGAGAGATTTGTTGGGTTTTATTTACACTTATTTCTTACCATAGATAAGTTTTCCTTTTAGGAAAAGGTTTTAATACTTTACTAGTCCTTTTCTTGTAGGAAAGGCTTTAGGACTCTATAAATATATGTTTGTTCCTTCTAACTTAATCAACATTTAAAATGTAGTCTTTGGGTTTTGAGAGTTATGGTTACGGGGGAGAATTTTGTATACCTCCTTGTATTCTGAGTGAATTGGTTGAGGTTGTTTCTCTTTGTATTTTGTACTCTAATATTTATAGTGGATTTCTTATCTCCTTTGTGGACATAGGTTGATTGACCAAACCACGTTAAATCTTTGTGTCTTTTGGTGTGTTTCTCATTTGTCTTCTTACTCATGGTCTTTCGAGGTTTGCTTTTCTAGCTTTCGCACTACACCTGCTTATTTCGGTCCTAATAGAAACGCTACGATAATGTGATCTTAAAATCCCAACAAGTTCTTAGCAAGGCTTTATATAGGGGGAAGATGAAGAAGAAGAAAGCTAAATTGTGTGAGAAGCAGTTGCAAGAAGAGAAACCCAAAGCGCGGCTGGAAAGAGACAGAAAAGCAGCTCGGATCACCATCGAAAGCATCAAAAGGACGGTTCATTTTGACGATGCTTTTCAAGAAGGAAGAGATTTTCTGGTATCATTGGTGCTACGAGTCCTTGGTAAAAGAGTTTACATATTTTATGTGGTAAATAAACTTGTCTAGTACTCTTGTATCATAAAATAAAAATATAATTGAGGCAAAATCAATAAGTTGATATCTTGTAAAGTGCAAGCTAATAAATCATGTTTATTATTATATCATAAGCAGTTTTAACCAATTATTTTTGGTGTAAATTAAATCGGTAAAACCAAGTTATGATCAATAAGCTCTTTGAGAATTATCTATATATGCAAACATTTATTTCATTACGCAGTTTTGCTATACTTTCTAGAGATGTAATGTGAAAAAAATGATTTAATATTGTAATCGAATACTTATTTTTGTTATGAGTTTCTATGTTGAGATGATAAGATAATTTAGAAGTTGTTTAGTGTTGGCGTAATATACCAGAAAAATAATAAATTAAAGTTGAATATAAAATGACAAAAATGAATAAACATATCTTTAGTCTGAGGAGCGATATCTCGATCTCTTTAAAGATGTTCAAGTCCACTATGGCATAATCTACATCGATCCAGCAGTTTCACTCTTGACTTGTCCCCTACAGGATATAACAGCCCAACAACGTCATAGAACTCAAACAACTCCGGATTAGTTGAAAAGTTCAAAGCTCCACAAAATAATAGCTTCCTTAACATATAATTACTCTCTTTTGTATAATGAATATAGTTGAAGACTTAGTCAACTCTCTCTTTCACTATACTAATCTCAGTATAAACACAATACGATACTACTCATCTTTTTCACTCTATATTTTTTGTATATCTCTTATTGTACTCAACCCAAAGTAAGACCACACTATTTATAGGTGAGAAGTTCTTTCTTGCAATGAATAGGAAGATAATGGGTAGTAAATTGGATAAGTGAATGGACTATAGGTTACAAGAATAAAGAGGTAGAATAATGGGTGAAATGAAGAGTTGGTGGTTACAAAAGTTACTACAACCAATGACCACATTCTTCCACAATTTATGAGAATAAAGAGACACAAATATAATCTCCACCAATGGACATAATATGATACATAACGTCACATAAAATATATTTTTATTAATATTAAATTGTCACACCAACAATCCGTCACTCATTTTAATATTAAGATAAAAGAGTTCTTCACAATTTAGATGAAGGTAGACTATTATGCTTAATGAAGGTGGGCTCTACATTGAACCTTCACTTAGTAAAAAAATAACCTTTTCTCCAGAGTCAATAGTAATCATAGACTTGAACTATGAATGCTTAAGAGAAATAAAGTGTCACTGCTTACACACAATAAACAAGGAATTCACATAAGCTTTAATAGCCATCACATTACAACCTTGTGCTATCCCGATTTTCATGAGAGTTTTTTAGAACAAGCCCATTCTCATATAAAGCGGCTTACTTTCACACTCACATAGGTGAAATCTGTCAAGGGTCCACTCATACAACATACAAAATTTCTTTAAGTGTTCAATGACTCAACCTCCACAAATCATTATAGGATAAATGTACTCACATCATAGGGATTTAATAAAACTAATATTAGTGCATTACACAACAAGTCATTATATGATTTGTTTTTCCCATGGAACTTGGTTATATGATCTCTAGTCCCCAGGTTGGGTTGCCTCATGTATGACTTAGAATCTTTTGAGCTTCAATTTATTCCCCCTCGATCTGCTTCAGACTATTTATTTTGCTAAAACCTTAGTTCATGAATCTTCAAGGTTATCACAATTAATTTTAAGACAATTAATATTGATGTTATACCAATGATCAATATGCTCTCACAATATTGTGTTTTCTTCTCACGAGTCTATATTTACCGTTATAATACGATTATGTATTCTACCACTAATATTGATGCTTTCACAATTAATCAAAATTAGAAAACTTATTTTCTCAAAATAAAGTGTTTGATATAGTAAAATTAATTCATTTTTTCACTAGTTGAAGCTCAATATTTTTTACTTCAACCTCCAACGTTTGGAATTATTACAACAATTTTGGTCAATGTTCAAATATATTTCGAGCCCTTTTCCTTATAAATTATTTACCTATTTTATGATAATTGTCTTATTACTAAGATTATGATTTTGGTGGGTTTTTAGGATTTGATAGATTTGGTTTAATATTGACTTATGATCAAATCCAATGTAAATAAATACATATAGAATGTTATTTCTAAGATTTCCAAATATTATATTGTGAAAACAACTCAAACCAATAATAAAAATCCTTGAGACAAGGAAACCACTTTAAGGTATATAAACTTTAGTGGCCAAAAATTTAAATAATAATAATAATAATAATAATAATAAATTATTTACCTATCTTATGATAAAGATTTTTTGACTAAGATTATGATATTGGTGAGTTTTATAGATTAATAGATTTGATTTGATATTTACTTATGATCAAATCCAATGTAAATCATTACATATAGAATGTTATTTATAAATTTATCTTATAAAAACAACTCAAATCAACTAATATTTTATTGTTTAAATATGGGCAAGGCCCATTTATTTTAAAAGGGGGTTCTAACATAAATTACTTAAGTCGAATATTGATCCAAGACCAAAACAAAAAATATCAGCAACAAGCTGAAATGACCAAACACAAAAAAAGAAATGAAATGTTGGAACCAAGCGGCACTCATTTTAGCTCCACGATGGTTGTCCAAGGGGCTCCAATAGTCCTTCACTTTTCGAATCTGAGAACTACTTTAATCTTGAGTTGTAATTTGGGGTTCAAAATTCTCACGTACACCATGAATCCAAATTGGTGAAGACTTCTTCAGTTCAACAATGTTTTCATCTTCAACTATTAAGGTAAAAGACCTAATCTACTTGTACATCTCCTAATTCAACCTTAATCGAGAGAAATAGCCTAATGCATCCTTCACTCGTGCAGATTGAGCTCAAGAGAACTGGCACCACTGCATCTTAGTTCAACATATCATAGGTTTTTTTACCAATCTTTATCTATAAACACTTGAATTGAGACATACAAAACTATATGGAGAGTAATTGTTTCATTTTTCTGTTATGTAACTTTTCCTATGAGATTTATTAATCCTGTTAATTATAATTTTTTAACTTGATCCATGAATTCTATTCTAGCATTTCTTTGTTCGGAGCCTTAATTGACCTAGCTTGTCTGCTTGAATTATTGTTTCTGCTTTTATTAACATGTTTTCATTAGAGAGATTACATTACAGTGCTGCAAAATCATACACAAAGTTAGTTAAAAAATCAGCCAGGTTGTGGACTTTCCTGAAAGTGTATACTATCACCACTTCCCTTTCCTTTAAGATCTCATGAATGCATCTAATGTTTATTGACATGTCCCATGGAATTTCCCACATTCCATCTAAAATATTCTTAATAATCAAGGAATCATTTTCCATCACAAGAGGTAAAATATTATTTTGAACACAATGCCATCTTTGAATGATTTTACCTCAACTTCTAAAGCATCACATAAATCAATCTTTTCTGCTTTAGCAAATACCAATTTACCATGGCTATCTCTCGCATAAAAGACCTTAGAGTTCCATTGAATATTGTATTTAATAGAGCCATCAGTGTTGCACGTATAACTTCCTGCAGGAGGGCACAACTATCTGACAACTTTACAAGAAATAATAGGAGTATAAGATTTCAGAAATTAAACAATTTGAACCTAGGACTTAGGTACATTAACAAGAAAAGAATATCTAGAAGCAGCCATTAGATGAATGTTTCTATTTATCTCTCTCCATGGCATTCTTGGACCTTTTTCCTTGATGTTTTGTAATATTCTTTGTTTTTTCAAATTTGTGAAATGATGAATATTGAAAAAGCTATATCAGTGACTTCAATTTAATAACAATCAACACTCCACCATTTATCTAGGGTTTGTTTAAGTTGAAAAAAAGGACCATGTATCACACCAGCACTTGCAAATGTAATCCATTAAGACTTAAGATTAGTGCAAGACATAAAAAGGTTGTCAAAGATTTCTTGTATTGAATCTGAGCAGCAACAACATTTCGCGGAATCTGCTATACTATTTTTAACCAAAACCTCTCCTATAGGAATTCTTTGAAACCACACCCTCCATAATAGAAAATATATTCTTAATGGAATACTCTTTACCCATATGTTCATGATGCCCAACTAGTTCCTCTTCCTTTGTCTAGTCATGTTCCAAACACTACCCACTGTAAATTTTCTTTTGCTATTCGCATCCACCAAGGTTTGTCTTTTTATTCTGACAGCTTCACAATTCCTAAGACATCAGCCACATGATCACACACTTATTTGTTCAGCAACTCATTCATCACAATCATGCTTTATCCATCATGCTCCATAATCTGATAAACATCTTCATATCTTTCTATGAGTTCATGTGTAATCGGTAACACATAGTGTAAAGCACCTAGTTGTGTCCAATTATCAAACCAAAGATTTGCATGACTACCTCTAGGTTCCCACAACATTTCTTGATCTATCTTATCTTTGGTTTGCATCATTAACTTATATACTTGAGATCTACCCTTCCATTCAACAATTTATGGTGTGTCTTTTGCAATACTAGTTCCATAGGAAATTAGCCCATAAAGACTTCTTGGTCCTGAAATTCCACCAAAGTTTGGCAAACAGTGCCTGTGAAACATCAAACAGAGACCTAAAAGCTAGCCCTCCATCTTCTCTGAGTTGAAACATGTCTTCCCAAGACACCCACTACTTTTCTCTTCCTTCCATTTAAAATTCCATAGAAAATTTGCAAAAATTCTATGGATGTCGTAAATGATACATTTAGGAGGTGTCATAACTGAGAGCAAATATATTGGCAGACTTTACAAAACATGATTAATAAGCAAAACTTTCCCTCCAAAAGATAACAATCTACCCTATAACTTAATCTGAATTTTCTTAATCAAATCAACAAAGTCATTTTCCTTTTTTTGGCATGCCCTATATGACAACCAATATAAGATAAAAGGGAACTTACCTCTCAATAACCCAGTTGTCTCTTCTTCTACCTTCACTGACTCAGTTGCAGCTTACTAAACATATATAAAAAGACTTTTCTCCTTATTAATCTTCTAACCTAACTGATTTTCATATTCCTGCTACACGTCATTATCAATAAAAGAGAATTCTTTTATGCTGATGAAAAGATAATAGTATCATCTGCATACGCAAGATGATTTAACTTGTTACTCCATTTAGGCATTCCAAAATCATGAAATTCATTGTTATAAAACAAATGATTCAAGGTTGTAGATAGCACTTTCAGCTCACAATATAAATAAAACAGGTGAGAGGGGATCCCCTTGGTTAACCCCCTTTGATGAATGGAAAAACTTGAGCCTGTCCATTTATAAGAATAAAGTATTAGTTATTAGCCACAATTCTCCAAATCAAATCAATAACTGATTCATCAAATCCCATTTGAGAAAAAAAGTCTAATTAAGAATTTTCAATTCACTCTATCATATGTCTTATGTCTTTTTCATATCTAGATTAATCCTCACATTCTCGAGTTTTCTCCTCTTCCTTTTGTTAGTGATAATTTCTTGCGCTCGAAGCACATTCTCTATAATATTTCTACCCTTCACAATCTAGATTGGTTCTGAAAGATTAGCCTTTAATTAAAGCATTTTCACTGTCATAAACTTTAGGTTGCGGATACTGTACAAAAGAAGTTCTTCACTTACATATGTCTCAAAAAAATTGTCAGAAAAAAATTTCAGAGCCTCTATAACAATATCATCATCTCCTTCTGCCCAAGAACCATCAAGTTTCATGATTCTCTTCAGGGAGAGTCTCTTCCTTCTTTCCTTCACCAAACAATGAATGAACTTAGTGTTCTTATCCCCCTCTATATACCATTGGATGATGGCCTTTTGTCTCCAAAATTTCTCCTCATAATGCAAATATAATTTATATGCAGCCTGAGCATGTTGTAGAAACTTTCTATTGGATGCAGAAGGGTCCTTTTCAAACAACATTTCTTTTAGTTTAACAACCTCCTCACTTATTAGTAGATGTTTGAATATATGAACAAACTTCTTCTTACTTCATTTAGCCAAATCTAACTAGATCTCCTTCAATATCAAATTGCATTGCACAAAGACATCTTCGGAAACCTCAACTTCCCAATGATCTTGTACTACTTTTTCAAAATCAACACTCTAGGGCCAAAGTTTTAAAAATCTAAATGGTTTGACAAAATTTTAGTCTAAGCCTCCACATGTAATGAATAAAGGAGCATGATCGACCTTGTCCTAGCCAAATTTTGATATCCACCCTACCAAATATATCACGTAAAGCCTGATTAATGACAACTCTGTCAGTTCTCTTAAAAATACAATCTACATCTACTCTACCATTTCACTATGTAAAAGGAGTGCTAGTAAATTGTAAATCAAATAGATCACAAGAATTGATACAAAAAGCAAAGTCCTCACATTCTTGTAAGTAAACAGGAAGTCGACCAATCTTCTCCTCAGCACATAAAACACCATTGAAGTCTCCACTTATCATCCAAGGCATTGAACAGTTGTAACCAATATTATATAGATATTCTCATAAGCTTAGTCTCTCCATTGTAGTACACTTAGCATATACCACAGTAACCAGTAACCGATTACCATAAGCTTAGTCTCTTCATAAAAATCCTTCTTTCGTTCCTTAAATTTCCACCACTAAATTGCATTCTTTATTTCCCTCTCAATACACGTCCTCCAATTTGAAGATTGTACCTTAAGATTTTTTATGTCCTCCAAAATGTATAACCCATTTTAAGATGGTATTTTTGTAACAGCCTAGCCCACTAGTGATATTGTCTGCACTAGGCCTTTCTCGCACGGCTTTAAAATGTGTCACTAGTTGGTAAGGCCCGCTTACTTATATACCCAACATATTTTCTGTGTTTTGGTCGATGTCGGAATTCTTGTACTAAGTTGGGCGTCACATACACCCTCTCTATGGACCCAACGTCCTTGCTGAGGTTTGCCCTACCCTCTCTTTACCTAAACTCAATTCAACTCTAGCCAACATCGACAAGGCTAACACAAAAGTGGCTCTGATACCATTTGTAATGGCCCAGGCCACTAGTGATAATGTCCACTTAGGGCCTAGGATCGCATGACTTTTAACATGTCACTAGTTGGCAAGAGCTATTTACTTATGAAGTTGTGTATTAGAGGAGAACCTAATTATTACAACTTGATATAATCCTTCTTCCTGTGCAATAAGTAGTCATTCTCCCTTTGTGAATTGAACCGTAGGATCCCATGTACATATTGATTCTGTTTCAATAGGATTTTTGTCAAATTCTGGAGAGTTTGTGGTTAATTGAGTAAAATGGGGTGTTTGTTGATTAGGGTTAGGGTTTTGCTCTCTCACAACCAAAGGCTGGGAAGAAATGTGTGCAAATATGACTGTTGCTAAGTATTCATAGAGATCTCCTAAGGGTTAAGGTTCCTTTTGCACATATGACACTCTTCGAAGACCATATTAGGTTTCATAATATAAAAAGTTTGTCAAGGATAGAATATTCAGTTTTTTCATGCCCCGAGCCTATACTTTGGGTTGAACTAGCACTCGAGAACCATTGTTGGCTCCAACCGAACCCTTAGCCTGGCTAGACTCTTAGCGGAAGACTTTAAGCATTATTAAAAGAATTCAAATGCACTTAAATCAACTGTCTCAAAATAACTTAGAATGTTTTAAGAATAAACATTTAGCTAGCCGAAGTGGCAACTCAAGTCTTAACATAAACAATTGAAAATGAAAAGACTAAAGAACTATAACTACCCGTCTATGAAGCCTCTAAAACTTTGAGAGAAATTTGATTTGTTGATTGAACTAACTCGAGTTGATGAAAGATAAGAAAGCAATAGAATTGATGCAAAATACATAGTAACAATGATAGTTTCATTTAGGTTTCAAAACTTGGAAAACTCAAGATTTTCAAGAAGATATAATAGTTGCACCATATTTTTTTTTTCTTTGTAAACTAATCATAAACTTTCTAAGCTATTTTTTTCTTTTCTATATTTGGGAGTTACTACCCGAAACAAAACAAAGAGCTACTCTCTGAATGAGAGGCTCTCTACTAGAGAAATCTATTTTGAAAGTGGTTGCAGTTATGAAAATTGATCCTAATAAGTAACCACATACAACTAATTCCTAAAAGATTTCTATCTAACTAAAATAAATTAGTAATTGCAAAAGAACCATTGAATTGTTATCTATTATAAATGGATCATATCATAGTGTTTTGTGTGTGTCTAAGGAATCGATCATGCTTTTTTACAATCAAATTAACTCGAACTCACAAAAGATGTAAGAAGCAACAAAAATGTATACAAATTACTTCATGTGGTGTTGTACATAGAAAGTAGAAATAATGATAGTTACATTTGTGTTACAATTTAGCAAGATAAGTTCATATAGTTGTACAATATATTCGTCCATTCCTATCAAACTCCAACACCACAAATTTATGAAAAACCTCTATATTATTAAAGCAAGTCCTTTTTTTTGAGTTAATAAGCTTCTTAGATAAAGCAATAGAAATGCAGAAAATCGAGCTAAGTTAAAGATGTTTCATCATATTAGTAGCAAACCTAGATTTGAGTGCTTATGAGTTCCCATCTGCTTCTTCATTGTAATTTCTTTCAGAGATGTCGGGAAAAGACCCCCGATCATCCTAGCAACTAAAAATACTAAAACAATGTAATCTTTTGGGAAAACTAAACATGACATAAGCTTGAACTTAATTCCAAAAGAAACACTTACCTCAACTCATAGGTACTCAACTCAATGCAGGAATAAACAACAATAAATATGCAGTTTATATAAAGCATTTAAATATTAGGTAGAAACTCAACGTATTGAAAAATACAATAACAACTCAAATTATATATAATAAAGTATAATATAACTCTATGGGAGTTTCTCTAACTGACAACCATCACTATGAGCTATGTGATGATACAACATCTCGCCCACGCTACCAGAACTTTCCTATAACTTGTTGTGATATAGAATGCCTCAACTAAGTGGATCCACTGTTATATGCTAAAAAGCATTAAGGAATCATCTAAATAGTATGATCCTTTCTACCCACGATGGCTACATGGTTTATGGAGACTTGAGTTATTATGAACTCGTCCCCATATAGGCGCTCAATACTACTCCCAAAAATATACTCAGCTCATATGTCTTAAAACATAACTCTTTCTATGTGGTTAGAGATTATTACTCAAAAAACTTATCTCTTATAAGAGATGGAACTCAAAACTACTTATGAAAACTCATTTGGAAATTCATGTTTCCTCTTATCTTAAATGTGAAAACATTTACTCTTTGAGAGTACTTAGTCCCCATACATCATTTTAAAGAAATGAACTCGACTCTACTCTTTCTCAAACTCAATGCTTAAATATTTAAAACTGGTTTGAAATGATTGTAAAATACTTTTGAAAGACTCTAAGAACTCTCTTAACTTGATTCTTAGCTCTACCTTGAATTTTGATTGGGGGGAGGGGGTAATAGGACCTTAGTATAGTTTAGGTGTGTCTTTGGGATTTCAAACATAGGTCGGGGGGTACTTATGCATTTTCCCAATAATAAACAATAAAGTTTGAAGAATGTTTTAAATCATAAATTAAAACTAGTAAAGAAAACAAAATCTGCAACAAAAACAAAAGTAATATTGACAAGAAGAAAATTGAGCCCACTGAATGTATAATGTGTCCTTAAGGAAATTATTTCCCTCAAATAGTCTTAAGGGTTGGCTAAATTTAATGATTAAATAATTAACAATCAATTAAATACATAATTAATGCACATTGTGTCCTTGCTATTTGTAGCATATCCAATTAATACACAATCAAGAGACTTAGGTCCAATTTTTACCTTGTACCTTTGATAAACACCCCCACGTATGGAATAAATTGAGTTTTGTTGTGGCACACCCTATTGAGTATTCGGTTGGTGTAAGAATAACTTTCCCCCACACGTTCTGTGGTAAACCAAAACTGATTAATAAAGCATTCATCATCTCTTTTAATGTTCATTTTTTCCTTTCTGCAATTCAATTTGATTGTGGTGTGTAAGGGGCAGTAGTTTGATAAACAATTCCATATTCTTAACATATCTATGCAAAAACAGATTCATATTCGTCACCCCTATCACTTCGAATCGTTTTAATTGAATTGATTCTCCACTTTGTTCTTGTATTGCTTAAATGCGACAATTGCTTCATCTTTACTATTAAGCAAATACACATAACAATATCACGTGCAATCATCAATGAAAGTTATAAAAAAAAAATTATATGCAGGGCAGGACAGGTTTAACCTTATGAGGGGCAGTTGCGGGGAGGGTTGGAATAATTTTTTTTAAGAAATTAAGCGCGGGGGAGCGGGTGGCGGGTTAAAATATTTCTCAC
This sequence comes from Solanum commersonii, assembly GCA_029007595.1. Lineage (NCBI taxonomy): Eukaryota > Viridiplantae > Streptophyta > Magnoliopsida > Solanales > Solanaceae > Solanum > Solanum commersonii. The sequence goes on along the minus strand of JAJTWQ010000263.1, from coordinate 154,860 downwards.
AATTTTCTTAATATCTCGGCTCTTAACTGTTAGTCTATCACCGTCTTCATTCTTTCTCAATGGTTTTCAAAGAAGTACTCAAACTTTGTAATGGGTTTTAGTTCAGGAAATTTAATTGAAATGATTTGTATACAAAATAGAATTTGTGTACTGTTTTAACAAAATGATGTGTTTTAACAAAACAACAACTAAGAAAATAATTAAAATAGATCTTCACAGTTAAAAAAATATAATAAAAAGTTAAATTTGTGTACTGTTTTAGCAAATAACATAATAAAGAAAAGAAAAAAATCGATATAACATAAGTGGGGAGGGTTAATAATAGAAAAAAATGTTAAGCGGGACGGGGCGGGGCGGATTAAAATTATGCGGGTTAAGCTTCTACCCACCCCCACACCCGCCCCATCCTGCCCCATTGTCATCCCTAGTGGCGAGATGAGGGGTAGGGTTTGCAAAAAAGATAAATTAAATCTTTTATTTTTCAAAAAAAAAGATAAAAAAAATTGGTGGTGGGGGAAGGTGGGGATGGGGGGTAGGGGAGAATGGGGTTGGCGGTGGGGTAAATTTTTTTTTTTGGAAAACAAAAAAATTAGGGGTAGGTTGGGTGGAAGGTGGGGGGGTAGGGGTAAGGGGTGACGGGTGGGGGTAGGGTTGGCAAAAAAAAAATATTTTAAAAAAATTTAAAATATTTATTTTTCTGAAAAAAAGGTGTTTTAAAATTTTTTTTGGGGTAGGGGATTCAATTTATTTTTTTAAAAAAAAGGCTTTTTAATTTATTTTATTTTTGGGGTGGAGGTGGGCTACAGGAGTGGGGTGGTAGTAGGGTGGGATGGTAGGGGTTGAAATATTAACAACTTAGCTTTGATTTAATATTTTTTGACTTTAAGAGATTAAAGTTGGTTACAACCATTTTACCCAAATCCATATTTACCCATATTTTATATGGGTAGATTCTGATCCAATCCATTTTAACTCAATCCATATTTAATCCATTCAAACCACCCATTTGTCACCCCTAGTGGTAAGTCAGAAAAATACATGTTGTTGCCATCCTTTGATGTTCACTCTAGAGAATTTTCCGGGTTTCTCTATTGGTGACACAACAATTCGGTTAATTTGGTGCAACAATCAAAGAATTAGTAGCACTTTCAATTGCCATTTTCACGGTCAAATTGACAAAAGTTGATTCAGTAAGCAATAAATGGAATTGCAAACTTATTACAACAACGGACAAAGTTTTTATATTCTTCAAATTGAAATCTTAATTCACACTTTATATCTAACAGTTTAGTGAAGGTTCAATATTCTTCGAACCAAATACACAATCTAATTTATTTGGTGAAGTGTTTGTATTCTTTAAACTAAAGGATTAGAAAATTAAATGAAATTTAGTCTCTAAAAAGTCGGACAATGTTAAATTTTAATTGGAATAGAAAACCACAAAGGTTTTAGTCACCAAACATTAATACATATTAATAATCAAAACAATAATTTCCATAAGATTATTAGTCAATATGTATTAGTAAAATACTTAGAACAATAACTTTGCAGAAATAACAAACAACAAAGTTTAAAGCATGTTTAAAAACAAGAAATTAAAACTAGTAAAGAAAATAAAATTTGTAACAAAAAGTGAAACAATATTGACAAGAAGAAAATCGAGCCCATTGAATGCACAATGTGTCTTTAAGGGAATTATTCTCCTCAAGTACTCGAGGTTAAAGGAATATATCCTCCTAGCATAAAACAATTTTACTCACCAGTGTATCAGTACCAAACATAATGGTGTCAACGAAGTTGACACCCAATTTTGGCTCTCCACATTTAACTATAATAATAAGAAAAAAATATATATGTTAAGAAATTTTTATAGGAACACGAAAAGATTTTTTAATTATTAATTTTTACCTCATAAATTTATTTCAATTTCTTATAAAAATTATATATATTATATTACTACTTACTTTCTCTTCTTTTTTTTAAAATAAGTGTCGTTCTTAAGAATTGAATCTATTTTTGTTCAAATATAATTTATTTTTTCGCAATGGTTATTTTTCGTACATTGTTTAAAATTAGAAAGCTTAATTAATTAATGAGTTACTAATATATATTAATTTAATTTTAAGAACGAATAATTTTATCAAATAAGCTAGTCTTGCAAAATAATTATTTTTAATTTAATAAATTATGATTATTTAATAAAGAAGTAATTACAATTTAAATGATTTTAATTTGAGCAATTTTGGTAATCCAAGTCCCCTTTAAACCGGCCAATCCGTGTATGCCACGTAGGCAAGCACATAGATTGTGCTTCTTTAGCTTAAATCTTGACCCTATGATTAAATCTAATTGTCCTAGTTAATTAAGTTTTTACCATTTTATATATATATATATATATATATATATATATATATATATATATATTCCTTTTAATTCCTGATTTATCTTAACCGTCCGATCACTTGATCAGACGACCCGGATTAAGTAAGATATTTTCAATCTTTCCCAAATAGTACAACCCCTCATCGCCTCAAACTTCTTTCTTTTCCCTGGAAATCACGCTTCTCCTTCCCAAGTTCCTTCTTCCGCAGACGTTTCACCCCTTTCCCAGGTCCTGCCAAAGAAAACGGCTATGGATCACCGAAAAACAACAATATCCGACAGTCTCCAACACCATCCCCCTCCGTCGTCCATCAATCATATCCTTCTCATGTCAACTTTACATCTTTTCCAACTAATTTTTTTACTCAAATCAGGCCTAGGAACCGCCGGATTTTGGTTTGAAATGCCTTCTCAAAAGGTGAGGGATGCCAAGAACCGTTGGATTTTGGTTTGATATGCCCTCAATTTAATGGGTTTGAGAGCGGAAGTCTCCCCTAAATTCGACTATAAAGTCAGCCCTTTGGTTCTCATTCGAAAGGAGGGAGAACAAACAGAAAAGAGAGACAAAAGCACATTTCAAGCATTAGGTATTCAGAAAATTTCGATCTTCTTTCCACTTTCTGTTTTCAATTTTGAATTCGAGTTTCGAGAGTAAGTTTGAAGTTGAAATCCTTGACGAAACGCTCCTAATTTGCCTCCCCACACAAAGTTAGTAGTCTCCCTTATTGTTAGCCTCCAAAAAATCGATTATGGTTGTTTGAATGTTCTCATGTTTGATTTAGTTTTGTATTTTAAATGATTTTTCCAGAATCTGCCTCATCTTGACTTTGATACAAAACCAACACGTAAATAGCTTTCTTTTCTTAATTGTATCTCTTTTTTAATAATGTAGTGATACTTGTATCTTGTTAGAAACTTGAATTCAAAATGAGTAAGGATTAGTCTTTGACATAATCCCCATTAACAATCAGTATACAAGATTTGAATATATGAGGAACTCAAGTTATATGTTAATTCTTTTTTTTTTGTTTCCATTCCGTGATGATTTGAATGGGTTATTGGTGATCATTCAAGCCCCAAACTCGTTATTTATCTAGTTACTTCTTTTCGTTGTTACTGTTAGGATAGAAGTGGAGTTTGTTTCCTGTAATAATATGAAGTAATAATCAAATTAAGAATATATTTGAGGAAAGTGGACAGAAATATTTGATAGGAGAAAGAGGTATCCAAGTTTGAATGATAGTGATTCTGTTTTGGTGGTTAGGTATTAGCTTCTTCTTTTTTATCGAATGAAAAGTTTCGTTGTTATCGGCTTAATCTTCCTCTTCCATTGAAATGAATAAAATAAATTTATAAAATAAATTTGACATGACGATGACCTCTCCAGGAACTATTTCTTGCCTCTAAAAGTAATGTTACATACCTTTTTTTTATTTTTAAATATACATGAATTTGCACACCCATGTGCATTACTCATACAATAGTTCCATTTAGTATGCAAAATGATTGATAGTATTCTATCACTGTCCCTCACATTATCACAAAATTAGTAAATTCTTGTTATATTTTGTTTGAATCCTTTGAGAAACCAATCATGGAATTATCTAATTGGAGAGTTCTATGAAGTATCTCTCTAGGTTGAATTTATGTGTTGAGCCTCGAAATTGCGTAGGCAAAGCATGAAATTTACTCTATTGGGACTTGGTTAAACTGTTATTTTTTTTAGAGTTGAGTAAGGCATGTTCATATGTATTCTCTTTTAATAGGATTGATTTAAAAGTGTGTTCTACTATGTATCTCCCACCTCTCAAATGTTTGTTTGAAATTATTTTCTTACTCTTAAAGTTTAAAGTTATTATTTAGATCAAGATAACTAGAGAGAATATTTGATATTCATTTCGACATATACTTTATCACATATTTTTTTGTATCTTTACCCTTTTCTTTCTTACGTTTCATGTACAACCGGAGAGCTGGAGTTTCTACTTTGGAACTCATTATTGGCCTAAAATATTAGGCCAACAGCAATTAGGATCATCGCAACGCTTGGAGTCTTGCAAATTAGCAGTCTAATGTTTTCTTAGTCTTGTTTTCTTAGCCTTCCTTTCGTTGTCCTATTTATGTTGTTTTGCTATGTTGGCTAAGCTTTACTTACAAGTTTTTGATATATTGCTTGGCTTTTATTTTGAAGTTTATTTACGTGAGCTAATATTATTTGTTTATGAATTTATTTGAGACATCTTTAGAACAAATGATACAAAAGATATTTTCTTAAAAAATGGGTTAGCATTTTTACTTATATCATTCTTTTAGGCCTTTTAAGTTGAAAAGAGGGGCATATAGTTTTAAAAGTTTTCCAAATGAAGTTACAAAAGGTTAAAATAATATTCGTTTAGCATTTCAAAATTGGGGAAAAGAAATATATATTGACTTAGGCCTTTATCTTAACGAATAGGAAAACTTATCATCTAAAATTCTCAATTGAAGTTTTAAAAGGGCTAGCTAATATGTATTTAGGCCTAATTCATTGCTTAGACCTCCAAATTAATTTGGAACTAGTGTAAAGGCTAGAATAATTACCTTTAGAAATTACTTATGGCTAAGATATTTACCTTTAGACATACATATTTTTTTAAGAAAATGAATAGGGAAGTAGACTCATATATTTAATAAACTATAGAATAGAGTCCTAATAGTTAAGCCTATTTTTATACTCTTTACATCACCCCTTTACAAAAATGTATTGACTATTCTTACTTTTTGAATCAAACATTGTTAAAAACATTTTAATGTTTTAACATACTATTTCAAAATTTTAGATATGCCAACAGGTTCAAATACAAGGTACATACATAAACATGTCATACACTTAAAGGTATATATTTTATATTTTTCTCTACATAATCTTTTTTTTAACTACTATCCCGAATGTTATTTATTTATTTTTATGATTTATTCCAACACTTTATGCATATTATTTTACTAATTCTAATCTATTGTTAACTTATCATCACATGTAAATAAAATAATAAACATTACATGTTTTACACAACTTACATGTATATACTACAATTTATAATAAACATATCACAAACATTTGGATAATATTTTAACATCTATTTTAACATCTAGTATCATTTATTTTATCTTATTTTATATTTAGAAAACTCCATTCTATATATTTTCATTCAAATTACACATCACATATTACTACACATCTTACTTTTCACGTCTTAATAAGACGACAGATTGTCGCAAATTCAACATCTATATATTTTTAGGATAATTTTATTATGATACATTTATATATATATTCACATATGAATATATCGCATATTTAAGTACATTTATTATTTATTTTAAAATATTACTATTAAATCGATTTTATAAGACATATATATGTCGTATCTTGTATTGCACTCCTTTTAAACTAACTAATTAACTTATCATTGATTTTTAAAGAAAATAAATAAACAAGTTTTCCAAATCATATTTTCCTAAATTGAGTTTAATGAGTATCTTCAGATAGGCTTTGAGGGGTGTTTAACTCCTTCCCCTCGAGTAACCAAAACTCTAACGCAGAATCTCACTGGTTTCGCAAATCAAAACAGAGTTTACATTTACATACATAAAAAATGATTTTCCTAATATTTTCCTTAAAATTTAGGTGGCGACTCTAAAATAAACAAAATAATTTTTTTCAAAAATCAGAGTGACAATCATATTATGTTGTGAACTGTTTCGGCTAGTTCGAAATAGGGTGCAACAGCTTGACGACTCTACTGGGGACTATATTTAGGCTTTAACCTTTGAAAACTTAATTTAGGAATAATACTTGTTATTACTTGTTTTCTTTTTGCTTGTTTGCTTTTTCGAATTGATATATTATTTTGACTGAAACGTCGCAAGTGAAATCCAATCTTGTGTTCCTTACTTGTTTTAAAACACTACTTGGTACTGCTTTCTCTACACTGTCATTTGCACTTTCTATCGAGTCTTTGGCCGTACATGCACACAATGTACACACGAGGGGTGTTCCTGCACTCCTTCGAAACTTTCTTTGGATTCCTTAGTTTCAGAGTTGGTGCAATTAAGATAGTGCACCTTCTCGCAATTACTCAGTTCCACTCTCAATCATATAGGAAAAATCTTACTCTTAAAAATAGGTCATGTTGCATAACCTTAGGCAAGACAGTATATGGTATTGTCATTGCATTTAGAAAACCACCCAAATGTCAATGAGTTTCTTCTTTAAAACTCGACGACATAAACTTTGTGTGAAATTAATATAAATTATCCAAACTTAAACACTTAACGGATTTGGAGCAAATAAACTTATTACACCCTTTGCCCTCTTTTCAGATGAACCTCAACCAAGATTTGTCGGATATCCAAATGGTCATTTCAGCGCCCTACATTCTACAGAATTGGTGGCAAAATATCTACAGGATACACGGGGCAGAGATTTAAGGGCATTTAGGAGCATTATTGTCACTTTTGGAGACACAATGCGATAAAGTCTTTGTCACTCAGCTAATGGGGTTTTGGGAATCGAGCACCGTAACTTTCAAATTCCTGGATTTTGAGATCACTCCCACACTAGAGATCAATAGTCTTACCGAACTGTCGATTAGAGGGAGGCTGCTGGTGATCCCCTCAATTATTTGTGTAGGTGACTTCCTAAGTCTCTTGGATATGCACATATTTTGGTCATTGAGATATGTGGACAGCGGACACGTCGAGTTAGACTATCTCTTTTAGAGGTTTGGGCATTCGGAAGGTTACTATGAATATCAGCGTGAATTTAAATACACTCGTGGAGCATGGGAGCATATGAGTCCAAGAGTATTCGTTATAGCTTTTTAGGAGTTATGGTGTTCCCGATAAGGTCCAATTCTATCGACATCAACATATTTCTGATGGTTATAAGCATCTTCAATGATCCAAAAAGATTTACTTTGGTTCCTATGATCTTCGCCGAAGTTCTTCGTTCAATAACAGCCTGCATTAGGTGATGATGATGATGCTCCAACCTGGCCGTAGATCATCTTTCTTCTTTGAATTCCTTCATAAGCTCTTCAAAGTGTTGTGTGGTCTATCCCTCTTGTATGCCTTATGGCCACCCCTGTACTTTCATTTCTTTGGCTTCTGACTACCTACATTGTTGTAATAGCCAAACTAATTAATCAATGAAGTTATGTTTGCTCCAAATCTAAAATGTGTTCAAATGGATCATTTATTATCAAACTAATTGCAACGTAGGCCTACCTTAGATAAAAAGAGGTTCTATATTAGGATGGGTTTTGAATGTTGCCAAATTGGCATATATATGTGTTACATTTACTTATTTGTTACCGCTTCCAAGATTCCCAAAACTAACATAGTTTCCCCTTTTCTTTGTTTTCTTTTCTTTACTTATCCCCAAGAATGTTGATTTGTGTCAACTTGCAAACTGGCTGACTCATGATACAACCTTCGATCAAAAGGAAAAATGAATGATAAAGACGTGTTCAACGCTGCCACAAACATAATAGTACCTATTGAGAATCCCGAAAGTTCTCGAAGTATAACTGACATTCAAAACGAGGAGAAAATGGCTCACATGGAATAAGAACTCTAGTTCTTGAGGGAAGAATTACGTCACGTGCGAGACTTGGCCAAACTATCGGCGACCACTTTCCCTACTTTCAAGACACTTATCTATTTCCCAAAGGCTAACTTGCCTTCTGCCGACTTACCAAATCAGTCAGAACTGAGTCAATATGCTCCTACTCACGGTCGAGTTCCACCAGCTTCTCCAACCGTAGTCAGGACCGTTTCCGACCTTTCTAATCGCGACCTTACCATACCTGCAATGTAGCAGATACTTGGGGCACATGTCGCTGCTCCGTATGAGACACATGTTCCACCCGTATATGCCATTGAAGCTCCTACCTTCACTATGCCAGTTGTAGTTAATGTCCTATCGAGGTCGATCAATATGAAGAAATGGAGAAAGATGCTCGGTTGAAAGAAGATGCATCGATAAATGCCCAGCTTCAGGGTCTGACAAAAGCATTGAAAAGCTTACAAGTCATTAGAGGGACAGAGAGTCTAGATTATGATGACTTGTGCATCCATCTAGACATTGACATGCTGGTAGGGTACAAACCACTGAAGTTTGACATGTTCGATGGAAAGGGTGACCCTCATGCACATTTAAGGGCATACTGTGACAAGTTAGTCGGTGTAGGGAGAAATGAGAAGTTGAGGATGAAGTTTTTCATTCGGAGTCTATCTGGAGAAGCATTAACCTGGTATACCCGCCAAGACCCTCGCAAATGGTGTGACTGGCAGGAATTGGCTGAGGACTTCATGACTAGTTTCAGATTCAATACTGAAATTACTATTGACAGATTCTCATTGGCCAATATACAGAAGAAGCCATTTGAGAATTTCCAGGAATATGCACGACGTTGGAGAATTGAGGCCGCAAGGGTGCAACCACCACTAGATGAGAGTGAGCTCTCAAAGTACGTTATTCGAGCTCAAGAAGGTATATACTTTGACAAGATGATGTCAATGATGGGTCAGAAGTTTGTAGAATTGGTCAAGATGGGAGACTTTATAGAGGAGGGTGTTAAATCTGGGAAGATTCAGTCTATGGTCGCATTGCAAGCTACAAGTAGGGCTATACAATCGGGTTCCATTAGCGGCATCAAAAAGAAAATGGAGGATGTTTCAGTTATCACTTACCAACAAGGAAGACCATCCCACCGATACCCCAATAATCCCCATATCGTTACGTATACTTCATACGTCCCAGTATATAATACCCAACCACACTATAATCCACCCCGAGCACCAGCATACTAAAATCTTCCGAGACCATATGTCTATGTCCAAGCAACAATCCACCAAAATAAACCACCATATGCACCGAGACCATATCTAAATCTCGAAGCTAGAAATGCTCGCGCTTACACACCGATTGCCGAACCCTACGCCCAATTGTTTGAGAGGTTGAGGACAGCAGGAGTGCTGCAACCAGTTGAAGGAAAACTTCCTGATCCAATACCTCAGAATTTTGATGGAAATAAGCGATGTGCTTACCACTCGGGAGTCCAAGGATATGACACAGAAGATTGTTATGGTTTAAAGAACCAAATCGAATCTTTGATCAAGAGAGGAGTAATCAAATGCACTCCAGCACCTCCCAATGTGAACAACAATCCCTTGCAAAACCATGAGAATCGAGACGTTAACATGGTTATTCTAGAGGATGAATATAGGGGCCCCAACTATCCGAACATAGATGAAGCAAATGCCATGATATCTTTGGCACAACCCGTTATCACTGTTCAACTAAGGGAACCTTTGACTGTCCAAACATATCTCCCAAGAGTTATAGTGACCACTCTAATTGCTAGAGAGCTTGAGTATGACACCAAAGCAGTCCCTTGGGACTATCGAGCAGGTGACAAGGGCAAGATGATCGACACTATTGTGGCTCAAGGAATGACTGGGTCGGGGAGGTGTTATTCCCCAGAGGATCTAAATCTAAGAGTTCTTGGAAAAGAACATAATCCAAAGAAGAATGTTACTGATGCTGAAGCCACAGAGTTTTGGAAGAAGATGCAGTCTAAAGACTATTCGGTTGGAGAACAGCTGAAGAAGACACCAACCCACATATCCATTTGGTCTTTGCTTATGAGTTCTGAAGCTTATAAGAATGTTTTGATGGAGGTGTTAAGCGGAGTGATCATGCCAAAAGAGACCACAAGTGAGACCTTAGCTACAACGATTGGAAGAATAGTGGAAGCTAACAAGATTTCTTTCTAGGATGATAAGTTGTCTGCAGAAGGGGTTGGTCACAACAAAGCGATTCACATCCCAGTCAAATGTTGTGATAAAATTGTGACTCGAGTTTTAATTGATGGTGATTCTGGATGCAACATTCGTCCTTTCACCACTTTGAGGGATTTAGGCATTAATATGGGAGATATAAAGGAAAGTCGTATGAAAATTAGAGCTTTTGATGGAGCGCAAAGAAGTGTCATCAGAGAGATCTATCTCACATTGCAAGTAGGGCCGGCTGAATTCCCCATTCTATTTCAAGTGACGGATGTATCATCCAACTACAACCTGTTGTTGGGAAGACCATGGGTTCACATGGCAAGAGCAGTTCCTTCCACTCTTCATCAATGTGTAAAGTTTGAGTGGGGACGCACAAAAGTTATCGTCCATGGAGAGCTCAGTCACCCTATTCATTCTGTTAATTCTATCCCAGTTACCAACGAGTTAGACGGAGCCACTTTTCACACTTTGGAAATCATGCAAGCTATAAGGGTCAATGAGGAAGCAGAGCCCGAAGATACCAAATTGTCAAGTGCAGTAAAAATGGTTGTGTAAGAAATGTTGAAGTATGGGTATTAGCCAAAGAGTGGACTTGGACCCAAGTCCAACGGTATAGTCAAGCCAATCTAGCTGAAGCATCAGAGAGGCACCAACAGACTCGAATACGAGCCTGCCTTGGGAAGATTCCACCAGGGGGCAAGTGATACAATCTTCGTACCATAACAAGCTTTGATTCCAGATCAAGCTGGTGTTGATAACATCATAGAAGGAATAGGCGATCTGTTATTGTCCATGGTTGAGAAGAGGAAGAGATAAATCTCAGCAAGTTGACCATTCGTGATGCCGAACCTAAAGAAATCTTGCAGAATTGGACTATCAGCCCATCCCTGTTTCAACCAGAGTCTTGGTAGTGTGGAAAAATAGTCTTAATTTTAAAAGTTCGCATGATCAAATTGAGGCTTGAATCATGCCTAATCTTTTGTTGCTTGCCTCTTTTAAAAGCTAGAATGCTTTGAAATAAGAAGTCTTTATTTTCTTTAAAAAAATTCTCGTTATTTTAAATATCTATTTATTTTTACTTACCTTTTGCACTTTTCAGCACTCATATTAATAAAAATCCTTGTTCAACGGTTATGACATGTTACGAATCCACCGAGCAAGGAGAAAGTGATGAATAAGATCACGAAGATTATGATGAAAGCATAATGCCGGAAAACCTACCACACGAGATCGAGCAGGTTGAAAGTCAGAAGAAACCCAATATAGAAGAAACAGAGGTTGTCAACTTAGGAGATGAGGAAATCGTGAAGGAGACACGAGTCAGCATAAATTTGGACGCTGAAAGAAAGCAAGAGTTAATAGAGTTGCTTAAGCAGTATGTTAACATATTTGGTTGGTCTTATGATGACATGCCGAGATTAAGCACTGATATTGTCTCGCACAAATTACCAACTGATCCCAATTGTCTACCCGTTAAGCAAAAGACAAGAAAATTCAAGCCAGATTTGAGTTTAAGGATCAAGGATGAGGTAACTAAGCAAATTGAGGCGAACGTTGTGAGGGTTACAAATTACCCCATATGGTTAGGCAATATTGTGCTTGTACCGAAAAAGGATGGAAAGATCAGAATATGTGTGGACTATCGAGATTGCAACAGGGCCAGTCCTAAGGATGATTTCCCTCTTCCAAATATTCATATACTTATTGATAATTGTGCAAAACATGAGTTGCAATCATTTGTCAATTGCTTTGCAGGATATCACCAAATCCTGATGGATGAAGACGATGTAGAGAAGACAACGTTTATCACTCCATGGGGAATGTATTGCTACAAAGTAATGCCATTTGGTATCAAAATACTAGTGCAACCTACATGAGGGCCATGACTACCCTTTTCCACGATATGATCCACAAGGAAATTAAAGTATACGTGGATGATGTCGTTATCAAATCCAGAAGAAGTTCAGAACACCTGGATGACTTACGAAAGTTCTTTGAGAGGTTGCATAAGTATAATCTGAAGTTGAATCTAGTAAAGTGTGCATTTGGAGTACCCGTGGGAAAACTATTGGGATTCATCGTTAGCAGGAAAGGCATAGAGTTGGATCCATCAAAAATTAAGGCAATCCAAGAGCTACCTCCACCCAAGACCAGGAAGGACGTGATGAGTTTCTTGGGAAGATTGAATTACATCAGTCGGTTCATAGCTCAATCAAAGGACAAGCCCTGGCAGATAACCTCGCAGAAAACTCGGTGGACCAGGATTACAAGCCGCTCACAACCTACTTCCCTAATGAAGAAGTTTTGTTTGTAGGAGAAGATATATCAGAGTCGTATGATGGATGGAGGATGTTCATTGATGGAGCATCGAACTCTATTGGAGTTGGAATAGGAGCAGTCTTAATTTCGGAAACAGGTCAGTATTACCCAATCTCAGCCAAGATTGGGTTCTACTGTACCAATAACATGGCGGAATATGAAGCTTGTATTCTCGGACTCAGGATGGCCATAGACAAGAATATCAAAGAACTCTTGGTGATAGGTGTCACACCCCTTTTTTGCGCACGGCGGCGGAAGGGTTTTTCTAATTTAAGTGACGTTATTGATTAAGGGACTATTTTATTTTTTAGAGTCGCCACTTGGAATTGAGTTATGGTGTTCCAAGTCACCTTTTTTGTTTAATCCCTAATCATAAGGAAATGACTCTTTATTTTTGGTTTGCGAATCAGAAATTCGGGTAAGGAATTCTGTTGACCGAGGGGAAGGTATTAGGCATCCCTCGAGTCTCGTGGTTCTAGCACGATCGCTCTTATTGAGTTATACTTATTTTTTACTATTTTTGGATATATTATGTCTACAGGTCATAGTTTGTTTTTTTTTTTTTTTTTTCATTGTTGAATTTTTATTAGTCTTAAATCGGATGCATAACTGCATTCTCGATCTTGACATTTGGAGACATAACTGTCTTCCCCTCTAGAGTTCATCACACCAAATAATCTCAATTTACACCTCTTGGTTTGAATTAACAAAATTAATTATAAAAATAATTTGGTCAAGGTGCGTAACCGCATCCTTGAATTTGACCAAGGTGCGTAACCGCATCCTTGAATTTCTTAAGTATCTCAAAAAGATGTGGAACCACATTCTTAATTGAGATGAAATTTAATTATTATTACTCATATAATGTATAATAAAGCCTAATAAATATCTAGGATTATATTAAAACAGTCTAAAAAATAGCAAAATATTGAAGTGACCAAACTTTTCTACATGTAATTTATCACCTGCCCACGAAATATTAAATTCAATTAATTACATTGTCTTATTAACATGATAGTACTTACAGTTTCTAGCAAAATAGAATGTCATTAGTTTATAATTTTTAATATAATTATTAATTTACAGTAAAGCATAACTAAAAATATAAACAAATAAAGTAAGAGCAACAATAGTGTTTCCAAGCATTAACAAAATAGAGCGTAATTAATTTGTAATTTTTTATTAATGAAAGCATAATAGAACAAATACATTAAGAGTACACTTTAACTAATAATTAGTGACTATATCTCCTTTAACAAATATTTTCGCTTAAACAATGAGGCAATTTTTATTACTTGCAAGTGATCATCCCAAAATCTAATATCCTGAATTAATGGACCCATAAAATTGCTTTTTAAAGAAAAATAAAAGTAAACAAAAACATCATTAATATTTATGCTAAATTTAAACTAGCGTTAGATCTATGACCTATAGAATACCAAGAATCTAAAACACTTTAAATGATAAGATTAAATTGCATAAAAAAATGCATTTTTATTTTTTACTAAAAAAATAATGATTTTTAAATTGTACTATCAAAGAATAACTCAAAACTATGTGAATTGATCAAATTAATTATCAACAACCTATGAATCACGTTTCGGCTTGATAGAATAGAGCAAATAAAGAAAAATATTGATTCCTTAGTGAGTAAGAAGCGATATACGTTATATCATATTTAATCCAAATACAACAATACATATATTTACATGTATTTCAATAGTATATTGGCAAAGCTAAACACACATAAAATTTGAATAACCTTAACATTGGAATCACATCTTGAACAATCGTGACATTAAATTAAACCAAGAAGAAATAAATGTTACCTCTTATGAAGATTAAACCACGAAAAAAAACAATGCCTAACAATCCACTGATTTCCCAAAATATTAATAATAGCAGACTTTTGGATCCGCGAACTTGAAGCTGTCAGAAACTACAACTTAATCCCTTTTTTTTCAAATTTCCGTGTGCTTTTTTTTCTTCTCCTTGTTCTCCTGTACGTATGTCTGTAACATGTAGTATGTGGGTGTATGTATATAGGTGTTAGGATAGGTGTAGGTGTGGGGTAGTGGGTTGTATAGTGTGGGGTGTGGAGGACGAGGGAGTGGGAGTGTGGGGAAGTTGAGAGAAAGTGGGAGTATAGTTGCTGATGGGTTTTTTTTGTTTTTGTTTTTTTATTTTATTTTATTTTATTATTTTTTTTCAATTCTTTTGGAAAATAAGTCAAAAGCTTTTTTTATTTTTTATTTTTAATTTTGTTCTCCTTTTCCTTTTTTTTATTTTCTACGTGTAGTATGTTTTGGATAGGAGTAGGAGTGGGGTAGGTTTGTTAGATTATATAGGTTATTTTCTAGTTTTAGTTTTATCCTACTTTTAAAAGAATAATAATTAACTATACATAGTAAATTATAATAACGTACCAATTAATAAAATCTAGGAAAAAGTCAAACATCTATAAACAAAAAAATAATTGAATAATACTAGCTTATTTATAAAAACTTAATTTTAAAATAATATAGATTTTTGTAATCTTTCATTTCTTTTTAAACAATTGAAAAATAAAACTTACCTTAAAAAGTGATTCTATTTTTGTTGTTTTCAAATCTTTTAAAATAAACTTAATAAAATAAGAGAAAAGTCAAAATATTTAATTTATATTTATAAAAATATTTTAGCTCTAAAAATGGTGTAAAATATTAAGTTCAGTCAAAAATACGTGTCTACAGTTTGCCCCTCTTTGACTGGGAACACAAAGAGTTTTCAGACAAAGAAGTAGACAACGTGACAAGTCTTGACCGGACTCTTATTTGGAAAGAAAAATATGCGACCGAGTCCTAGTTTTGGACATCCTACATATCCCGGATTATAGGGGAATCAGGCCACGTGTAGTTCAAGGAGATGAAATGATGAGTTGGAAGTCAAGTGAGGTCCCCTTGAGGCTCCAGTTCGCGACTCCTATTGTTACATGAATATAACAGACGAAAAATTTAAAGGAAATACAAGTACACGACCCTATCTATGTATCTTCTCTTGAACCTTGACTTGAGTCTTCGCACTTCTTGAGTTATGAGATATTGATTTTCATCTCAAATGAGTTCAAAGGTAAACGTCTTTCTCCAGGTAGGTTCCTTTTACTCGTACTTGGTTATTGACTATGCTTTTTTTAGAATGAGCTACTGCTTCTTCAATCGAAATTGATCTTGAAAATTACACTCTTTTCCATCCAAGATCCTGAGTTGGAAATGTGGATTGACCCCATTTTATCACTAGATTCCTGAAATTAAAACAAACAAAAATAATAACACAAAATTTTGCCCCAGTGTAATATAAGAAAATTTTGTGAGAGAAATAAAAGATGATGCTTAGCTTTAAATCGAGACTTTGAACGATTCGAGCTTTGTCGCGATGTACTCTTTAGAGGGCTTATGTGTGTTTACACCAACTCCATTCTTCATGATGAACCGGTTAAATAAAGTGATGTTAGTCTAGTCCTATTATCTAGAAGGGTCCTTGCTATGCTACGTCCCATTATTCAGAAGGGTCCTTGCTATACTACGTTCCATTGTTCAGGAGGGTCCTTGCTATACTACGTCCCATTATTCAGGAGGGTCCTTGCTATACTACGTCCCATTGTTCAGGAGGGTCCTTGCTATACTACATCCCATTGTTCAGGAGGGTCCTTGCTATACTACGTCCCATTATTCATGAGGGTCATTGCTATACTATGTCCCATTATTCAGGAGGGTCCTTGCTATATACTACGTCCCATTGTTCAAGAGGGTCCTTGCTATACTACGTCCCATTGTTCAAGAGGGTCCTTGCTATACTACATCCCATTATTCATGAGGGTCCTTGCTATACTATGTCCCATTATTCAGGAGGGTCCTTGCTATATACTACGTCCCATTGTTCAAGAGGGTCCTTGCTATATTACGTCCCATTGTTCAGGAGGGTCCTTGCTATACTACGTCCCATTCTTCAGGAGGGTCCTTGCTATACTACATCCCATTGTTCAGGAGGGTCCTTGCTATACTACGTCCCATTCTTCAGGAGGGTCCTTGCTATACTACGTCCCATTGTTCAGGAGGGTCCTTGCTACACTACGTCCCATTGTTCAGGAGGGTCCTTGCTACACTACATCCTATTATTCAGGAGGGTCCTTGCTATACTACGTCCCATTGTTCAGGAGGGTCCTTGCTACACTATGTTCCATAGACTAATAGGACAAACAAACATTTATCCAATATGGACTATAATTTTTGTGCAATGTTGCCATTTAGCTCTTCATAGACTAAATTGAACATCTGGGTTTTTGGATCTTTGATCTCGAAATAACTTGTGCCCCTGCTTCAACAAAGAAAATTTGTGAGTTTTAAAATGTGGTGGTTGGTTTGTGGTTCTGCCTTTTGACGAGGATTGCTCAAGTACTTATCGTGCTTTACTTTTTTTTTCAAACGCCCAGTGCTCGTTATTGATTGATTGTATTTTCACCCAAATTTGCTCATTTTGAGAGACTAAAATCCAATATCTGCCTTTATGTCATGACACTCATTGTTTACCCTTCATCAAATCATGGACTTCTTCTGAATCCAAAACATGCCGACAGATTATAACTCATTGGCCTGATGCTTTGCCTTGTACAAATTTAGCGTTGGTAACAAGTCTTGAAATCCTTTCTTGACATAAACTCGACTCAAGGACATATGAAACAAAGCGATGAAAAGTGGAAGAAAAATATATACTACACAAGAATAGTAGAAAATGATTCGATGAAGACTCTTTTCTAGAAAGAGAAAGAAAGAAAAACTTATCTGAGTGTGGTAGCCGACTCTACTGATCATGACATGCAATTTGAATTGATTACCCGATTTGTCCATCCAATCTATTCATCAACCATTATTGATCGTCTAATCTTGATGTGGAGTTCCAACTATTTGACGAAGACATAACTATTTCAAACTCTTATTCACCTTATGATGTCCACGAGAGTTTTTTCCACTAAAACTCTTTCACTTTGAATCCTTCAACTCACATTCACCTCATGGTGCCCGTTAGGGTTTTCACCAATAAAACTCTCTCATTTTTTTTATTTTTTTTTCACAACTCACTTTCGCCTTATGATGCCTAGTTAAGGTTTTCATCAATAAGACTCTCTCATTTTTATTTCTCTCAACTCACATTCGCCTTATGATGCCCAGTTAGGGTTTTCATCAATAAGACTCTCTCATTTTTGTTTCTCTCAACTCACATTCGCCTTATGATGCCAAGTTAGGGTTTTCACCAATAAAACTCTCTCATTTTTTTATTTGTACCCTTAACATACTTACTCTTGACATTTCAAAAGTTGATCCAAAGGTCTTTCTTTGATTGAAACACAACTTTTATACAAGGTTAGAAAGAAATGACAAGATGAAGGCTCAAATACGACTTTAAATGATGGGATTGACTTTAGCTTTGGGATAACAAAAAATAAAAATAAAATAAATGACTTTTGCCCCAGTTTTTACAAATATGGAATTTTGGATTTTTTATTTGGTTAGACCGAACCCCATACTAGGGTTGCCTACGTATCTTATCGAAACAAGAATCAGGTCAAACGTAGTTCATGCTGATTGATCTTCTTCTTCTTTTTTTCTTTTTTTTTTCTTTTTTTTTTTTAAATATGGAAGAGCCAAGAAAGCAGAAGAACCAAGGAAGTAAATTAACTCACAACAAGGGTGACAACATATGAATTAATAATTAGACATAGAACCAAGAATTTCCATTACATCAACCTTTGAAATGTCAAGTCCAAACATAAGGGTTTCTAATATCGAAAAATCACATCATATATAATATCTCTTCACAACATCAGCATTGATGACCATTTCTGTCATTTTGCCTTTTATATCTGCTAAGTAAAGAGCACCATTGGATAATACCTTCTTTACGATGAATGGTCCTTTCCAATTTGGAGAAAATTTGCCTTTGACTTCAGCCTGGTGTGGCATAATACATCTCAACACCAATTGACCCTCTTCAAAACGTCTAGGACGCACCTTTTTGTTGTATGCTCGTGCCATTCTTTTCTGGTACAATTGTCCATGGCATACTGATGTCAATCGCTTCTCGTCAATCAAACTTAATTGCTCCAAGCGTGTTCTGATCCACTCATCATCATCAATTTCAGCCTCTACAACAATCCACAGGGATGGAATCTCAACCTCTGCAGGTATAACCGCCTCAGTCCCATATACCAGCAAATAGGGAGTGGCGCCCATCGACGTTTAACTGTAGTGCGATAACCCAACAAAGCAAAAGGCAACTTTTCATGCCATTGTCGAGAACTTTGCACCATTTTACGAAGTATCTTTTTTATATTTTTGTTGGCAGCTTCTACAGCCCCATTTGCTTTTGGGCGATAAGGAGTCGAATTTCGATGTTCAATCTTAAATTGACGGCATACCTCTTGCATTAAGTGACTGTTGAGATTTGCAGCATTATCGGTAACAATTGCCTTTGGAATACCAAATCGACAGATGATGTTGAAATGAATAAAATCCACCACGACCTTCTTGGTCACTGACTTGAAAGTTACTGCTTCCACCCACTTCGTAAAGTAATCAATGGTCACCAGGATGAACCTATGACCATTCGACGCTTTTGGTTCTATTGGTCCAATCACATCCATTGCCCATGCCACGAAAGGCCATGGAGCAGACATCGCATGCAACTCGAGGGAGGAGAATGTATCAAATCACCGTGTATTTGACATTCATGACACTTACGAACAAATCGTATGGAATCACGCTCCATGGTGAGCCAATAATAACCTGCTCGAAGTATCTTTTTTGCCAGAACATATCCATTCATGTGAGGTCCACAAACTCCTGAGTGCACTTCAATCATGATTGTTGAAGCCTCTTTAGCATTTACACATCTTAGAAGACCCAAATCAGGTGTTTTCTTGTACAATATGCCTCCGCTTAAGAAAAAGCCGCTAGCTAGTCGCCGAATAGTCCTTTTTTGATTACTAGTGGCATTAGCAGGACATTATCCGGATTGAAGATATGTTTTAATATCATGGAACCAAGGTTTACCGTCAAATTCTTCCTCTACCAAGTTGCAATAAGCATGCTGATCACGAATCTGTATGTACAAAGGGTCGATATGAGCTTCGTCAGGATGTTGAAGCATTGAAGATAAAGTTGCCAATGCATCAGCAATCTCATTATGAACTCTAGGAATGTGTCTAAACTTTATTGACACAAACTGTCGGCAAAGATCTTGTAAACAATGTTGATATGTTATGAGCTTTGGGTCACGAGTCTCCCATTCTCCTTGAATTTGATGGACTAGTAGGTCTGAGTCTCCTAGCACTAGCAACTCTTGGATGCCCATGTCAGCAGCTAACCTCAAACCCAGGATGCAAGCCTCATACTCTGACATATTATTAGTACAATAGAATCTAAGTTGGGCTGTTATAGGGAAATATTCCCCTGACTCAGACATAAGAACTGCTCCTATCCCAACTCCCTTCTTGTTGGAGGCACCGTCAAAGAACAACTTCCATCCTTGATCCTTATCATGAATAACTTCATCGATACATGACACCTCTTCGTCTGGAAAGTAGGTCTTAAGTGGTTCATATTCATCATCAATAGGGTTCTCTGCCAAATGATTTGCCAAGGCTTGAGCCTTCATTGCGGTCCGCATCACATAGATAATGTCGAACTCTGTGAGTAATATTTGCCATTTCACAAGCCTGCCCGTGGGCATGGGCTTTTGAAAAATATATTTTAACGGATCCATATGAGAAATGAGATAAGTAGTATAAGATGAAAGATAGTGCTTCAACTTCTGTGCTACCCAAGTTAGGGCACAACACGTTCTTTCAAGAAGGGTGTACTTCGATTCATAAACGGTAAATTTCTTGCTGAGATAATAAATGGCCTGCTCTTTCTTTCTAGTGCCATCATGCTGACCCAATACACAACCAAAAGAATTATCCAGTACTGACATATATAATATCAATGGTCTGCCCGGCTCGGGAGGAACCAACACAGGGGGATTCGATAAATAATTCTTAATTCTTTCAAAAGCCTCTCGACATTCTTCGGTCCATTCGACTGTGGCATTCTTTTTTAACAACTTAAAAATGGGCTCGCAAGTTGTGGTGAGTTGAGCAATGAATCTACTGATGTAGTTTAGCCTTCCTAGAAGGCTCATAACCTCAGTTTTGTTCTTTGGAGGTGGCAGTTCCTGAATGGCTTTTATTTTTGAAGGATCTAACTCGATACCTCATCGAGTGACTATAAATCCCAAAAGCTTTCCTGACGGTACTCCAAATACACATTTTGCAGGATTAAGCTTGAGATTATACCTGAGAAGCCTTTCGAAGAATCTTCTTAAGTCTTGCACATGATTTGACTATTTTTTTGATTTAATGATCACATCATCCACATAAACTTCAATTTCTTTATGCATCATATCATGAAACATGGTTGTCATTGCCCTCATATAAGTTGCTCCCGCATTTTTCAACCCAAATGGCATGACTCGATAACAATATGTACCCCATGGTGTGATAAAAGACATTTTTTCTGCATCTTCATCATCCATAATAATCTGATGATAACCTGCATAACAATCCACAAAAGATGCAATCTCATGTTTAGCACAATTATCCAACAAAATATGGATGTTGGGCAAAGGAAAGTCGTCTTTTGGACTTGCTTTGTTCAAATCACGATAATCAACACACATTCGAACTTTGCCGTCTTTCTTAGGGACAGGTACGATGTTGACCAACCAAGAAGGATATTGAGCGACTCGAATGACTCTGGCCTCAAGTTGTTTTGTGATTTCCTCTTTAATTATTACACTCATGTCAGTTTTAAGCTTTCTCAACTTTTGCTTTACTGGAGGGAACTTATGATCAATCGGTAACTTGTGAACCACCATGTCAGTGCTTAATCCAGGCATGTCATCATAAGATGATGCAAAAACATCCTTGTAATAAAAAAGAGCCTGGATTATATCCTCCTTTTGATGTCGAGCGTGTACGCTTATCTTAGTCTCCTTAATATTTTCGGGATCCCCTAAATTTATCGTCTCAGTTTCACTTATATTTGGGTTTGATTTATTCTCAAAATGTTTGAAATCCCTGCTTACTTCTTCAAATACTTCGTCTTCATCAAATTCGATTTCTTGACTTATTATTTCAGGATTAGGTTGAAGATTAGATTGGATTTTAAGATCCGGCGAAAAATTCTGCATGCATGTCATATCACTAGAATCGGCATAGAAAGAACTGTATAGAAGAAAACAAAATAAATATATTAGACTGAAATAAAAACACCATTACATCCTATTGAAAAGGAAAATAGAGATTTTGAAATAAAATGACGAGACAAAATCCGAATTACAACCCTTGAATAAATCGAATGACAGAAAGAAAAACAAGACAAACTACCAAGACTCATTTTTAACGGGGAGAGGAGTGGTCTCCCAATTGTTTAGCTGGACATCAGGACCAATGAATTTCACATCTCTGTCGCTAGTGCCTTCTCCGAGTTCAACCATATCAGCCTCGACAAATAAATCTTGAAAATAGTTGATCAATTCTTCGTGAACCTCCAGCACTGGCTCTGGGAGTAGTGACTCAGAAGATTCTGTTGTGCGGGCTTTGATGAAAGATTTGTATATGGGTGGTATAGGCTTGGTAAGTGACCATACATGTCTCTTCTGCTTCTTGGCCTTCATTTTCTCCTCGACTCTAGGCTTGTATCCTGAGCCAAAAGTACCGAGGCTCTTTCGTGGACTCACCGGATAAGCTCTCCCTTGTAAGAAGATCCCCAAGCCTTTACCTGGTTCAAACCCATGCTTCAACATTTCATTTACCATCATCACGGATGCCATGGGTAGTTGTGGTTTTGAAATGAGATTCCCCTCGAGGATATGCTCAACAACCACTACCTCAAAAGTTTGATAAACCAGTGCCTCATTCTCATTATTTGCCTTGATAAAAAGGAGGGAAGAGTCCTTGTAGACTGACAGATCCCCCTCACCATGAACAATCACTTCTTATCGATCGTATTCAAACTTAACCATTTGATGCAACGTAGAGGGGACTGCCCCTATGCACCCATGGTCTTCCCAATAATAGATTGTATGATGCATTAATATTCAGCACTTGAAAATTCACGATGAAATTGACAGGCCCTATTTTAAGTATGAGCTCTATCTCCCCAATGGCATCTGTTTTGGACCCATCAAACGCCCTAACACATACGTTGTTGGGTCGTTCCCTTTCAACATTAACATTTAATTTTTGTAGAGTTGACAAAGGACAAATATTTGCCCCAGACCCTCCATCAATTAGAACTCGAGTGACATATGAAAGCTCACACTTTACAGTGATATGGAGGCCTTGGTTATGTCCCGTACCTTCCACTGGTAGTTCATCATCTGAAAAGGTGATGCGATTTACCTTAAAGATTCTCCCAGCAATCTTCTCTAATTGACTCACTGTAACTTCATTAGGAACGTGTGCTTCGTTCAAAATTTTCATTACAGCTTTACGATGTTCATCTGAATGTATTAACAATGACAACAAAGAGATTTGGGCTGGAGTTTTCCTTAACTGTTCCACAATTGAGTAGTCTGACAATTTCATCTTTCTTAAGAACTCCTCTGCCTCACCTTCAGTGATTGGACTTTTAACTTGCATTTGGTCATTTTTATTTTTCCTTAATTCGGCCGGGGTATAGCATCTTCCCGAACGAGTCATTCCTCCTATTTCATCTACTTCTTCATTGACTTCTTCCCCCTTGTATGTCACGATGGTAGGCTTATAATTCCAAGGGACAGCCTTGGGGTTAGTCATTGGAAGTTGGGACACTGGCCTAATGATCACAGGTGGAATATAGGCTCCTTGCACGATCAAGATAGGCTTGTCTGGCCCTCTTGGAACAACCAATCTTGCCTCTCTCTGACTTGCCCAAACATCTTTAAGTGCTCCTTTTACCGTTAGGATGGGTGCGCTTGATGGGGTCAACTTTTCAGATGTACTTTCCGCCCCTGAAAGCATCATTTTTGTTAAGTCAACGACATTTGCTGAACTTTCCATGTCAGTTTCAATCTTAAGGATTGGCTTGTATGGGACTGCAACTTCTTCGTGGTCATTCATCATCTCTAACATGTTTGTTTCAGTATGTCTGGGCAAAGGATTTTGATTGATGTTCGGTCCATTTGGGCTTTCAACTATAATTCGACGAGTATCGATCAAATCTTGAATTGCCTTTTTCAAGTACCAAAGATCTTTCTATGTTGTGCCCTGGGGCATCAGAATAATATGCGCAGTGTTGGGAATAATCAAGATTCCTTGGAGGAGGATTCGACATCTTTCTTTCAATAGGACTCAAAACATTCAACGTTCTTAATTTTTGAAACAAGTTAGCATATGATTCTCCAATAGGAGTGAACTCATCCTTAGCTCCATTTCCCTTCTTGCATTCTTTTCTAGGACGAAAAGGAATTCTAGTAGTATTTTGATGAATTTGTGGGGGTGATGGATGATTTTGAGGAAGTGGTGCACGCCATTGCAGATAAAAAGGAGGGACAATTGGTTGTGCGCTGAAAACGGGATATGGAGAGTATGGGATGGGATATTGTGGAGTTTGGGGAGGAAAATAGTGTTGCGGGGGATTATCTTGGACATAGGTTCGAGGCGCTGATACAACCGTAGCTACATCCTCCCTTCTCTTCTTCCCTCCAATATTTCCAGAACCATTTTGAAGCACTTGTGTTGTGGCTTTTAAGGCAGCTTGGCTTACAATCTTTCCAGACTTGATGCCATTTTCCACCATTTCCCCAACCTTAATAACTTCAGCGAATGTCTTCCCGACGGCAGAAAGCAAGTAGTGAAAGTAATCAGGTTCTTGTGCTTGGAGAAAAACGTCAATCATCTCCGACTCCTTCATTGGTGGTTTAACCCTAGCAGCTTGCTCCCTCCATCTAATGGAATATTCGCGAAAATTTTCCATGGTCTTTTTCCTCGTGTTGGCTAATGGGGAGCGGTCTGGCACAATGTCAATATTGTATTGAAATTGTTGCACAAAACATCGAGCCAAATCATCCCATGTATGCCAGTTGGCAATATCCTGATCTATGAATCATTCAGATGCAATTCCCACTAGGCTTTCCCCAAAATAGGCCATAATCAACTCTTCTTTGCCCTTTGCACCCCTCAGTTGATTGCAATATCTCTTCAAATGAGTTATGGGGTCTCCGTGACCATCGTATTTCTCAAACTTTGGAGTTTTAAAACCAACAGGCAAATGAACGTGGGGAAACATGCACAAATCGCTAAATGAGATGCCTTTGTGGCTTCCTAGTCCCTGCATATCTCTTATGCTCTGCTCCAAACTCTTAATTTTCTTAGCCAACTCTTCATGTTCCTCATTCTTAACCATCTTTTCAGCTTCGATAGGGGAACTATATTGATGAATGTGGGGATACGAGCTTGGAATTTTAATTGCCTCTTCAAGGGTGTAACCATGATCATGAGGAACTTTGGACGAAGGATCATTGTTGGGCATCATTGTTGGTTGTGGGATGATATTAGTTGGCGCAGTTGGTATAAAGAGTGGATTACTCATCATAGGGGTACTTAGAGGGCGGACCGTAGAAGTTCCAGCGATGTTGGATGTGTTAGCATAGGGGCCAAATCCAGGCGGATAAATGGGATCATTTGTCGACACTTAGATAGAGGGCGGCATGTTTGTATTTAGGTAGTCGCGTATTGAAGAAGGCGGAGCTTGTCCACTCGTCCAAGCTTCGTACATATCTATCATTTGTTGTCTTAATGCCCTTACCTCTTCTATTGACGTTGTTTCTTGTGAAGTCATCTGGTTTCGGACCTCATCATGGTCAGACTCGTTCCCGTCTTTGTGGGCCATTTTCTTTTTCCCTTTCGACCTTGTATTGTAGGGATGTGATGTCAGCTTAACCACAAACCAATCACTTTAAGCTAATATGTATTTCTCTCTCTCTCTCTCTTTCTCTCTCTGAATGAAGTAGCAAAATATTAGTGTTAAGAAATCGCACATATTGCATCCACATATATACTTCTAATAAGGAAGGCCTCATGTTTCATCCCGGCTTATCTAGGTATTTTCTCCTCTTTAGTTATTCTTGTTAAAAACGTTTGATCGAACCCATTGGGTTGCCTACGTATCATGTTAGTGCATGAATCAGATCTTTGCGTAGTTCGAGAATAATTATTATTTTTTTGTAGATGTTATAGATATATACATATAGATATTACTTATTTATATATATTTATTCATCATACTAATGAAAAAAATAAAATGAAACAAGACATAAACATAACTTAACATATCATTTCAATGTTTGGACCATAAGTAGAAAAACGATGAGAAATTCGCTAAACAAAAATCAATATCTTAAACAGACACGACCTAAAAAAAAAGCATAGAAAAGTAGAATGAAATAAAGCAAGACTTAAACTAAAGAAAACGACACTAAGGAAACAAATTATTGTATCAACCCCCATATCCCAAAGACATAAATGTCATGCTTGCATCTTCATCTGCTTGCTCATGGAGATGGTGGTCTTACACGGCCTCCTACACTCTGATATATATCTTGCACCGAATTCATAAGGTACTCAGCGGAATCTGTGTACTTCACGCGAAATTGTTCGTGGTTTATCTCCTGATAGTCTAAACCCATTTGGGCAGTGCGATCAGCCAAACGACGGACTTTTGATAGAAGTGACTTGCAAGTCTGATTCCATCCTCGTATTTGTTGATCATGGGAGGCCACCATTTCTCTGGCACGTCTTTCTTGAGTTGAGACTGACTCTATTTCCTCTCGAAGTCTTCCCCTTTCACGGATCCACTGAGCTCTCTCTTGATCAAAATCTGTCTGACTTTTATGATCACATGTCCTCAATTGTTGTTGTCGAGATACCGCAAGTTCTGCAACTTTGTTCCTCTAATTGTTGCCAAATCAATTTGTCCTCGGAGTAAGGTTTCTCTCTGAGTTGCCTTGGCTCTTTCCTCTTCGAACTCTGCTTTTTGTCGGATTAGAGCGGCTCTAGCGAGCTCTAAATTTGCTCTTAACTCTTGATTTTCAGCAAGGTAATCACGCATAGCCAACTCAATTTTTATTTTCGTCTCAGCCTCATGGTCTATTGTTCTTTCATAGATCTCTCCGGTCTAACTTGTAATCGAGGTTGTTGCTCAAGCCAATTGGAATATTCTGGGTGAGTTTCTCCTGTGTGTCGTTCTTTAACCATTGTTCCAATTCCCATGACTAAACAACCATCCCAAATCTTTTGGGCCAATCCTTCAGGAAGGGGAACCTCTGATCCAACTTCGGACACAAAATCTTTCATATCCTCTGTGATGGGTAGAACTTGACGTCTGCCTAACTGACGTAAAACCCGTAGCGGTACGTACGGTTGCACACCCCTAATACCCATCAACAATAAAAAAGGGCGAACAGACGACATGTGTATGACTTCTACCCAAGGGAACCAAAGATAATTCCAAGTGATCTTATCTTCCGTTAGCGAGCGGAAATGTTCAACCCATGCATTGACCCCTTCCGGACACGTGTATTTCTCCACCCTATTGGCATGACTTGTAATGTAATCGCTTCGATCCTGAATGAACCTCGCCACCGTAGGAGGTCGGTAAAGATGTTCTACTATCCATAGTTGAAGCAGTATGTTACATCCTTCGAAGAAACGTTTTCCTTTCTGGCAGACAGTCAGAGCACGGTAGATATCGGCCAAAATCATAGGGACGATGGTATAATTCTTTTTCTCAATTAATACATTTACTACCTCGGCCAAAAGGATGTTAATATTTCCTCCTCTCCTTGGAAAAATCATTATTCCTAAAAAAGCTACCATAAAAGCAAAACGTCTATGCTCTTTTCATGTTTCAAAACTTCCCTTGTTGTTGAGTGTCCTTCCAAATTTCTTGAATCCGCCCTCCGTTCCATACCTATCATACAAAAACTGTAATGAGATCCAACCTTTGTCTAATGATTGTTCCTTGACTTTGCAAATGTTCAAGTGTTAAAAAAATTTGTTGATGGATATGCCCCTTGGGGCTATAAGCCTCTGATGATGTAACCTCACTCCAAACCCGGTAAAACCAGCTATTTTCTCCAAGGTTGGGGTCATTTCAAAATTTGAGAAACGAAAAACATTGTTGGTGGGATTCCAAAAGGACAACAGGGCTTCGATCACATCTCTCTTAGGTTCCACTTGCATGATTCTAGTCAAGAAATCCAAATATTTGAATATTATGCCTTGTTCTATCAACCTCATGTCATTCCACCATGTCCACAACTGCAAGGGAGTACAATCTACAACCTGAAGTGGTACATTTGAATCTCTTTTCCTTTTCTGACACTTTCCACGACCGGGATGAACCATGTTGTGCCTCTGGAAAAAGATGCATGGTCAAGAAATGCTTAATTTATGGACCTCTTATATTTGGGAAAGGGAAAAAAGATGTGTTAAACTTATATAAAATGACACAAAGTATTTTTCAAATAAAGACTTTAAGAAAAGGAAAAAATAAGCAACTTGTATTTATAAAGTGAACACAGTTTAAATGTTTATCACTTGAAAAATCAAATTTAGAGCAATGTGGACAATAAATATCTAATTTATTTGAAAATTTCTTTTGATAAGCTACTTATATTCTCTCAAACAAATGTTTATTCTATGAGTCCAATTGCAAAATAATTTCTAGTAAATGCATCTATAAAATCAAGGTGTAAATAATAATTTCCACTAAATCTATTTTTAGGAGTGGGTATTACGAATTTTAATTCCAAGTGCTTGTAGATAGATCAAAGACATATTGAAGACGACATACTTTTAATATGACTATGATTAATAATCTGAGTCAATATAGGTGTTATATATATGGTTTAATAAAGAATTTTTTTTTTTTTGTACAAATGGAAAAGAAAGAGGGAAAAAATCTCGAAATTGATTTTTCTTAAAATTATTGAAAATTCCAACATATTATTGGTAGGTACACCTATATATTAAAATCTACTTTTATTTAGAGAATAGATAGCTATATATATATATATATATATATATTTCATTTCATTTTCTTTAAAATTTATTTATTTGTTTTATTTTTTTTTAAAGAAAAATATATAAATCTTAAAGAATTTATTTTAGAGGGAACCTAAAGCCGGTCAACAATCGAGGTCTTCCACATAATATTTTACAAATAACACATAAAATGCACATGTTAGTCAAGAAGAGGGTCTCTTGTCCTAGACAGACCCAACCCTTGTGTCGAGTTCCAATAAGTCAAATGCAAATGATGCAAATAAGCAGAGCCTACTAGGAATACGCATGTGTATGTTTCAGTTTTACTAGGTTCGAACCTAAAAGAGATAGGTATCTAGACTGGTTTACTCGAGTGGACAACTCGAGCCAAGGAGGGGCAACTTATCGGTAGTAGCGCTATTCCGACTTTATTGCTGGTCCAACCTTGCGTAACATGTGTGACTAAAATCCTTCACTGGGTGCCCAGACGCTCCAGCTTTATCTCAAAAGAAATTGGGATGCATAACTGCATTCCCTACTACCCTATTTTTAGAGACTCAGATGGTGTATGAAAAGACAGATTACATACAATTCAACAATATCAAAGCGATAAATGAGCAACAAGTAGCACATTAGGTCATCAAAACAATATATCCAATGAAATAATATAATAAAATAAAGTAAAAGTCAAATATACAAAGCTCGAATTCTGGTTAGTCCCCAGCGGAGTCGCTAGAGATGTCACACCCCTTTTTTGCGCACGGCGGCGAAAGGCTTTTTCCAATTTAAGTGACGTTATTGATTAAGAGACTATTTTATTTTTTAGAGTCACCACTTGGAATTGAGTTATGGTGTTCCAAGTCACCTTTTTTGTTTAATCCCTAATCATAAGGAAATGACTCTTTATTTTTGGTTTGCGAATCAGAAATTCGGGTAAGAAATTCTGTTGACCCAGGGGAAGGTATTAGGCATCGCTCGAGTCTCGTGGTTCTAGCACGATCGCTCTTATTGACTTATACTTATAAACTGTAGACACGTATTTTTTACTGAACTTAATATTTTACACCATTTTTAGAGCTAAAATATTTTTATAAATATAAATTAAATATTTTGACTTTTCTCTTATTTTATTAAGTTTATTTTAAAAGATTTGAAAACAACAAAAATAGAATCACTTTTTAAGGTAAGTTTTATTTTTCAATTGTTTAAAAAGAAATGAAAGATTACAAAAATCTATATTATTTTAAAATTAAGTTTTTATAAATAAGCTAGTATTATTCAATTATTTTTTTGTTTATAGATGTTTGACTTTTTCCTAGATTTTATTAATTGGTACGTTATTATAATTTACTATGTATAGTTAATTATTATTCTTTTAAAAGAAGGATAAAACTAAAACTAGAAAATAACCTAAATAATCTAACAAACCTACCCCACTCCTACTCCTATCCAAAACATACTACAGGTAGAAAATAAAAAAAAAGGAAAAGGAGACCAAAATTAAAAATAAAAAATAAAAAAAGCTTTTGACTTATTTTCCAAAAAAATTGAAAAAAAATAATAAAACAAAAATAAAAAATAAAAAAAACAAAAAAAAACCATCAGCAACTATACTCCCACTTTCTCTCAACTTCCCCACACTCCCACTCCCTCACGTCCTCCACACCCCACACTATACAACCCACTACCCCACACCTACACCTATCCTAACACCTATATACATACACCCACATACTACATGTT
This sequence comes from Solanum commersonii, assembly GCA_029007595.1. NCBI lineage: Eukaryota > Viridiplantae > Streptophyta > Magnoliopsida > Solanales > Solanaceae > Solanum > Solanum commersonii. The sequence goes on along the minus strand of JAJTWQ010000263.1, from coordinate 124,478 downwards.
ACAGACATACGTATAGGAGAACAAGGAGAAGAAAAAAGAGCACACGAAAATTTGAAAAAAAAGGGATTAAGTTGTAGTTTCTGACGGCTTCAAGTTTGCGGATCCAAAAGTCTGCTATTATTAATATTTTGGGAAATCAGTGGATTGTTAGGCATTGTTTTTTTTTCGTGGTTTAATCTTCATAAGAGGTAACATTTATATCTTCTTGGTTTAATTTAATGTCACGATTGTTCAAGATGTGATTCCAATGTTAAGGTTATTCAAATTTTATGTGTGTTTAGCTTTGCCAATATACTATTGAAATACATGTAAATATATGTATTGTTGTATTTGGATTAAATATGATATAACGTATATCGCTTCTTGCTCACTAAGGAATCAATATTTTTCTTTATTTGCTCTATTCTATCAAGCCGAAACGTGATTCATAGGTTGTTGATAATTAATTTGATCAATTCACATAGTTTTGAGTTATTCGTTGATAGTACAATTTAAAAATCATTATTTTTTTAGTACAAAAAAAAATGCATTTTTTATGCAATTTAATCTTATCATTTAAAGTGTTTTAGATTCTTGGTATTCTATAGGTCATAGATCTAACGCTAGTTTAAATTTAGCATAAATATTAATGATGTTTTTGTTTACTTTTATTTTTCTTTAAAAAGCAATTTTATGGGTCCATTAATTCAGGATATTAGATTTTGGGATGATCACTTGCAAGTAATAAAAATCGCCTCATTGTTTAAGCGAAAATATTTGTTAAAGGAGATATAGTCACTAATTATTAGTTAAAGTGTACTCTTAATGTATTTGTTCTATTATGCTTTCATTAATAAAAAATTATAAATTAATTACGCTCTGTTTTGTTAATGCTTGGAAACACTATTGTTGCTCTTACTTTATTTGTTTATATTTTTAGTTATGCTTTACTGTAAATTAATAATTATATTAAAAATTATAAACTAATGACATTCTATTTTGCTAGAAACTGTAAGTACTATCATGTTAATAAGACAATGTAATTAATTGAATTTAATATTTCATGGGTAGGTGATAAATTACATGTAGAAAAGTTTGGTCACTTCAATATTTTGCTATTTTTTAGACTGTTTTAATATAATCCTAGATATTTATTAGGCTTTATTATACATTATATGAGTAATAATAATTAAATTTCATCTCAATTAAGAATGTGGCTCCACATCTTTTTGAGATACTTAAGAAATTCAAGGATGCGGTTACACACCTTGGTCAAATTCAAGGATGCGGTTACGCACCTTGACCAAATTATTTTTATAATTAATTTTGTTAATTCAAACCAAGAGGTGTAAATTGAGATTATTTGGTGTGATGAACTCTAGAGGGGAAGACAGTTATGCCTCCAAATGTCAAGATCGAGAATGCAGTTATGCATTCGATTTAAGACTAATAAAAATTCAACAATAAAAAAAAAAAAAAAAAACTATGACCTGTAGACATATTATATCCAAAAATAGTAAAAATAAGTATAAGTCAATAAGAGCGATCGTGCTAGAACCACGAGACTCGAGGGATGCCTAATACCTTCTCCTCGGTCAACAGAATTTCTTACCCGAATTTCTGATTCGCAAACCAAAAATAAAGAGTCATTTCCTTATGATTAGGGATTAAACAAAAAAGGTGACTTGGAAAACCATAACTCAATTCCAAGTGGCGACTCTAAAAAATAAAATAGTCCCTTAATCAATAACGTCACTTAAATTAGAAAAACCCTTCCGCCGCCGTGCGCAAAAAAAGGGTGTGACAATAGGAGATTCTGACTTGTTGGTTCATCAAGTGCAAAGAGAATGGACCACTAAGAATATCAAGATCCTTCCTTATTTGCATTACATAAAAGAGTTAAGTAGGAGATTCACAAGGATTGAGTTCAAGCATGTCCCTCGAGCTCAAAATGAGTTTGCCGATGCTTTGGCAATATTGTCCTCGATGATTCAACATCCAGACAAGAGTTGCATCGACCCTATCGATATAGAGATATATGATCAACATGCATATTGTTTTCATATAGATGAGGAATTGGATGGAAAACACTGGTATTATGACATCAGAAGATTGATAGAAGCACAAGAATATCCTGAAAATACCACAAGCAAGCAAAAATGGAGTCTGAGGAGGATGGCCCATCATTTCTTCCTTAACGGAGAAATCTTATACAGGAGAACCTCATATTTAGGATTGTTGAGGTGTTTTGACGCCCCAGAAGTGACAAGGCTTTTGGAAGAAATACATGCATGAACATGTGGACCTTACATGAATGGGTTTACTTTGGCAAAGAAGATTTTAAGAGCTGGATACTTTTGGATGACCATGGAGAGAGATAGCATCCGGTAAGTACAAAAGTGTCATCAGTGTCAAGTGCATGGAGATTTTATATGGGTTCCATCAAATGAGCTAAATGTGATGGGTTCCCCTTAAGCCTCCCGCATTAAATGGACATCGTTTCACTTTAGTGGCTATCGATTATTTCACAAAATGGGTCGAAGCTTCGGCATACAAGGCAGTGACTAAGAAGGTAGTGGCAGACTTTGTTCGCAACAACATAGTTTGTTAGTTTGGAATTCGAGAATCAATCATAACAGACAATGCAGCCAACCTCAACAGCGATCTTATGAAGGAAACATGTGAAAGGTTCAAGATTGCTCATCGAAATTCCACGGTTTATCGGCCACAGATGAATGGAGTAGCTGAGGCTGCAAATAAGAATATCAAGAAGATCCTAAGGAAAATAGTGGACAATCAGAGGCAATGGCATGAGAAGCTACCATATGCTTTACTTGGTTATTGCACCACAATCAAAACATCAATTGGGGCAACACCTTATATGTTGGTTTATAGTTTAGAAGCAGTAATACCTACTGAGGTGGAAATACCATCTTTAAGGATTATCCAAGAGGTTGGTTGTCACGACCCAAGTCTAGGGCTTAGACTTGACCGGCGAATGGGGAACCCGAGGGAACCCCAAACAAGCCTCATAGCATATCATTACACATCCTTGGTCGCGGAAGCAATTAAAATGACCATAAGCGATACGCATAATCAAGGGGAAATTGGGATTAAGGGAGCAAGACAAAAGAGAATAATACATAAATACCATAGATGAGTCAAGCTCAAACATAATACACAATTTGTCCAACACCACCTCTAAACATGGATACTTAGCGGGGGCCGAGACAAACTACCGGGCTCACCCTCATAGTCAATACATAATTAAAAAGGAAAAGGTCTTATACATAGCAAAAGATCATGAGCAACGTCCCCGGAATGGAGGACTCACCAATAACCTTGATAGGAAATCGTATTAGCCACGTGGAGGAGGATGGTCAGACGGTGCTCCGGTCCCTACATGGTGACATCATGTAGGCATAGAGTATGCATTAGTACATTTGATTGTACTAAGTATATGGGATGCAATGCAATGCAACAATGGATGGACATCATAGGCAAATGCATAATCGTACCCGATAGATAGCATATTAATGAGATGATATGTATAATGATGCTTATATAAAAAATCATCTTTAGTAGGGCATAGTATATGTGTAGTGTGTGACCATCAATATAGTATTTCCAAGGCCTACCACCCCCTTGGAGAGGCGAAAGAGGTACAAACCCCTCAATGTGGTTATCCGGGCCTACCACCCCCCGAGCTAGGGACCAAGGTACAAATCCCTCGATATGGTTATACGGGCCTACTACCCCCCGTACTAGGCAACCAAGGTACAAACCCCTCGATACGGTTATACGGGCCTACTACCCCCGTACTAGGCAACCAAGGTACAAACCCCTTGATACGGTTACCCGGGCCTGCAACCCCTCGAGCTAGGCTTGGTCGACTCACACACTATATAGAGAAAATCATATACATGTATCCATTTCATCATCATTTCAATACTTATATAATCATCCGACTCATAGGACGTACATTGGACTTTCCATTTCATAAGAATTCTATAAATGACATTTTATCAAACATATGGTGGGCTACTTGTTCATGTAAATAAAATCATGTGTTTCAAGAGTGCTAAGTCCAACCAATTTCAAAATCCATATAAAACAGCCCACCAACAACATACATATATATATATATACATATATAACAACCTTCATAATTTGATCATGGAGGCATGAAAACCATAAACATCACATAATAATACCATTTCATGATAATATGCAAGATAGACCTTAATAGGGTGTGTAGTAGTAATTCTATAATTCAAGAGTTCATAAATGATCATAAGGACCTATAAACTTGAAGTAAAATAGAGGATAAATGGTGGACTTGTGGAAAGGAAGGTTTCCACAATCAACCCACATACCTCAACTTTGAAGAATCCTTGATGAAGATTGGAATGGAGAATTGAAGCTTGAGATTGAGTCTTGAATCCGAAATTAGAGCTTGAGATGTTTGAATTTGGTTGAAGATCTTGGTGAAATTTTGAAGAGGCTTAGAGAGTATTTTTTTTTTGAGTGTTTTGAAGCTAGAAAGAAATATAACTAAATATGGGACATAACCTCTTTTTATAAAAGAAAACGTCTCCAGCCGCTACAGTAACTTAGCTTACTGGAATTTGAAATTCTGCCGAGACAGGTTTTACAAAAATGGTCATAACTCCCTCATCCTAACTCGGAATGAGGTGAAACCAATTGCATTGGAAAGATAACTCACAGAACTTCAATTTTGATAGTTTGAGCTCCTTCCAGTTCCTTATGTGCTAAGAGATATGCCCCTTTAAAATTGACCCTCAAAATTGCATTTTTTGCGATTTTCGAATTTTGATACGGTTGCTCTAAAATTCGGGTTAGACCCATCTCCCACTCAATTTGACCCCCTGAATAAGAATATAAAGTCGAATTTCCGAAATGATGCATGGATTTTGAGATATATGGAAATTACAATTTTAGGTGTTTCCGAAGCATATTTTCGGGCATTTTTGGGTCGTTTCAATATCTCCCCCTTGGGAACATTCGTCCCCGAATGTCAAAGAAATGTACATGAGAGACATAAACATGGCAAATTCAGCCCACATAAGGATGCAACAGTGCACTTACACCTCATTTCAAAAACTTCAACATAGTTGTAAAACCACAATGAACTTGTTAACTTAAGCATGAATGTATGCAATGACATGGTGGCTGAACTTAAGACCTGAGATTTTATAAAGTGCTTAGATCAATACCTTAAGCTTGAGTGGAGTGGAAAAAATAAGGATATCGCCTTTGCATGTCCGCTTCGGCCTCCCAAGTAGCACTTTCAACTTGTTGATTTCTCCAAAGGACTTTAACGGAAGCCACATCTTTGTTTCTCAACCTCTTCACTTGTCTATCTAAAATCTGGACCGGAACCTCTTCATAGGTCAAATTATCTTCAACAACACCCATAACATCAAGAGGCACGATGGCATTCGGATCACCCACACACTTCCTCAACATAGACACATGAAATACCGAATGAACCAAATCCATTTCTCTAGGCAATTCCAACTCATAAGCTACCTTGCCAATTCTCCTCATCACCTTATAAGGACCCACGTATCTTGGGCTCAACTTGGCCTTCTTACCAAAACGAACCACACCCTTCATGGGTGACACCTTCAAATAGACCCAATCACCAACTTGGAATTCAAGAGCCCTTCTCCTCACATCGGCATAGGACTTTTGGCGACTTTGGGCCATCTTCAACCTTTTTCTAATCATCCTAACCTTCTCAAGAGCCTCCATAACTAGATATGGTCCTAACAAGGCCACCTCACCAACCTCAAACCACCCAACCGGTGATCTACAACGCCTCCCATAGAGAGCCTCAAAAGGAGCCATACCGATGCTAGAATGATAACTATTGTTATAGGCAAACTCAATCAATGGAAGATGATCATCCCAACTACCCTTAAGTTCCAATACACAAGCCCTAAGCATATCCTCAAGTGTTTGGATAGTCCTTTCGGCTTGTCCATCCATTTGCGGGTGAAAGGCCGTAGTAAGCTTAACTCTTGTACCTAAACCCCTTTGAAAGGACTTCCAAAAGTGTGAAGTAAATTGAGTACCACGGTCCGATATGATGGATAGAGGAATTCCATGCAACCTTACCAAGTCATGAATATATAACCTTGCATAATCTTCCGCCCCATATGTTGTCTTTACCGGTAGAAAATGAGCCAATTTTGTCATCCTATCAACCACTACCCAGATAGAATCAAAACCTTTTCTAGTCTTGGGTAAACCAACTACAAAATCCATATTAATTTCTTCCCACTTCCAAGTAGGAATCTCTATGTCTTGGGTTAGGCCACCCGGCCTTTGATGTTCGGCCTTGACTTGTTGGCAACTATGACAACCGGAGACGAATTTGGCAATGTCCTTCTTCATGCCTCCCCACCAATACACATCTCTCAAATCTCTATACATTTTGGTGGAACCGGGGTGGATGGAGTAGGAAGAATTATGAGCCTCCTCAAGAATTTTCTCCCTCAAATCATCAAAACAAGGCACACACAACCTACCTTGGTACCTAAGGGTACCATCTCCCCCTTGGGAGAAAACTTCCACCTTGCCCTCTTTCACCAAGGCCTTCAATTCTAACAAGGAAGAGTCAAGATCTTGTTTTTCTATCACCTCGTCAACCAAGGAAGACCTAGCACCATCAACAACGACCACACCACCATTACCAACCTCTTTCAACCTAACCCCAACCTAGCCAACCGATGCACCTCCCTAGCCATTTCCCTATCACCAATATCAACATGAGCTAGGCTACCCATAGACACCCTACTCAAAGCATCCGCCACCACATTAGCTTTACCGGGATGATAATGCACACTCATATCATAATCTTTAAGAAATTCTAGCCACCTTCTTTGTCTCAAGTTGAGATCTTTTTGGGTGAAGACATATTGGAGGCTCTTATGATCGGTAAACACATCAACATGTACCCCATACAAGTAATGACGCCAAATCTTTAAAGCAAACACCACCGCGGCTAATTCAAGATCATGCGTAGGATAGTTCTTTTCATGCACTTTGAGTTGTCTAGAAGCATAGGCTATCACCTTACCATTTTGCATTAGAACACAACCCAAACCAACTCTAGAAGCATCACAATACATAACAAATCCCTCAAGCCCATCCGGTAGTGACAATATAGGAGCGGACACAAGTTTATCTTTCAAGGTTTGAAAACTCCTTTCGCACTCATCGGTCCACTCAAACTTAGCCTTCTTTTGTGTCAACTTAGTCATGGGAGAAGCAATAGAAGAAAACCCATTCACAAATCTCCGGTAGTAACCCGCTAAGCCCAAGAAGCTCCTAATATCCGACGGGGTCAATGGCCTAGGCCAATTTCTAATCACATCGGTCTTCTTAGGGTCCACCTTAATGCCATCCCCCGACACCACATGACCTAGGAAGGCAACCTCCCTCAACCAAAATTCACACTTTTCATACTTGGCATACAACTTCTCCTCTCTCAATCTTTGCAACACAACCCTCAAGTGACCCATATGTTCTTCCTCACTATGCGAATAGATTAAAATATCATCAATGAAGACCACAACAAAGGAATCAAGGTAGGGTTTAAAGACCCTATTCATTAGGTCCATAAAGATAGCCGGTGCATTGGTTAACCTAAAGGACATGACCACAAATTCATAGTGCCCATACCTAGTCCAAAAGGCTGTCTTAGGAATGTCACACTTCCTCACCTTCACTTGATGATACCCGGACCGAAGATCAATCTTAGAGAAGTGGCTAGCCCCTTGCAATTGGTTGAACAAGTCATCAATCCTAGGAAGAGGATATTTATTCTTGACGGTGACCTTATTGAGTTGCCGGTAATGAATACACATCCTAAGGGACCCATCTTTCTTCTTCACAAACAACACCGGTGCACCCCATGGTGATTGGCTAGGCCTAATAAAACCCTTCTCCAATAAGTCCCTCAATTGTTCTTTCAACTCCTTTAACTCCGCCGGCGCCATACGGTAAGGGGGAATAGAAATAGGTTGAGTAACGGGGAGGAGGTCTATGCCAAAATCTATTTTCCTTTCGGGAGGAACACCGGGAAGGTCATTAGGAAAGACATCAAGAAATTCATTTACGACCGGAACTGACTCTATAAGAAGGGTTTTGGACTCCACATCCCTAACCCTCACAAGGTGATAGAGACACCCCTTAGAGATCAACTTACGGGCTTTAATGCAAGAGATGAACCTACCTTTGACTACCACATTTTGGCTCTCCCACTCAAGAATGGGTTCACTTGGGAATTGGAACTTGACCCTACGGGTTCTACAATCAATGGAAGCATAGTATACATGCAACCAATCCATCCCAAGAACAACATCAAAATCGACCATGTTCAACTCAACAAGATCACAAGGCAATATTTTATGCAAGATGCAAATAGGACAATTTCTATAGACCTTCCTAGCAACCATATATGCACCAATAGGAGTAGACACCTTATATGACTCATGCAACAAGTCGGGCTCGTCTTCCTCTTGTATTAGGCATGATCTAGCATAGCAAAGAACAACCGTTAAGAAAAAAAGAACTTAATTCAACTCTATCGCACGACTTAGAACATGAAGAAGGGAAACATTTCCTAAAACGTCTCATAGACTCCTACTCATAATTGTGGTGCACAACACAACCATGAATCGGACTCTAATCAAGGCGGTGTGTTGGACTCCGAGGATCTATCAACCTAGTGCTCTGATACCAAGTTTGTCACGACCCAAGTCTAGGGCTTAGACGTGACCGGCGAATGGGGAACCCGAGGGAACCCCAAACAAGCCTCATAGCATATCATTACACATCCTTGGTCGCGGAAGCAATTAAAATGACCATAAGCGATACGCATAATCAAGGGGAAATTGGGACTAAGGGAGCAAGACAAAAAGAGAATAATACATAAATATCATAGATGAGTCAAGCTCAAACATAATACACAATTTGTCCAACACCACCTCTAAACATGGATACTTAGCGGGGGCCGAGACAAACTACCGGGCTCACCCTCATAGTCAATACATAATTAAAAAGGAAAAGGTCTTATACATAGCAAAAGATCATGAGCAACGTCCCCGAATGGAGGACTGACCAATAACCTTGATAGGAAATCGAATTAGCCGCGTGGAGGAGGATGGTCTGACGGTGCTCCGGTCCCTACATGGTGACATCATGTAGGCATAGAGTATGCATTAGTACGTTTGAATGTACTAAGTATATGGGATGCAATGCAATGCAACAATGGATGGACATCATAGGCAAAATGCATAATCGTACCCGATAGATAGCATATTAATGAGATGATATATATAATGATGCTTATATAAAAAATCATCTTTAGTAGGGCATAGTATATGTGTAGTATGTGACCATCAATATAGTATTTCCAAGGCCTACCACCCCCTTGGAGAGGCGAAAGAGGTACAAACCCCTCAATGTGGTTACCCGGGCTTACCACCACCCGAGCTAGGGACCAAGGTAGAAACCCCTCGATATGGTTATACGGGCCTACTACCCCCCGTACTAGGCAACCAAGGTACAAACCCCTCGATACAGTTATACGGGCCTACTACCCCCCGTACTAGGCAACCAAGGTACAAACCCCTCGATACGGTTATACGGGCCTACTACCCCCCATACTAGGCAACCAAGGTACAAACCCCTTGATACGGTTACCCGGGCCTACAACCCCCCGAGCTAGGCTTGATTGACTCACACACTATATAGAGAAAATCATATACATGTATCCATTTCATCATCATTTCAATACTTATATAATCATCCGACTCATAGGACGTACATTGGACCTTCCATTTCATAAGAATTTTATAAATGACATTTTATCAAACACATGGTGGGCTACTTGTTCATGTAAATAAAATCATGTGTTTCAAGAGTGCTAAGTCCAACCAATTTCAAAATCCATATAAAACAGCCCACCAACAACATACATATATATATATACATATATAACAACCTTCATAATTTGATCATGGAGGCATGAAAACCATAAACATCACATAATAATACCATTTCATGATAATATGCAAGATAGACCTTAATAGGGTGTGTAGTAGTAATTCTATAATTCAAGAGTTCATAAATGATCATAAGGACCTATAAACTTGAAGTAAAATAGAGGATAAATGGTGGACTTGTGGAAAGGAAGGTTTCCACAATCAACCCACATACCTCAACTTTGAAGAATCCTTGATGAAGATTGGAATGGAGAATTGAAGCTTGAGATTGAGTCTTGAATCCGGAATTAGAGCTTGAGATGTTTGAATTTGGTTGAAGATCTTGGTGAAATTTTGAAGAGGCTTAGAGAGTATTTTTTTTTAGTGTTTTGAAGCTAGAAAGAAATATAACTAAGTATGGGACATAACCTCTTTTTATAAAAGAAAACGTCTCCAGCCGCTACAGTAACTTAGCTTACTGGAATTTGAAATTCTGCCGAGACAGGTTTTACGAAAATGGTCATAACTCCCTCATCCTAACTCGGAATGAGGTGAAACCAATTGCATTGGAAAGCTAACTCACAGAACTTCAATTTTGATAGTTTGAGCTCCTTCCAGTTCCTTGTGTGCTAAGAGATATGCCCCTTTAAAATTGACCCTCAAAATTGCATTTTTTGCGATTTTCGAATTTTGATACGATTGCTCTAAAATTCGGGTTAGACCCATTTCCCACTCAATTTGACCCCCTGAATAAGAATATGAAGTCAAATTTCTAAAATGATGCACGGATTTTGAGATATATGGAAATTACAATTTTAGGTGTTTCTGAAGCACATTTTCGGGCATTTTTGGGGTCGTTTCATTGGTTTGGACGATGCAAAATGGATATGTAGTAGGCATGAACAATTAATGCTCATCGATGAAAAGAGGATGGATGCGGTTTGTCATGGCCAACTCTATCAAAACAGAATGACCAAAGCGTTCAACAAGAAAGTCAAACCTTGACAGTTCACATCGAGGCAGTTGGTATTGAAGAAGATATTTCCTCACCAAGGAGAAGCCAAAGGGAAATTTGCACCAAAATTGGCAAGGACCCTACATGATTCATAGAGTACTCTCAGGAGGAGCGGTAATCTTAGTAGAAATAGACGGCAGAGTGAGCACAAAGTCAATCAATTCAGACGCCATCAAGAAATACCATATCTGAAGACCTCAAATTAGAGCTTATTTTTGATATTTTGCATTTGAAGTGTAACAGAATTACGTTTAGATCTGACTTCCCACGGCGGGTTACGTAGGCAACCCACATCGGATTCGGTCTCTCTTAGAAAACCCAAAATCATCATTTCTATGTATTTAGAACTACGCTCGACCTGAATTCCCTCGGTGGGATACGTAGGCAATCCTTGTCGGATTCGGTCATTGCATTTCCTTTTGTAGGCAATCCTGACTTGATTCTGCTTGGATACGTAGGCAGCCTGAGTCAGGCCCAGTCATTGCATTACATATTCTTACTTTTCCCTTGCATATTTTTCACTTTCCCATTGTAATTGAACTACGTCCTAACCTGATTCCTCTTGGATACATAGGCAGCCTGAGTCAGGCCCGGTCATTGCATGTCATATTTTTCACTTTCCTACATTACGACCTGATTCCACTTGGATACGTAGGCAGCTTGAGTCAAGCTCGGTCATTGTATTACATACTTCTATTTCTCCCACTTGTATTCGAACTATATCACGATCTGATTCCTACATTGGGGATACGTAGGCAGCCTGAGTCAGGCTCGATCGATGGATTGCATAATATTTTATTTTTTATTTTTCTTTCTTACCCTTAGGAAACATTTCCTCATAGTTAGTGTAACCCTAGAATATGAAGAATCTCAATCGTCGCAGTGTCTACAAAAGAGTTAAGAAAGCTTCTTTAGGAGGGTAAAAGCTACACAAAGACTATGTTGGATATAGTCAACAAAATGGAAAGATCGATGGACTTCGGAACATGTAATAATCTAAAAATGCTAGAGAACTATTGTATATATTCCTAAAATATACGTAATATACTTATTTTCTAGAAAAACAAGCTAATTCTCTTCAAAAACATTTTTCTATTCTTCCACCTACCTAGTCTACAGGTTAAGAAACTACATACGGGCTAAGAAGACGTCGAAGGATTCCAGTGACGAGGCTTCAGTCCGCGAGTCGATACATATCAACACCCCTTCCCAAACTAAAAATTTTCTTTGAGCGCAGGAACATAGAAATCAAGAAAATAACATCAAGTCTCGGGGCATGACCATAAACACCATTTGACTTCTCACAATCATGAGCCAAAATATTCCTTCCCTACTTTATTTCCCTAAAGTACTTCAACCTGCATCTTACATCTAAGAACATTTCACTTAAATTTTGCAGGTACACTCAAAGATCCAGACCAAATGTTGAAGAAAGAGGATCCTCGTAGGAAAATAGGATAGTTAGCTTTCTTTCAAAATAACTCTACCAACTGGAGCTTGTAATCTAACCTCATCAACAACTCCGCCAATCGGAGACCACTGTCTAACAGCGCCAAACTCCACAAGTCTGGGGTTGTACATAGCAAATGTCACTCAAACTCCACCGATCGGAGGTTGTACATAGCAAACATTGACAAACTCTGCCTATCGGAGGCTATACATAGCAAACATCGTCAAACTCCGTCAACCGGAGGTTGTACATAGAAAATATTGACCGAACTTCGCCAATCGGAGACTACATCATAGTGATATCATTAAAGCTCCACCGACTGGGGGCATGCACGCATAGCAACGCTGGCATACGCCGATAATTAAATTTGCATTACAAGTTTTACACAACCGGATACAGGCTTTTACATTACAATGGCCCAGCCAGCTGGAGGCTTTATGTTACAAGCTTTACACAATTGGGTACATGCTTTTACATTACAACAGCCTTCGCCAGATAGAGGATTTACATTACAAGCTTTACACAGCCAGATGCAGGCTTTTACATTACAACACCCCCGCTAGTCGAGGGCCTCTACATTACAAATTACTTTACCTACATCACACTCACAACACAAAAGGAGACATCAACAATCGACAATGCATTACAACGAGGGACTCCCTCTAAGCAGCAAACTAGGGCAAGTTAGTGCAATGTCAAGCATCACTAGCTACATCAAGGATTTACTTTCAAAACTCAACTTAACTCAATTTTCAGAAGTTCAGATTTAAATTTCACTTATAGCTCTTTCATGTCTTAGTTCATTATGACTCGACACTGGGGCATCCTTTTGAAAATTCATCCATCTACCATGAGTCTTCAGTAGAAATTGCTACGGAGTATTTCTCATTCAAGTGTCTTTAGAACTGTATCTCATCCCTCTATTCGTGCTAATCTCTTCATACCTCACCATCGAAAGATTTCAGTATTATCATAATTCGATACTGGGGCAAATTTTTAATAAAATTTGCTATCTTTTCGAACTACATATGGCCTGATTTCTCATGAAACCTGAGATACGTAGGAAGCTCGAAAGCCAGAGTTCGGCCATAACTCCTAAAACATTCTTGCCAAGTTATTGCTCAAAGTATATTTTGGTGGGTCACCTAAAATTGAATTGTGTCAATATTTCTTTGTCCACCTCTTCTTTACTCTCTTCCATGGACAAAGAAAGGGGCAAGCTGTTGACACCCAATTTTGGCTCTCCACATTTAACTATAATAATAATAAAAAAATATATATGTTGTGAAATTTTTATAGGAACACGAAAAGATTTTTTTAATTATTTATTTTTACCTTATAAATTTATTAATGAGTTACTAATTTATATTAATTTAATTTTAAGAACGAATAATTTTATCAAATAAGCTAGTCTTGCAAAATAATTATTTTTAATTTAATAAATTATGACTATTAAATAAAGAAGTAGTTATAATTTAAATGATTTTAATTTGAGCAATTTTGGCAATCTAAGTCCCCTTTAAACCGGTCAATCCATGTATGCCACGTAGGCAAGCACATAGATTGTGCTTCTTTAGCTTAAATCTTGACCCTACAATTAAATCTAACGGTCCAAGTTAATTAAGCTTTTACCATTATTTAATATATATATATATATATATATATATATATATATATATATATATATATATATATATATATATATATATTCCTTTTAATTCCTGATTTATCTTAACCATCCGATCGCTTCATCGAACGACTCGGATTAAGTAAGACATTTTCAATCTTTCCCAAATAGTACAACCATGGGACCTCAAACTTCTTTCTTTTCCCAGGAAATCACGCTTCTCCTTCCCCAAGTTCCTTCTTCCCCAGATGTTTTGCCCCTTTCCTAGGTCCTGCCAAAGAAAACTGCTATGGATCACCGAAAAACAACAATATCCGGCAGTCTCCAACACCATCCCCCTCCGTTGTCCATTAGTCATATCCTCCTCATGTCAACTTTACATCTTATCCACCTAATCTTTTTAACTCAAATCAGGCCTAGGAACCGCCAGTGCTAGCCTGAAAAAGTGAGGGACGCGAAGAATCGTTGGATTTTGGTTTGATATGCCCTCACTCTAATGGGTTTGAGAGCGGAAGTCTCCCCCAAATTCGACTATAAACTCAGCCCTTTGGTTCTCATTCGAAAGGAGGGAGAACAAACAGAAAAGAGAGACAAAAGCACATTTCAAGCATTAGGTTTTCCAAAAATTTTGATCTTCTTTCCACTTTCTATTTTCGATTTTGAATTCGAGTTTCGAGAGTAAGTTTGAAGTTGGAATCCTTGACGAAACGCTCCTAGTTTGCCGCCCCACACAAGGTCAGTAGTCTCCCTTATTGTTTGCCTCCAAAAAATCGATTATGGTTGTCTGAATGTCCTCATGTTTGATTTAGTTTTGTATTTTAAATGATTTTTCCAGAATCTTCCTCATCTTGACTTTGATACAAAATCAACACGTAAACAGTTTTTTTTCCTTAATTTTATCTCTTTTTTTATAATGTAGTGATACTTGTATCTTGTTAGAAACTTGAATTCAAAATGAATAAGGATCAGTCTTTGACAAAATCCCCATTAACAATCAGTATACAAGATTTGAATATATGAGAGACTCAAGTTATCTATCAATTCTTTTTATTTGTTTCCATTCCGTGATGATTTGAATGGGTTATTGGTGATCATTTAAGCCCCAAACTCGTTATTTATCTAGTTACTTCTTTTCGTTGTTACTGTTAGGATAGAAGTGGAGTTTGTTTCCTCTAATAATACGAAGTAATAGTCAAATTAAGAATATCTTTGAGGAAAGTGGACAAAACTATTTGATAGGAGAAAGAGGTATCCAAGTTTGAATGATAGTGATTCTATTTTGGTGGTTAGGTATTAGCTTCTTCTTTTTTATCGAATGAAAAGTTTCGTTGTTATCGGCCTAATCTTCCTCTTCCTTTGAAATGAATAAAATAAATTTGACATGATGATGACCTCTCCAGGAACTATTTCTTGCCTCTAAAAGTAATGTTACATACCTTTTTTTTTTTTTTTTAAATATACATGAATTTGTACATCATGTGCATTACTCATACAATAGTTCCATCTAGTATGCAAAATGATTGATAGTATTCTGTCACTGTCCCTCACATTATCACAAGGTTAGTAAGTTCTTGTTATATTTTGTTTGAATCCTTTGAGAAACCAATCATGGAATTATCTAGTTGGAGAGTTCTATGAAGTATCTTTTTCTTTTTCTCTCTAGGTTGAATTTATGTGTTGAACCTCGAAATTGCGTAGGCAAAGCATGACATTTACTCTATTGGGACTCAATTAAACTGTTATTTTTTTTAGAGTTGAGTAAGGCATGTTCATACGTATTCTGTTTTAATAGGATTGATTTAAAAGTGTGTTCTGTTATGTATCTCCCACCTCTCCAGTGTTTGTTTGAAACTATTCTCTTACTCTTAAAATTTTAAGTTTTTTATTAGATCAAGATAACTAGAGAGAATATTTGATATTCATTTCGACATATACTTTATTACATAATTTTTTATATCCTTACCCTTTTCTTTCTTACGTTTCATGTACAACCGGAGAGCTGGAGTTTCTACTTTGAAACTCGTTATTGGCCTAAAATATTAGGCCAACAACAATTAGGATCATCGCAACGCTTGGAGTCTCGCAAATTAGGAGTCTAATATTTTCTTAGTCTTGTTTTCTTAGCCTTTCTTTCGTTGTCCTATTTATGTTGTTTTGCTATGTTGGCTAAGCTTTACTTACAAGTTTTTGATATATTGCTTGGCTTTTATTTTGAAGTTTATTTACGTGAGCTAATATTATTTGTTTATGAATTTAGTTGAGACATCTTTAGAACAAATAATACAAAAGATATTTTCTTAAAAAATGGGTTAGCATTTTTACTTATAACATTCTTTCAGGCCTTTTAAGTTGAAAAGAGGGGCATATAGTTTTAAAAGTTTTCCAAATGAAGTTTCAAAAGGTTAAAATAATATTCGTTTAGCATTTCAAAATTGGGGAAAAGAAATATATATCGACTCAGGCCTTTATCTTAAAGAATAGGAAAACTTATCATCTAAAATTCTCAATTGAAGTTTGAAAAGGGCTAGCTAATATTTATTTAGGCCTAATTCATCGCTTAGATCTCCAAATGAATTTGGAACTTGTTTAAAGGCTAGAATAATTACCTTTAGAAATTACTTATGGCTAAGATATTTACCTTTAGACATACATATTTTTTTAAGAAAATGAATAGGGTAGTAGGCTCATATATTTAATAAAAATGACTATAGAATAGAGTCGTAATAGTTAAGCCTATTTTTATACTCTTTGCATCACCCCTTTACAAAAATGTATTGACTATTCTTACTTTTTGAATCAAACATTGTTAAAAACATTTTAATATTTTAACATGCTATTTCAAAATTTTAGATATGACAACAGGTTCAAAGACAAGGTACATACATATACATGTCATACACTTAAAGGTATATATTTTATATTTTTCTCTACATAATCTATTTTTTTAACTACTATCCCGAATGTTATTTATTTATTTTTATGATTTATTCCAATGCTTTACACATATTATTTTACTAAATCTAATCTATTGTTAACTTATCATCACATGTAAATAAAATAATAAGCATTTACATGCTTTACAAAACTTACATGTATATACTGCAATTTATATAAATATATCACAAACCTTTGTATAATATTTTAACATCTAGTATCATTTATTTTATCTTATTTTATATTTAGAAAACTCCATTCTATATATTTTCATTCAAATTACACATCACATATTACTACATATCTATTTTCACGTCTTAATAAGACGACAGATTTTCGCAAATTCAACATCTATATATTTTTAGGATAATTTTATTATGATACACCTATATATATATATTTTCACATATGAATTTATCGTATATTTAAGTACATTTATTTATTTATTTTACAATACTACTATTAAATCTATTTTATAAGACATATATATGTCGTACCTTGTATTGCACTCCTTTTAAACTAACTAATTAACTTATCATTGATTTTTAAAATAAATAAATAAAAAAGTTTTTCAAATCATATTTCCTAAATTGAGTTTAAGGAGTATCTTTAGATAGGCTCTGAGGGGTGCTTAACGCCTTCCCCTCGAGTAAAACCCTTACGCAGAATCTCACTGGTTTTGCAAATCAAAACAGAGTTTACATTTACATACCTAAAAAATGGTTTTCCTAATATTTTCCTTAAAATTTAGGTGGCGACTCTAAAATTAACAAAACATTTTTTTTCAAAAATTAGAGTGGCAGGCATATTATGTCGTGAACTGTTTCGGCTAGTTCGAAATAGGGTGCGACAAGCGAACCACTCGTCAGGAGCAAAGTACACTAGATTACTAGATTTAGTTGTGCAGAAAAAGAAGTTTAGAATTTTTTAGTGAAAAGTTTGAGTAACCACAAGCATTTATAGCCACAAAGTACTGTTTCTGAAAGTTTGCAACCTTTCAGAATAGTCATTTAATAAACAACGGGAAATCTAAATAAATCTGGGAAAGAAATTGCATTAATTTGGTTCGGAAATTGAATCACGGGTCCTAATCGAAGTTGGATCGTGAATCTGGTTTAGAAATTGGGTCGTTCGGGTTGATAAATTTAATGATTAATTAATTAATTAATTAATTAAAACTTTTTCCAAAAAAATGTCAATCAATCATTTTCCAAAGTCAAAGTCAAAGTCGAAGCTATAGTCAAAATCGAGCGGAGCGAAGGACTATGACAACAACGCGAGGGGGTCCCTCTTTCCAACCATTTTTAAAAAGTAGAAATATTTCCTTATTTAAAAACTTGAACTTTTCTTTCAACTACCCATGATGAAGAAATGTTTTTTACCGAAGCATGGGGGAACACTTCATATTCCCTCCATTTCTCATCTAAATGTGCTATACCTAACACTAAATACAAGAGGTTGGGAGTGTTGCACACATCTCAACCATTAAAGTTTTCCTTCATTATTAATTCCCTATTTGAAGAGTGTGATCGGGACCTTTACTAGATAAATAACAACATCTCAACCATGACATATTTCTTCACTTTTACTCAGCAAAATTGAGGGATGGGGCCCATAAGAGAGGCTGTAGCAATTTGGCATTAAACTAATACTACATCTATTCCATATTAAGTGAATTTATGAGGTAATGCACACTTATAAAGAAAAAATGTTTAGGACATAAATTGTACATCATTTTTCACTTTTGCTCTTTTAGTTATTGTCAAACTATTCTTTAGGATAGAAATAATTCAAAGTAAAGTCATAAGTATGTACAATGGACTCTCTTAATGACCCCTTCCGGTTGTTATGAGTAACCATTGCTGAAAGAAATTAGGTCAAAAAACATTTAAAGTAGTAAGTTTAAAATTTTGGGCTACACCAGTCTTAGACAAAATCTGAGCAAAGTAGGTCTAGGGTAATCCAGAAAAAGATAAGATAAAATGTCTAAACTTAAATTAGTTTTTCTATTAGCTAAGACATTAAGGAGTCCGTAGGGCTTTTCATAATCAAATTCGAGCAAGTAGAACTCATGATATTTGACTTGGCATGAAGGAACTGGTTTCACTACATCAGAATTTGAGGTGTGTTGCTAAATAGGCTATTTTGAGAAAATTTTCGAGATTATGTCTCGTGCAAGCCACTATAATGGTTGACATGACGCTAAAGCGGGACTAAAAATAGTAGTTGGTTCAGGTCGTGATGCGAGATTTGGGCCACTATACCGGGATTTTGGGGTCTGATTGGGCTGCTATAATGAGATTAGTTATAGTAAATGTAGAAAAACTACCTAAAATTGTCCATAATTACCCAAATATGTTTTGATGAAGAGAAAGGGTGACCATAGTCAAATTTCAATAGTTTTTCATCAGCTGAGCAATTTAATCCCCTACTTTTGTAGTTCGATTCCTAGGGCACAGAGAAGGTAATTGTGTCCCTAGGGGAGTGTTTGGGTTCATCCTAAGGTGGAGAAAATTTAGGTTTATGAGAATTTTAGGGTGTAAGACCTTAAGTTATTTATAAACACGTTTGTTCTTGATTTTGTTTACAGTAATTTACTAATGTAACCATGGAATCGGTAGTTTAGGTGAATTAATGTTGGGAAACCCCTAGTTTGTGTGGAATAATCATAAAGTTGGCCTAGGATTTGGGATTTGAATATAATCTGAGAATATTTAGGCCTATTGTGATGTATTTAGTAACTGCTTGGTGCCCAAGTAGGCTAGGTTTTCTTAACAGAGTAGCTAGACCTATATTTACCCATGTAATATCTTGTCGATGTCAGAAGATTTCATACATAGGCTTTTGGACATGGAGTATGTATGGTTGAATGTATGGTTAGTTGTAGTTAGGCTGATGGTGGACTTGATTATTTATTGTTGCAATTATGATGTGGCCGGGTGTTATCCCTTGAAGGTAATTGTGGGTGATCAGATTCTGAGGAAGGATATTCAGGAAGGAATACTTTGAGTAGGTGATGGTTGTTGCTTGTTTATGCAACATGTGCTTGTTCACTGCATCACTACTAATGCATGCATATATATATATATATATATGATTTAGGAAATTGGAAAGATATGATTTGACATTGGAAAGATGTTGCCAATCACATGTAAGGAATATGTTACGTGAATGTACATGTGTGATTGTCATTCATTGTGGTTGCGTGTATGTTATGTATTATTATTGTTATATCGGGTACCACTCAAGTTCATGTATATATATTGCATAATATTATTGAATGTGGTACCATGCCGGTACATATATATATATATATATATATATATATATATATTATTGGATCGTGTGTCACGTTGATAGGGTGTCATGTTGGTAAATATATATTATCATTGGATCGAGTATCATGAAATCTAGCTTGGATTGGTTATTGAATGATACATTTCCATGGATAATGACTTAGCTTGGATTGGCAAGATGACGTGGCCTTCCATGGATAATAAGAACAAGTAAGAAATGACTATTTCGTGGGATTTATGCTTAACACCGAGAGGATATTGAGATGGAAGCTCTCTCGTTAGTAGAGACCAGATTTCTAGTAGCAATCTCCTTATCCCTTGTCTATGTACCCCCATAGGATGATTGTCTAGATGGACATTAGCTAGTGGATCCACCTAAGCTAGAAGTTCATGGTCCTTACCTTGGCAAGTAGGACAACCCTTTTCAGTGTGGGAGACATCGGGGGACCATGTTATAGCTCACATGGTCTCTATGTTGGTTAAGGCTAATTCCCACAATAATAATGAACTAAGTTTACTTCAAGAAGTATCTCATATGTGTTCAAAGGTTTTAATGATGTTAGCTTGCATTGACCATGTTTTATGACTTATGTTTTCTAACCCTTTCATATCATGTTTTAGCTTGGTCAATTGCATGTCATGGAATGTTCTCTTTTAGCATGATTTAAATGTTTTATGCATAGCTTTCATACTCGGTACATTATTTTGTACTAACGCATACTCTTGCCTACATTTCTCCAAATGTAGGGTGCGACAGTCAGGTTTCTCAGTTTCGTGGCTAGTGGTTGATTATGAGGTTCCCGAGCTTTGGTGAGCCCTCATGCTTCGAGGACGGATTTTCATTGTTCAGTTCTCTTTCTTATTTCTAGTTTTGGACAAGATGTATGGGCTAGGCCCAATTTCATTCGATTATACTAGATGGCTATTGAGACAAGTGTTTTAGACTTCCATTTTCCTTATATAAAATTTTGGACTTGGACTGTTGTTTTACTTCTTTTGTTCGATATCTAATGTTATGAATGCTAAGTGTCTTGCATGGGGTTACTCAGGGTCCTCTACGTCATGTTAATCTAGGGGGTACCCCTGGGTCGTGACATCCACCCTATTTGCCCAAAATCTTGAGCACAAGATAATTTCATATTAGGTTAACCCTCTTAATCTAACCAAACATAACTCATTTTTAAAGTGATCTCTAAATTTTGTCAAACTCTAGCACATTGATGCTTCTTTTGACCTTACTTTGGTAGGAGCAGAGCAGACATGCTAGTCTGTGATTCTCATGGAAACTTCATGACAATAGTTGATTAGATATGCCTCATGACTCCCTTATGGTTGAGGCTTTGGGTGTTCGAGCAGCACTAAGCTCGCTAAAGGAACACTTTTCATCAACAATTATTGTGGAGATTGAAAGTCTTTTGGTTAAACAAGCATCAGAAAAATCTTACAAAAACTATTAGTTTTTTTTTTTATATTATTACTCGAGATTGTATAGCACTCATGTGTGGCTTTACTTCTATTTCCTCTTCTTTTTTTAAAAGACCAACGAACCAATGTGCCCATTAGCTAGCTCGGGCTTTGGGTTCTATGTCTTATGCTATGGAGGGGAAACTAGATCCCCCATCTTTAATTCATGATCTACTAAACATTCTTTTGATTAATAATTGATTAGAATGCCTTTTTCGAACGAAAAAAAAGATGTAATGTATCTCATGCATCAAAAACCTAATGCATATTCGAGAAAAATGAATCCATACACCAGCATATCAATAGTAAAACAAGTTAATGTATGCCATGCTAAACAATGATAATGGTTGTTCAGACATTTGCTGATTGCTTTTCCTTGTGGATAGAACTCCATTCTAGCATATAGACATACCTTCTAGAGATTCTCCAATTTCTTCACGCGGCTCCACCAGATGGTTAGGTTCTCCATGTTGATGAACCTTCTCCACATCCCAGCTAGCTCAACCTTTCTAACATGTGTGAATAACTTTGCATGCCTCACCTCATATAAGGATCGTCACCATTCGGAAGAGGAGAAGTCTTCAAAATGATTGACAACAAGACAGGATCAGCTTGAGATCGCTGGCCACCGCTCCAATAATTTAGAGTCTTTGGATGATCTCAGATGAAATACATTAGAAATCCTGTATGGCATATTGTTCATGAACTAATAAGAAGCTCGAAACTTTTTCATATGCAAGTGATCTAATACACAGCGAAGAGGTTTCCACCAAGCTCGGTTCATCTGATATTCTCATTAACAACATTATACAAATGAATGTATACTTAAGTCTAAGCAGATGAGACCAGAAGAACATTAATTGAATATTGATTATTGATTTCAGTCAAGTGGTTCTTTTCTGTTGTGATAAATATCCAAAGATTACGTCACTAACCCATGGCAGTTGAGTATTCTAAGAAGAGCTTAATCATACCAAAATCAAGGAATATGAAGGACATGGAGGATCGACAGATACAAAGTACACAGAGCATGACCCCTTCCTGATAGCTTAAACTCGAGCTCCAAAATAATAACATGCAAATGGATGTGTAAGTGATTTTACTTTCAAAGAATTAAGGGGAATACCTTGAAAGCAATCACATCCTGATACAGGTGCAATGGAAATCAAATGATCTTCCATGCTCTCTTTTCACAGATTATATCCACCCAAATGTACTTGGTACTCTGAGTAGTACAACTACTCCAGCATGACATGTTCACTGCTTTCTTCTCCTTCATTTCATAAATTACGGTTAAACTATCAGATAAATAAAGATACCACTTTGTTTAAATTAAATTTCTACAGTTCAAAGCAAAGGACATGAGTCTTGACATTCATAAAAGATTTTGAATTTGTTTCCCCATGTAATACATGGGAATACCTCAAAGTTTTTAATCAAAGTTTATGTCCATGCGGAGATGCCACTTTAAGGGCATCCCAACTTCTGAATAGAATTCCAAGATTAACCTTAATCATATATTTTGAAAATAAAGAGTAGTTTAAGGAGTAAACAAATCATTTACCAATATCGAAAAGAATCGCCCCAAATAAGGTAGAACGGATATAGGAGACTCATAAAGCTAATCCCAACTAGTACAATATCAAGGAATGATTGATTGTTGGAAGTAATTTGAGAGGGATAACAGAGTTGTGGCTCTCATAAAGCACGGCTTTTCCTCTTCCAGAAGTGTAGCAATTTATGGAGTTCCTCTCAAATGTCATATCCCATGAGCTACAAATCAAAATCACCGCACAATGTAATCTTCATTTTTCAAGTTATTCCAAATTATGCAAGAATCTTAGGAACTTCAGTGTGACCCTCTTCCAATGGTCAAAGTAACAGCTCCCCTAAACTTGTAACTCAGCCTGGTGGCATTACCCAAAAAGAAGCAATTCATTTTCCTCCACCATTGATAGTGTCTCTCGTCTTTGGAATGTAACAGTGCCTTCAGTCATGTGATCTGAATTGCCTCTTCTATTTGACATAAACAGAAACATTATTGCCAGATCCTTCAACTGTTTCCTTCGGAAGAACTACCAGGCGACTGCACCCAACTGCTGCCAGGATGTTTCTTTATCCCTTTTGCTCTCATAGCCGATCTTAGGCCGTTCACATCGCTGCAATAACCAAAAAGATAAGACAAACTAGATGCAAGTACATAGTTTGATCCAAGATCAGGCTCTATTTTGAGGAGAATCTTCTTTATATTTTCTTTTGCGCAAGGAATATGACCATGATGCTTACAAGCACTAATGGAACTCCTCAATATCACAGAATTAGGCTCTATAGACACTCTCCTTATAATATCATAAGCTTCTTCTAATTCTCCAGCACGTCCAAACATGTCCACCCTGCATCCATAATGTTCCATAGTTGGTCTGATATTATAAATACTTACCATCTTTTCAAAATATTCACTGCCCGCATAAACAAGGCCAATAGGACTACAAGCATATAAGATTGCAGAAAATGATTAGTTGTCCAGCCTAAAGCCAGATTCTTCCATTCTGGCAAACAAGGACACAACTTCTTCTCCATGGCCATGATCAGCAAAACCAGAAATCATGATGGTCCAGGTCTGCAGATTTTATTTTTGAAAGCATGTTGTATATGGCCACATTTTGCATACATGCCCAGGAGGGTTGTTTCCAGTTCAACATGTAGTTCAATACCATTGGTAACAATGTGCGAGTGAATGCATTTACCTAATCTGATTTTCAGGATACGAGTACATGCCCCTAGTAAGCTAACCAAAGTGATAGAATTCGTCTTTTCATTTGCTAGCTTCATGTATTAGAACAAGAGCAGAGCATCTGAAGGCAAATTGCTGAGATATCTAGGAAAACATTGGCTATTATGACTTTGAAAAGCCAGACAGAAATCAAACACCTCGCAGTAAAAGTTACAAGGAAAGAAAGCAGGAAAGACTCATATTATCAGCTATGTTGCGTGGACTCTTGATATTTGCAGGTGAAGCCGTCTCGACGTGACACTGGTGCGGGCGCGGGTACAGGGTGCATGTCGGATTCGATCAATCCAATCCGGGCACTTTGACTGAAGCTGAGAAAAGATTTGGGGAAGAAAAAATCAGTTTCCAGCAATGTAAAGAGGAAAAAGCTTGAAAAATTACAGTGAAGAGAAGAAAGAAGAGAAAATCAGTTTACGGCGACGACAACGTAAAGAGGACAAAGTTGAAAAAGTATAGAGAAGAGAAGAAAGAAGAGTTTTTTCTTGAAAAAGTAAAGGAAATACAGAGTCTTTTTTTTTTTTTGTCTTTCTTGAAAATATATGTACACAATACATACACCCCTCTTGAAAAAAAGAAAGCTCAAAAAGTCTTCCAAGTAGAGAAGCGTCAGAAAGAAGACATCCCATCAGCCATCAACTAGTCCAAAAATCTTTTCATTCTCACCAACTTACATGTATAAAGAAAATAGGAAAAGAGACGTTAGAAAAATGTTTTTTTCAGTTGGAAATATCA
Organism: Solanum commersonii; assembly: GCA_029007595.1. Taxonomy (NCBI): domain Eukaryota; kingdom Viridiplantae; phylum Streptophyta; class Magnoliopsida; order Solanales; family Solanaceae; genus Solanum; species Solanum commersonii. Next base: position 99,171 of record JAJTWQ010000263.1, on the reverse strand, counting down.
TATATATATTTCTTATTTAATTTTTTGACAATCAATTTTAAAATTTTAAAATAATGATGGAGATATCTAAAAAAATTTAACTTCATATTTCTTATTTAATTGTTTAGCATTCAGTTTTTGAATTTTAAAATTTTAATTGTCAAATAAAATTTTAATTTTAAGAAAATAAAAGCAAATAAGATATTTATTTAACGTAAATTAAACATATTGTTTAGTTAGTGTGTTTTTTTAAAAGAAATAATTTTAATTTAAAAGGTTTTCAATTTTTTTAGAAGAGGAGTGTAATGGGAAATATTAAAACTCCCTATTTAGTTGGATAATTACTTCTTTTTTTCAAAATAACGATCAAAACGTCCTATTTTGGTGGTGGTTGTTGTTGTTCTTGTTCTTGTTCTTCTTCTTCTTCTTCTTCTTATTCTTATTATTATTCTTATTATTATTATTAAATTTTAATTGTCAGAATAACAATAACTTTAAGAAAATAAAACAAAGAAGAAATTTTCACGTAAACTAAACAGATTGTTTAGTTAGTATGTTTTTTTAGAAATAATTTTAATAATTTTAATTTTAATTTTTTTTCAATTTGTTTATAAGTAGGACTAAAAATGAGAAGTTTTAATTTTTAAAACTCCCTATTTAGTTGGATAATTACTTTATTTTTATTTTTATTTTAAAAAGGAATATTAAAATGCCCTATTTAGGTGATGTGTTTTTATATTATTATTGTTATTATTATTATTATTATTATTATTGTTATTGTTATTATTATTGGTTGAATTTTTTAATTTTCTAAAAAAAAATATTTATTTAAAATGTAAATAAGAAAAAATCTAATATAAAACCTAAAATAGTAAAAATTATTTAAATGATCAATTTTGAAATAAATTTACAAGGGTTTATAATTTAAGGATTTATTAGATGTTAATTTTAAATAATAAAGTTTAACTAATTTAAAATATTTTTCACAAAAAAAGGGAACCAAACACACACAAACGTTAATCACCATATTTAAGTTATTATTTAATCGTAGAGTATTAAATAAAAAGGTTACATAAAGGTAATTAAATTTCTCTTTCCACAAAAAATGGACTTTAACACGTTACAACTGCATATTTTTAGAACAATTTAAATTATTATTTTTTTTAAAAAAGCTATATACTTTATCAACTTGTGGAGTAGTGGGAAGTTTTAAAATGACACGTGTCATTTTAAATAATTATTTAGTAAAAATTATTTTTTATAATTAATTATTTTAATTAATAAAAATTACTATTTTTTGTGGTGCTGACACGTAAGTGCTATCACCTCTCCTATTATTATATATAGATATATAAAGAGAAAATGAAATAAAGAAATATTACAATTTACATGTATAAAGAAAATAGGAAAAGAGACGTTAGAAAAGGAGAGAAGGGAACAATATTTTGAAAGATAAATATTTTGTCCATATAAATAGGACGAGTTGGATTGAAAAATGGGATCTAACAATATTATAGAGATTTTTATTTGAAAGGTGCTTTATGTGTAAATATTTACTTGCATGAATTAATTACAGATTAATATTACTATTATTATGTAAATATTTTTAAATACATGCTAATAATTTACATTAAATTTGAATCAAATTCAAATTTGGATTAATTTTTTTATTTAATTTTGGATTAATATTTATATTGATTGATTTCTTGTTTTGGTTCGAATTCTAGAAAAAAAGAAGAAGGGAGAAACCGAAAAAAACCAAATTATATATATATATATATATATATATATATATATATATATATAAATTGCAAATATAACTTTGATTATGTTTCTAATTATTGACATAACCAAATAATCAAACCGAAAAAATTCAAATCGAAAAGAGAAAAATCAAACCAAACCAAACCAAATATAAGTAATATATATATATATATATATATATATATATATATATAGATAGATAGATAGATATATAGTTTCACGCACAATATCATATCCAGATCAAGGATCATGTCACTCTAGATCACTTAATTCTTCCTATCAATACAAGCGCTTTAAGGATCCCGTCTTACTAGATCTTTTGATTCTTTCTATCATTACAAGCTTCAAACTATCGAAATACTAGTTTCAAGCACAATATCATATCCAGATCAAGGATCATGTCTCGCTAGATCACTTAATTCTTCCTATCAATACAAGCGCTTTAAGGATCCCGTCTTACTAGATCTTTTGATTCTTTCAATCAATACAAGATTCGAACTATCGAAATACTAGAAATATATATAGTTTCACGCACAATATCATATCCAGATCAAGGATCATGTCTCACTAGATCACTTAATTCTTCATATCAATACAAGCGCTTTAAAGATCCCGTCTTACTATATCTTTTGATTCTTTCTATCATTATAAGCTTTGAACTATCAAAATACTAGAAATATACATAGTTCACGTACAATATCATATCCAGATCAAGGATCATGTCTCGCTAGATCATTTAATTCCTCCTATCAATACAAGCGCTTTAAGGATCCCGTTTTACTAGAATTTTTTATTCTTTCTATCAATACAAGCTTCGAACTATCGAAATACTAGAAATATAAGTATGATATATATAGAGTTTCACATACAAGATCACTTAATGTTTAGATAAAATCATTCTATCCAAACGATCTCACATAAATTCAAATTAGATAAAATAATATTATTTCTATTAGAACTATAAAAACAATTCAAATTAAAATAGTAAAAATATATGTACACAATACATACACCCCTCTTGAAAAAAAGAAAGCTCAAAAAGTCTTCCAAGTAGAGTAGCATCAGAAAGATAACATCCCATCAGCCATCAACTAGTCCAAAAATCTTTTCATTGTCACCAACTTTTCTCTCCTAAAACCAAAAATCTTTTCATTTTCCAAGTAGAGTAGTTTCTTCTTTGTTTTTTCATTCAAGTTCACTGTAAACAAAAAAAATTCATCTTCCTTTGTTTAACAAGATGGCATCAAGTAGTCAAAAAGGAAAAGATTTTATGAGACCTACAAAAGGTGTAGGAGTAGATTTTGATGATAAACCTCTATGGAATCATGTGAAAGTTATTTCGATTGCTCCAAATTGGGGTGGTAATAGAACATGGTCTTGTAACTATTGCAATAAAATAGTTACGGGATCATATAATAGGGTGAAAGCATATCTTTTGAGATTATCGGGTCATGGTGTTCAAATATGTAAAGAAAGTAGTAGTGATATATATGTGACTTTGAAGATGGAGCATGAACAAGCCAAAAGAAAAAGAACCGTTGTTCAAGTTGATGCAAGAAAAAAAGCTGATTATATATCACTTTCGGAGGGAACTGATTTAATTCAAAAAAAAAAAAAGAGTTCGAGTAGTGGATCTATAAGAAAATCATTCAGCATCTATGAGAGAAATACGGCCGACAAATTAGTCGCTAGGATGTTCTACGCATCAGGTTTATCGTTCAACTTTGCAAACTCTCCTTATTTTAAAAAATATTCTAAGTTTCTAGCCGAAAATTCCATTCCCGATTATATTCCCCCATCATATAATAGATTAAGGAAATCTCTTTTAGCTCAAGAAAAAAAAAATATTGATAGAAAGTTGCAACCAATTAAAGGTACATGGAAAAATAAAGGATTGTCGATTTGCTCGGATGGATGGTCTGATACTAAAAGACGACCTTTGATCAATATAATGGCATCATCTAGTGGAGGTCCAATGTTTTTAAATTCAATCAATTCTAGTGGAATCGTAAAAGATGGTGAATATATTGCTAACTTATTTATTGAAGCAATAGAAAATGTAGGTTCAAACAATGTTGTTCAAGTTATTACGGATAATGCAAGTAATATGAAACTTGCCGGTACTATTGTGAAGAAAAAATATCCTCATATGTTTTGGAGTCCTTGTGTTGTTCATTGTTTGAATCTAGCTTTGAAAAGTATGTGTCAACCTTCGGAAAAGTCACCTCACTTTACTAATTGTAAATGAATTTTAAAGTTACTTAGTGAAGTGAGTAATTTGAAGAACTTTGTTGTGAACCATGACTTGGCACATGCACTTTTTCAAAAATATTCGGATTTGTGTTTGTTGAAGGTTGGTGAAACAAGATTTGCCTCACGCATCATTATGACCACCCGAATTCGCAAAGTGAAATCTTCTTTGGAGAAAATGGTCCTGGATGATGAATGGAAGAATTTTAAGGGGGATAACTGAATTGAAGCCAAAACACGTGAAATAAAATCCCTTATAATGAATGATGAAAAATGGGATAGTAATGATTATTTCTTGAAATTTATAGAGCCAATTGTTGATATGCTAAGAAGTGCCGCTATTGATGGTCCAAAATTACATCTCATCTATGATATGTGGGACTCAATGATTGAGAAGGTCAAGAAAGTCATCTTTGAGCATGAGGGGAAAGATCTCATTTCCGGTCAATCAAATTCTTTTGATACTATTCATAATATTCTTGTGGCTAGGTGGAACAAAAGTAACACACCTCTACATTGTATGGCACATTCTTTGGTTCCCAAATATTATCATGAATCATGGCTTCAAGGAGAGAATGGAATTTGAAAGCTAGCTCCTAATGAAGATAGTGAAATTTCATTGAATAGAGTCAAGTGCTTTCAAAGGTACTTTAAAGATTCTAATGAAATGAAACAAGTCCCATTGGAGTATGGATACTTTTGTAGCGGAAGTGGCTATTTTAGTGAGCCTCGCGTGATTGAGGCTATTATGTATGATGATTCTCTTTCTTGGTGGGCAAATCATGGGGTCTCGGCTCCACTTTTGCAACAATTAGCTTACAAGTTGCTTACTCAACCGGCTTCTTCCTCTTGTTGTGAAAGAAATTGGAGTACATATTCTTTGATTCACAATATCAAGAGAAATAAGTTAGCAACTTCAAGAGCCGAAGATTTAGTGTTTGTACATTATAATCTCCGGTTGTTGTCTCGCAAGAAAGAGAAATATATAAATGGGCCAAGCAAATATTGGGATGTTGGTATGCCTATATTTTCTTTATTATTTTCTTCAATTATTTAGTTTATATGATGTTTTTTCCTTTTTATATAAAATCTTCTAATATATTTATTCTTTTTAATTTATTTTAGGGGGAGATCGTTTGATATTGATGAGACAACTAATGATCTAACCGAGCTTTCAATAGATGAACCTCAAATTGAAGGTGTGATATTTGAGGAAGAGTTTGAATATTTGGAAGAAGTTGAAGAAGATGTGGAAGAGATAGCTCACTTAATTAAATAACTTGATAATTGACAATATTTTGTTGTTATGTTAATTTTAAGTTATGGATTACGTTGAGACAATCTCTTGATTTTTTTTAAATAGTATGTTTTACACTTTTACTTGGTGTATTGAATATTGATTAGTAATTATGAATATCTAAATTGTAGATAAATATCTTTGTGTATATCTTAAATTTTAATAATTGCAGTATTTTCACTTTCACTTTGTTTCAAGAGTTACTATCCATGCTCTAAGGTTAGTTCTTCTTTTCAATTTTTATTGATTCTTTTAGTTATATTTATTCTATTGTAATTTGTAAATGCTTTTAATGTTTAGTTTCTATTTTATTGTGTCTTTGTAGGAAGAATGGAAAAGTAATCTCATCTTGAAGAATGGAAGATTGAATTCTACAAAATACATGTAAGTTTATCACAGCATATCTCTCAAATTTAGAATATCTTCATAACTATATTTTTATAATATTGAAAAAATTTAGCCATATCACCGCACCCGTATCCATACTCGGATTCACACCCACGAATCTTAAAATTTGGATTTTGCCGAATCTGACTCTCGAATTTGCATCTGTCTTGGATACTCGCACCCGAGTCCGAGTAACTTAGATTATCAGACCTCCTACACAAAATGAGAGGTCAAGGTAGAAAATATTTATTCACATGTGGAAAGGGGTGAGAAACAAACAATAGAAGTCCATTAAACTGGTCCACTATATGATCAGGTACAAAAAACCATTCAACTTCTTCTACATCTATAAAAGCAGAACTGATTCACTATATGATAAAAATGAGCATACCATGTTACTCACATGTAGCGAAACTCGGCTTAAGGAATTTATAGAATCCACTTAGGTGACATCCTAAATCACACCTTTATAATATCAAATAAAATCAAATAAGACCAAAAAGTATTGACAAAATGATTGGAGACCCCTGCAGGGAGAACCAGTAGAATCGTTGTCATTACTTCAAATGTGAGGAGCAATAGCCAAATGTTTGGAGACTTCATCAGGATAAAGTCAAGCCTCCTTATATTTTCTCTATTGTCTCCCTATTCCCTATTTATAAATGCAGCACCCCTTATTGTAACACCCCAAATTCGAGAAAGGACAAAATTGCAGATTTTTAGAAGCTGTAGGTGCCACAGACAGAGGCCACCTACGGACCGTAGGTCGAGCCACGGACCATAGGTAAGGTCCGTGGTTGGTCACCTCAACTCCACCCAGAAAATTTAGTAAAAGCACAACCCACGGCTGAACCTACAGACCACGGTCTGTGGTCCAGGGTCCATGGATCGTGACCCTCAATCCTTGTCTCTGAAGCCAGACGATGAACTAACAGGACGGACCATCAATCGACCTATGGTTCGCCGGTCGGGTCCGTTGGTCGGCTTGTAAGCTTTTAAGTTAGGGTCATTTTGGTCTTTTACCCTATGCTTTAGACATTTAAACTACATCGTTTTGGTCTGATTTGGCCTAGTATTCTAGTCAGACTTTACCCTAAGCGATTCATTCATCAAAACTCATCAAACTTAGAGTAAAAGTGGAGAAAAGAGGCGACCCAACCCTTCCAAGAATGCAGTAGGTTTTCTTCAGTTCGAGGCCCAAAATTGAAGGATTTCTACGTAGATTTCATCACCAGATATGTGGGATTTCACTAGTGGGTTCCTTTCATCCACCAGATCCCTAGAATTCAGTCAGATTCTTTATTCTCATATCTTGTTGAGACCTAGGGTTTCTAAAACCTTAGATAATTGTTGTGATTTAGCTGTTGTAGTATCCTAAATCGAATTAGCTTATTTCTTGGATAGTTTGCTTAGTTCTTTGCATGAAACTCAAAACCCTAGTGGTGTAGATTCTCTTAGTTCATGAATTACACTTGCTAGGTCAGTTAAACAGATAAACATGCTCCAGTTTTCTAATGTTACATTATCAGTACCTAAATCTTGCATTCTCAGATTTGCATATCAGAACATTGAGCTATCCAGTATTTCAATTATGTTGTGTCATACACATTTCTAGTTGGGAGTAGACTTAGCACCGAGTTGGACTAGGGTTCAGCGTACCCTCATAGTCCCAAAACTACGTGCCCCCGTAGGAGTATAAGTCCCCTCTATTGGGCATCAGATTTAGTGATCACGCCAGTCATGCCTTTATACATTTGGCAAGGTATATTGGGTCCTCTCGATGGGGCGTATACATTGAACTCCACATTTAGCTCACATGGTTTTATGTCGATTAATAGTATCTCCCACAGTCAGACTCTAGTGCATTGACCAGGTTTTCAGTTATATTTCAGTATTTAGTCTCAACATGTCATATTAATAATCAGTACTTGGTCACTGCATTCAGTTCAGTTCATTTCAATATATTTCAGTATTTACATCATGTTCAAATTATGCCATTGCTGAGTTATGTTTTGTTCAGCTTACATATTTGTTCAGTTATATTATATATCTTGCATGCTCAGTACATTCCAAGTACTGACGCATACTTTGTGCTACATCCTTTCATGATGTAGGTTCAGGTCCTTCGAATTCAGATTACGCGTAGATCGATTCCTGATCCATACTCAACAGCAGCAATGGTGAGTCCTGGTACTTCGAGGACAATAGATATGTTTTTCATTTCAGTCTTTCATTTCGGTTTCAGTTTTGCTAGGGTTAGCTGGGGACATGTCCTAGTAACTCTAGTCAGCTTTTTCAGACATAGTATCAGATTCAGTTTTAGCTTTGAGTGAATGTTCAGTATCATTAAACTGTTAGTAGTTTTTATATATATTCATATCAGTATTGGGTATTCCCCATCTTTCAGTTATATCATGTTTTAAGCTTCTGCATAGTATCTTTTGTTCAATTGTTTTAGTATGCTTATGATATGTCAGCTCAGGATTAGCTTGGGGTCACTTATGATCCTAGGTCCCGTGTTTACGTCAAGGGGGTAGCCTCGGGGCATGACACTTATACTCTTCCATGGAAAAGCCAAACTGACCATAGTATCATTATAAAGTTGTTCTCATTTCAACGTTGATTTGAAGTTTATCTTAAAAGAAACTTAATTTTTGGATTTCTCTTTATTTTTTAGGCCTAAACTGCAGATAAAATATGTCTTGGGAATCCACCTATACGCAATTCGGACAACTGAAACTGTTGTCGTGTTCGACTATTAAACCAAGCTACTGTCCATAATCCACCTTAGCTTGTTAATTTTAGGATACATATGACCATTGGAGCCACGTGTTACAATTTTGACACTGCTGATAGTGAAGTGGTTGTACACTGAGCTGATGAAGTGGTACTTAACAATTGATAAAGGAGTTAGTTAGGTAAGGACATTTTACAATTTAGTCCAGTTGTAGTTTATTTATTGCATTTTAGTCCTTCTACTCTAGTGTTAGCATTACATGTTAGTTCTATCCAATTCATTATTGAAACTGATGCTTGTGATTTGGGGGTAGGAGTTGTGCTGATGCAAGATGGTTATCCATTAGCTTTCATCAGCAAAGGATTATCAGGCAAACATTTGACTTTGTCAGTATATGATAAGGAGTTTTTGGGTTTGGTTATATCTATTACTAAATGGTCACAATATTATATGGGAAGACCCCTTATTGTAATAACTGACCAAAGGGCCCTCAAATACCTTTTGGATTAGAAACTACATATTGGGTTCAAAAAGAAATGAGTGGGCAAATTCATGCGATATGATTTTGAAATTGAGTACAAGAAGGGAAGGGAGAATAAGGCAGTTGATGTTGTGTCCAGATCACCTATGACTAAGCAATTCCTTCTAGCCATAATACCTGTAGATTCTACACTCTTTCATAGAAATAAATAGAGTTGGATCAAAGATGAGCACTTAGCTGAGTAAATTGACATGATTTAGAGTCACACTAAAGAATACAAGGTCTACTCTTACATTCACCAGCAAATCAAGAAGCATAGGAAGTTGATGGTAGGGGTTGATGCTTAGTTGAGGCAAGATCTAATCAAAGTCTAGCATGATTCACCAATTGGGGGGGGGAATCTGGAATGGACAATACTCATAGGAAGCTGGCAGGGTTATTCTATTGGAAGGGCCTTAAGGATGAAGTAGTATTTTATATCAGACAATGTGCAATATGTCAAAGAAGTAAGAGTGATCATGGGTTTGTTGCAACTATTGCAGATCGCTTACACAACATGGACAAGTATAAGCATGGACTTTATTAATGGGCTGTCTAAGTCTCAAGTAAAGACCACAATTTTGGTGGTGGTAGATAGGCTAACCAAATATACTCATTTCATGGCATTAACAGATCCCTAAACTGCATCAACTGTGGCTCAAACTTTCATGGAGCAGGTATTTAAGTTGCATGGAATGCCTAAGAATGTGGTTAGTGACAGGGAACCTATTTTGTTAGCAGGTTTTGGCAGTATCTGTTTACTATGCAAGGGATAGAGCTGAGTACTTCGACAACTTATCACTCTCAGGGCTCAGTATGATGGGCAAATCGAGGTAGTCAATAAAACATTGGAGACTTATTTAAGGTGCTACTATGCTGATAATCAGAAGGATTGGAACATGTATCTCTCTTTGGCCGAGTGGTGGTACAACACCACTTTTCATTCAGCTATACAGACCAGTCCATATGAGGCTCTTTATGAACAACAACCCACTACACACTTGCCTTACTTGCCTGGTGAGGCTGTGGAGACGAAGTTGATATAAGCTTGATTGCCAGAGAGTTTAAAACTCAGTTGTTAAGGTTTCATTTAGACAGGGAACAACAAAGAATGACAGACATGGCTAACAAATACTGAAGTGATAGGCAGTTTCAAGAAGGATATTGGGTATACCTTAAAATTCAGCCCTATAGACAAAGTACTTTGTCTAATCAAACTTTTAACAAACTTTCAGCCAACTATTATGGGCCTTACCTGGTGATACAAAGGAAAGGAAAGGTGGCTTACAAGCTTTCCCTAGCTATGCATATGGCCATACATCCTACTTTTCATGTTTCTCAGTTGAAACCATGCTATGCATTTCCTGAAGTACTTAACCACCCTCCCTTAGTAGACATTGCAAGTCCCTATTGTGTTGAGCCAGATCAGGTGTTAGACAGAAAGATGATCAAAAGGGGCAATAAGGTTGTAGCTGAAATCTTAGTGCAATGGAAGGACATTCCATATGAAAAAGCTACTTGGGAAGATTTTGCTAAAATAAAGCTCAGGTTGCCAACTTTTCTTCTTTGAGGACAAGAAAGATTTTTAAGGAGGGAGGAATGTTGCAATTTTGACATTGTTGATAGTAAAGTGGTTGTACACTGAGCTGATGAAGTGATACTTAATAACTGATGAAGAAGTTAGTTAGGGAAAGGACATTTTATAGTTTAGTCCAGTTGTAGTTTATTTATTGCATTTTTGTCCTTATTTTGGAGTAGTTAGGATAGTACGATTGTGTCAGCTAGATTCCTGGTGGAGAGGCTTGGCCAAGGCCTATATCTGTACCTAATAATGCATTATGAGAATTATGAATTGAAATACACTTAGTTAACCTAGTTTTTATTTTATTCAGTTCTTTCTTTTCTTTCTTTTTCTTAGCTCTAAGTTACTATTCCATTGATGATCCATTGATTTTCTCTGAGTTGCAAATTCATTTTGCAACACCACGAGTTAGCTTCCTCTTTCCAAAAGTTTTGTAGGTTAAAATTCCAAAGATTGGTTTGCAAAAATTGGGTTTCAACATTCTATTGGACATAAATGCAGATAGGGAATACAGAACAAAAAACTAACATGCTCTGTTGTATGCAAAAGTTAACAAATACAACAGTGATACCAGCACAACCAAATTAAGAGACTGGTAGTGTTGCGCGTATCTCATCCATAAAAGTTTAACTTCTTTGTTATTTCCCCATTTTAAAGAGTGTGATTGAGACCTTTCCTAGAAAAATACCGAAATCTCAACCATTAAATTTTTCTTCATTTTTACTCCCTTATTTTTCAAGAGTACATGTTGTTTTCCAATTCAAAAGAAAAAATATCAACCACAAAAAATAGTCATTGTTAATCCCTGATCTTTTAAAAGTGTATGCACCTTTCACTATTTTAAAGGCTCAACACCATATTGATCCTTTCAGATATGAACCCTAGGCACCTTTTAACAATCTATCGCAGCAAGAAGGAAAAACAGAAAAGTTAGACTAGTGAACAAGTTTGAAACTCCTTATTCAAGCTAATTTATCTAAGGAACTTTCACTCTTTTGTTATTCCATAGTCGTGCCTAAGAGTTATAACTCTATTTAGTCCTTTTATTCTAGTACTTCCTTTGTGCTTATAGGCAATGAATACAAGAAGGAACAACACAAGGAGGGCCGATGAGGAGAATGTGAATGAGGCGGTTCCCCCTCAAGCTCCTCAAAACCCTCAAGTTCCTATTGAAGAAGGGGATATGTCTAATGTCGAGATAAGGTCATCTATTCATAATTTGACTCAAGTGTTGGCCACTCAAGTTGCTAGGGATGCAAGGGTTCAAGTGAACCCCAATGCTAGCACTACCACTTCTAGGATAAGGGATTTCACAAGGATGAATCCCCCTGCTTTCTTTGGCTCCAAAGTGGAAGAAGATCCACAAGGGTTCGTTGATGAAGTGTTTAAGGTTCTAGAGGCTATGGGTGTGTCTTCTCAAGAAAATACGGAGTTAGCCGCCTATCAACTCAAAGATGTGGCACAAGTGTGGTATGAACAATGGAAAGAGGGGAGACCTATTAGAGAGGGTCCGATAAGTTTGTTATGGGGGTATTCGATCTTGTGGTGAATGAATGTAGGTCGGCTATGTTAATCCCAAGCATAAAAATTTCTGGCCTTATGGTTTATGCCGAGCAAATTGAGGAACAAAAGCTTAAGCAAGTTGGTAGAGAATTGAAGAGGTCAAGGGCCAATGATGGAAATTCTTCTAAGGTTAGGTTTAAAATCCAAGATAAGCCAAAGTTCAAAAAGAGGTTTTCCAACCAAGGTCCTCCTAACACTCCAAGGGTCAACAAAGGTAAAGTGTCTACTCCTAAGTCTCAAGAAGAGAGGTGGTGGTCCTTATGTTGAGAAGCCTATTTGTACAAAGTGTGGTCGAAAATATGAAGGCAAGTGCCTAGTTGGCACGGGTAATTTCTATGGTTGTGGAAAGAGCAACCACATGAGGAGGGACTTCCCTACGCTAAAAGCTCAAAGAAGGGAAAATGCTCAAGCACAAGCAAGTGGCCCAAATCCAGATGCTCTTAAGAAAAATTGCTTCTATGCCCTCCAATCCCGAGGTGATCAAGAGATCTCTCCGAATGTTATGACCGGTATGCTACAATTATTTTCAATTAATATTTATGCATTGTTGGATCCCAGTGCCAATTTGTTTGGTAACCCCTTTAGTGGATATTAAGTTTGATATGCTTCCCGATGTCTTCGATAAACCTTTTTCGATGTCTATCATGGTGGGTGATTCCATAGTTGCTAAATTTTTTTATAGGGGTTGTCCCATATCATTGCCCAATATAATCACTTTAGTTGATTTGGTCGAACTTGATATGTTAGACTTTGATGTTATATTTGGGATGGATTGGCTTCATGCTTGTTTTGCGTCCATGGATTGTAGGACCCGAATTTTGAAGTTTCAATTTCCTAATTAACCCATTTTAGAACGGAAGGGAGGAAATTCCATTCCTAGGGGAAGGATCATTTCATGTCTAAAAGCTTTCAAGTTGATTTCTAAGGGTTGTCTCTATCATATTGTGAGGGTTAATGATCTTGAGTCTAAGATTCCTCCTTTGGAGTCAGTCCCGTAGTGAAGGATTTTCCAGATGTCTTTCTCGATGACTTACCCAAACTTCCTCCCGAACGGGAAATAGATTTCGGCATAGATTTATTGCCAGATACACAACCCATTTCAATCCCTCCTTACCAGATGGCCCCATCAGAGTTGAAGGAATTAAAAGCTCAACTCAAAGATTTGTTGGATAAGGGTTTCATCCAACCTAGTATATCTCCTTGGGGTGCACCGGTGTTATTTGTCAAGAAAAAGGATGGATCTCTTCGTAAGTGTATTGATTACCGATAATTAAATAAGGTGACAATTAAGAACAAGTATCCACTCCCTAGGATTGATGACTTATTTGATCAACTTTAAGGAGCGAGTTACATTTCAAAAATTGATTTGAGGTCGAGTCATTACCAACTTACTGTTAGAGGTGTTGATGTTCCAAAAATAGCCTTCCGAACAAGATATGGTCATTTTGAGTTCTTAGTGATGTCCTTCGGTCTTACTAATGCCCCGACAGCTTTCATGGACCTTATGAATCGTGTGTTTAGAAATTATCTAGACTCATTTTTTATTGTCTTTATTGATGACATCTTGACATACTCTAAAAGTGAGGATGATCACATGAATCATTTGAGGATAGTATTGCAAGTCCTCAAAGATCACCAACTCTATGCTAAGTCTAGCAAGTGCGAGTTTTGGCCAAGATCGGTTTCTTCCCTTGCTCACATTGTTTCTAGTGAGGGTATATAAGTTGATCCAAAGAAAACCTATGCAGTCAAAAGTTGGACTAGACCTTTGAGTCCTTCCGACATCCAAAGTTTTTTGGGTTTGGCCGGCTACTACCGGAGGTTTGTTGAGGGATTTTCATCTATTGCATCTCCATTAACGGCCTTAACTCAAAATAAGTTCAAGTTCGAACGGTCGGAATCTTGTGAAAAGAGCTTCCAATTGTGGAAAGATAAGCTCACCTCCGCTCCGATTTTGACCTTACCGGAGGGCACCGAAGGGTTTGTAGTATGCCTCGAGAAAACTCAAGGTGCATGAGAAGAATTATCCAACTCATGACCTTGAGCTAGTGGTAGTGGCCGTAGTCTTTGCTTTAAAGATTTGGAGACACTATCTCTATGGGATACATGTGAATGTGTTTACCGACCACAAGAGTCTTTAATATGTTTTTATCCAAAATGAATTGAATCTCTGACAAAGGAGCTGGTTGGAACTCTTAAAAGAGTATGATATGAGTGTCCTTTACCACACCGAAAAAGAAAATGTGGTTGCGGATGCTTTGAGTCATGTATCTATGGGTAATGTGTCACATGTGGAAGAAGAGAAAAAGGAGTTAGCCCGTGATGTACATAGGCTAGCTTGGTTGGGTGTTCAACTTGAAGATTCCCCAAAAGGAGGTGTCATGGTCCGGCATAATTCCGAGTTATCGGTTGTTGTTGACGTGAAGTCTAAGCAATATCTTGACCCTATTTTGATGGAAGTAAAGAGTCGGTTCTCAACAAAGAAATAGAAACTTTCTTTCAAGGAGAAGATGGGGTGCTTAGGCACCAAAGGAGGTTATGTGTGCCGGATGTGGATAGCCTAAGAGAGACAATCTTAGAGGTGGCCCATGGGTCCCGATACTCCATCCATTTGGGAGCCACCAAAATGTATCATGACTTACGTGAGATTTATTGGTTGAACGGAATGAGAAGCGACATAGCAAATGTTTTGGCTAGATGCGCAAATTGCCAACAAGTCAAAGTCAAGTAACAAGGACCGGGGGGTCTAACTCAAGATATTCATACCCCCACTTGGAGGTGGGAAGAGGTCAATATGGACTTCGTGGTAGGTTTGCCTCGAACCCATAGGTAACATGACTCCATTTGGGTCAATGTGGATAGGTTTACTAAATCAGCCCATTTCCTTCCCGTCAATGTTTCTTAATCAGAGGAAGATTGAAACGACCCTAAAAATGCCTGAAAATGTGGTTCGGAAACACCTATAATTGTAATTTACATATATCTCAAAATCCGTACATGATTTCAGAAATTAGACTTCATATTCTTATTTAGGGGGTCAAATTGAGTGGGAAATGGGTCTAACCCGAATTTTAGAGCAACCGTATCAAAATTTGAAAATCGCAAAAATGCGATTTTTCAGGGTCAACTTTAAAGGGGCATATCTCTTAGCACACAAATAACTGGAAGGACCTCAAACTATCAAAATTAAAGCTCTTTGAGTTAGCTTTCCAATGCACTTCGTTTCACCTCATTCCCAGTTAGGATGAAAAAGTTATGACCATTTTCGTAAAACCTGTCTGTGCAGATTCGCAGATTCTAGTGAGCTATTTTTTTTTTCAGCCTCATTTTTTAGGCTAAGTGTTGGGACGTTTTTATAAAAACAGGACATGTCCCATACTTAGTCATTTTTAACTTCAAAACACTCAAAAACACTCTCTAAGCCCTCTCCAAAAATTCCACCAAGATCCTCAACCAAATTCAAAGATCTCAAGCTCTAATTCCGGATTCAAGACCCAATCTCAAGCTTCAATTCTCCATTCCAATCTTCATCAAGGATTCTCCAAAGTTGAGGTATGTGGGTTTGATTGTGGAAATATTCCTTTCCAGAAGTCTAACCATTTATCCTCTCTTACTACTTCAAGTTTATAGGTCATTATGGTTATTTATGAACTCTTGAGTATGGAATTACTACTACACACCCTATTATGGTCTATTTTGCATATTATCATGAAATGGAATTATTATGTGATGTTTATGGTTTTCATGCTTCCATGATCAAATTATGAAGGTGGATATATATATGTCTGTTGTTGGTGGGTTGATTTATATGGATTTTGGAATTGGTTGGACTTAGTACTCTTGAAATACATGATTTTATTTACATGAACAATAGCCCACCATGTGTTTGATAAAATGCCCATTTATAGAATTCTTAGGAAATGGAAGGTCCAATGTACGTCCTATGAGTCGGATGGTTATATAATTATTGAAATAATGATGAAATGGATACATGTATATAATTTTCTCTATATAGTGTTGTGAGTCGACCAAGACTAGCTCGGGGGGTTGTAGGCCCGGGTAACCGTATCGAGGGGTTGGTACCTTGGTTGCCTAGTACGGGGGGTAGTAGGCCCATATAACCGTATCGAGGGGTTGGTACCTTGGTTGCCTAGTACGGGGGTAGTAGGCCCGTATAATCATATCGAGGGGTTTGTACCTTGGTCCCTAGCTCGGGGCGGTAGGCCCGGGTAACCACATTGAGGGGTTTGTACCTCTTTCGCCTCTCCAAGGGGGTGGTAGGCCTTGGAAATACTATATTGATGGTCACTCACTACACATGTACTACGCCCTACTAAATATGATTTTTATGTAAGCATCATTATACATATTATCTCTTTAATATGCTATCTATCGGGTATGATTATGCATTTTGCCTATGATGTCCATCTATTGTTGCAGTGCATTGCATCCCATATATTTAGTACATTCAAACGTACTAATGCATACTCTATGCCTACATGATGTCACCATGTATGGACCGGAGCACTGCTTGACCATCCTCCTCCGCGTGCCTAATACGATTTTCGATCGAGCTTATTGGTGAGTCCTCCATTCCGGAGACGTTGCTTATGATCTCTTGTTATGTATAAAACTTTTCCTTTTTGATTATGTATTGACTATGAGGGTGAGCCTGGTAGTTTGTCTTGGCCCCCGCTAAGTATCCATGTTTAAAGGTGGTGTTGGACAAGTTGTGTATTATGCTTGAACTTGACTCATCTATGGTATTTATGTATTATTCTCTTTTTCTCTTGCTCCCTTAGTCTCGATTTCCCCTTGATTATGCTTATCGCTTATGGTCATTTTAATTGCTTCCGCGACCAAGGATGTGTAATGATATGCTATGAGGCTTGTTTGGGGTTCCTTCGGGTTCCCCATTCGCCGGTCACGTCTAGGCCCTAGGCTTGGGTTGTGACAAAATTATGCTAAGTTGTACATTAAGGAGATTTTGAAGTTGCATAGGCCCCATTGTCGATTATTTCGGATAGAGTTGCCCATTTTACTTCCCATTTTTGGAGGCCTTTCCAAAGTGGGCTTAGTACTCAAGTGAAACTTAGTACCATATTTCACCCTCAAATGGATGGTCACGCAAAACACGCCATCCAAACCCTAGAGGACATGTTGAGAGCATGTGTCATTGACTTCAAATGAAATAAGAATGACCACCTACCTTTGATAGAATTTTCCTATAACAATAACTACCACTCAAGTATTGCTATGGTACCCTTTGAAGGACTCTATGGTAGAAGGTGTTGATCTCCGAATGGGTGGTTTAAAGTGGGTGAATTTGCTCATCTTGGTTCCGAGGTAGTCTATGAGGCTACAAAAAAGGTTCGACTTAGAAGGGATAGGTTGAAAATAGCTTATACTCGGCTAAAGTCTTATGCCGATATGTTGAATTCGAAGTAGGTGATTGGGTCTACTTGAAGATCTCACCCATGAAAGGGGTGATGAGGTTTGGTAAGAAGGGGAAACTTATCCGCCGGTATGTTGGACCTTATGAGATCTTAAAGACTATTAGAAAGGTCACTTATGAGTTGAAATTGCCCATCGAATTGGCCCCGGTCCACCCGGTGTTCCATATTTCTATGTTAAAGAAGTGTATAGGTGACCCGGTGTCCATTCTCCCTCTAGAAGGTTTAGGGGTGAATGAGAACCTTTCTTATGAGGAGGTTTCGATCGAAATCTTAGATCGTCAAGTTAAGTAGTTGAGGAATAAAGAGGTTGCCTCTGTAAAAGTCCTATGGAGAAACCACCTAGTTGAGGGTGCAACATGGGAGGCCGAAGCCGACACGAAGTCCCACTACCCTCATCTTTTTCCTCCTACTCCTAGACAAAGTTGAGGTTAGTAGTCTCTCTTAATTTGGTTTGAATTGAAAATCATGTGTGTTGATGATTATGACATGATTTCCTAGTATGTGCATTTTTTTTTTTGTGAAAATTCATGTTTAAGTTGTATTTTGAGTTTTCATGAATTTTGTTTCTCATGGTTGAAATTGCACCCATAGGTGTTGTGTGATGTTGTATTCATGAGAGTTGTAATGAGCATGCTTGATGTTGTCTTGTTAAAGAAATGTCTTGTTGATTGCTTAATATATATGTTGATGCTCATTGAATATGGAGAAGGTAGTTCCTCCTATACTTATGTGAAGTAAATAGTTTTGAGCATAGTGATGTTGTGGATTAAATTCCTATATGATATGATGATTTGATGTTGTTGATGTGATGGGTTGTTGTGCTACTAGTTTGAGTCATTGTCTCCCTAGAAAGAAGTCCAACTGACATTCGGGGACGAATGTTCCTAAGAGGGGGTTATTGTAACACCCTGGAAATTACATGGCTTAAGTTAGAGCCTCACCTTATGAATAATGAATTAAAAATAGTTTAAATGATGTTTTTAAAGCTAAATTAATGCAATTGACTTGGTTTGGAAGATTAAAAGTCTAAACGTCAAGAAACGAACACAACGTTCGAAAACTAGAGAAAAATGTGTTCTAGTGTGTCCTTAGGTTTTGGGCAGGTTTGGGAGTGTCGTATGATGGTATAATATTGTAAAAAGGTTTAAATTAGGTGAATATATGTTCATAGGGTCAAAACGTTCGAATATGAAACCCCGGGGCCACCTTAAGGGACCCCGAGGAGGATCCCAACTTTGACCAAGCAAGCTGCCAAGGCAGCTTTAAAATTGCACTTGGAGGGAAGAAGTGCGCGTCGCGGACTAGCTCCCCCAAGTAGCAAAGATTTAGTTCGCGACGTGGTCATGTCGCAGACTCTACTGTCTCGAAATTTAATTCCAAATATCTTCAGGGAACAGCTCCGCGTTGCGGACTTGTTCCGCGACGAAAATGCAGAAATTTAGAAATCGATTTTTACTTCATTAAAGAGTCCAACTAAGTGAGGGGTATTTAGTGTACTTTATAGGACGTGTATATAATGATTTGAAGTGAATTTACTTCACTTTTATCACTTAAATACAAAACCCCAAAGATCAAAACCTAAAGTTCCTCCTTCTCTCTACTATCTCTATCTTTCCTAAAGAACTCCATTGAAGAAGATTGGAGCTTCAAGAAGAATACCAACTCTCCATGGTTTCAACTCGTATTTTCGTGGTTAATTTGTCAATAAGGTATGGTTGCTTATCACTCTTGGGATCCCTTTCCCCAAGAGGTCCCTTCAAGATGAATTTCAAAATCTCAAATTTCTAGGTTTCAATCCAAAAACGTGGGTCTTCTTTCTAAAGTGAAATTGGTTGTTATAAACTGACTTTTATTGATTCTTTATGAACAATTATGGATGAATTTATGTTGTATATGTGGTTTCTTGAAGAATTCCCCATGAGACCCATGTTTCTCCTTCTTTTCTTAATTCTAACCCTAGTTTGTGTTGGATATTGGTTGAAGGCTATGAATTGAAAGTGATATTATGTAATTCATGTTTGTATGATGATTCTACCGTAGGTTGTGTATAATTTCCATAAAATTAGGGTTGAATATTTGAATGAAGCTTTGAAGGCTATGAAGGGAATATGTCAAATGCTTATATTTATTTTGATTATGTTATTACTTCATGAATTACCTTGTATTATGTATTGGTTATGAATTGTTTGATAATTGAAGTATGGATGTCCCACGAAGGGCAAGAAGGTATGAAGGTTGGTTCTTCTTTGAACTCAAGTATGGAAGGTAAATTACTTAGATTGTAATGATGATATACCTAATGTGTTGTTGTGGTGTTGATGACCTAGTTTCCTCATCCTTAACCCTCTACACTTGAATTAGCTATGAAGTATGAATGTATGTTATGGTACGATTGCTATATGATTGAAAGGTAGTTCTCATGATTATAGTGTAATATAAAGTGAAAGGTTTACTCACTTGCTAAGTGTTTCTAAAGTTAAAGGATTGTTATTCACTTATGAACACATATGAACTATTATGGTAAGGTGTCTACATAAGAGTCTAGTAAAGGCTAATGTGAACTTATGTGATGACTAAAGATGACTACAAAAGGGAATTATATTCTTAGCACCGAATGGGCATGTAAATAAGATGGGGGTCTCACATTAAGTAAGTCTGGCTCCCCACATGGGTTTCCTCACATTTAGCAAGTCCGGATTACCCACGGTATGTGTTGTCTCATGAGATGGAAACCCCCATATTTAGTAAGTTAGGGTTTCTAGAAGCAATATCTTTGACCCTTAACTATTTGCCCACATAGGACTCTAGATTAGTGGATCCACTTAGATAGCTATGTACGAATGGTTACACCTTAGGCAAGTATTAACCCTTTCTTTTTGGTGTGGGAGTAGAATACCAGATTCCATATAGCTCTCATGGTCTATGTCGATTATTGCAAAATTTCCCTAGTGTAAAATTAAATGAAGGTATGAATGGTGTGAACTCTTACTAGGGCTTTCTTAAGAGTGTCTACATGGTGTAAGGGAGGGTATGTGACTTCTCTTGCACATTGCACTTGTGGGATCCTAAGGGATGGTTGTAGTAGTGTTCTCTTATGATTATGATGATTATGACTTATGTATGTTGAAGCTATGTTATGTATGATCATTATGAATATGACAAGTTATGATGATATATGGTCTTAAGAATGTATGCATGAAGTAGGTTACTTAATGTGATACTTGGCTTTGAATAGGGTTATGGGGTTCTATTCTTTGCATTGCACTAGTATTGTTTGGGTTGTCTACATGTTGGGATAATATTATGTTGGTTTGGATTATGATGCTTACTTTGTGTGCATATTGGGTTTACTTGATAAAAAGAATGTTTTGACTAAATGTCCTTTTATGCATGCTTCTATGGTTTTTGTGCATAGTAGCCATACTTAGTACGCGTGTTGTACTAACCCATATTTTCTCCCATTTACCCAAACATTTAGGTTCGGGCCGTTGAGGATTCAGGCTTAGTTCTGAAGACACTTGGAGTTGCTTCCCCGAGTTGGTGAGTCCTCAATTCCGAGGACAAGACCCTATGATCTAGCTTCTATGTTTAGTTATTTGCTTATGTTGAAAGACATTGTTTTACTTTCCTATTTCAAGACTTCTTATTGATGTAAGGGCTAAGTCGCATTTTCGATACTTCTATATCTAGATGGTACATTGTGATGAAGTTAGATTCTTATTTTTATATATGAAGTGAAGTTGAGTAAAAGTTTTAAATTTTTCGTGATTTCATTCTATGATACATGTTATGATGAATTCTAAGGGCTTGTATAAGACCTCTTCGATGTCGAATACACCAGTAGCGACTAGGGGGTGCTTATTGCAGTAAGTTATGATTAGGTTACTAGGCTCAAACTGACAAAAACTACGTATTTTTGGGGTTAAACAACATAGTTTAGGTGTCCAACGCATAGGGGAAATGACTAAAATAACCCCACTTAAAATTTGACGAAGGTCGACCACGGTCCCTTTGACAGATTGTCACAGGGACCACGAACCGTCAAATGGATCATGGTCCTTGGCCAGTAGCTACTGGTTCTAGGGTCCCGTTCACGAGCCCACTCACGGTGTGTGTGGAGGACCACAGACCGTGAAGGTCCCCGTGGTCCTTCACTTCGGCTGGTGGTTTATTGGTTCAGGTCCACGGACCCTCCCACGGCCCGTCATCAAGGCCAAAGCCTGTGAAGGTCTGATGTTAGGGTTTGAGAGGTTCTGTATCCTACCACGAGCACTAGTAAGGCCTGTGTAATGGTCCACGACCCATGAAGAGTCCTGCGGTCCATAATTTCTGGGCTGGATGTGAAACACGGATAGGTTGATGGACCATGGTTGTTTTCACGGTCTGTGAACCCTGTCATGGTTCACCTATTTCTGCTGAAAGTCCTAAGTTTGATTTCTAAGGTGTTACATTCGTGATGTGGAGATACATTTTAATATTTGATTGCAAAATAAATTTTGAGGTAAAGGGGTCCGCGACCTCACTGTGATGCGTAGAAAATTTTTGTGCATAGGGGGTAGGCCCGTGACGCGAAGTAAGGTACGAGATTCCCCTGACTTTTTCCTTCTTCATTTTCTAACCCCAATTCATCTAAATTCGATTCTTTTTCCTCAATTTCTCGTTAGATTAAGATACCCTGTACATGTACACAAGAATCTACTCATAAATGACTCTAAAAATTGACACAATTTCCTCAAGAACTCAACAATTCCATCCTAACTGCAGAACGAAAGCCAATTTCAAGAACACAAATAAAGAACATTGATTTTGAACTTTCTAGACTAAATTTTTCTAAAATAAACATGATTGTCGCGTGGGTGAATGAGACCAACACTACAAAATTCTCACATACCTCTTTAGGGATCATCCCTTGGCAAAATCCACAATGAAATCTTATGAACTTGACAAAATCTTGACCTTTCCTACTCTTTTCTCTTCTTTTCTCTTCTCTCAAAGCCCTAGAGTAATTTTGTGAAGAGTTAATTGAACCAAATCAGTTTAGCCCTCAAATAAACTACTAAAAATGAAATAACTTAATTGGGTAATGAAAAGACCAAAATACCCCTATAAAATCCTCTTGACTTTTCTTATCCATGCAACCCGACTTCAAACAGGCATATTTCCCTCATACGATCTCGAAAACTAGCAAACTTGGTGGCGCTGGAAAGATAATTCAAAGAAATTTCATTTGATATCTCATAGCTCACCTAACTCATCCTTTACTAGGAGTTATGGTCATTTGAAGTTGACCTAAAAACTCATAGTTTACATAACTTGCCAAATTTTAGATTTTGATTCTTCCCAAAAATGGTTCTTTCTAATTTTAGCTCTTTCAAATAGCTGGGTATTACATAAACTAAGCAAGAACAATTTTTTTCTTCCAACTATGTGTTTTACCAATGATAAGATACTCTAATAATTTTTTGAAAATCCATTTATACTTTCATAGAATTTGGCTTCTTTGTCGTTGGGCAGTATAAGTCGAGTGTCACCGAACTAGTCGGTGACACACCAAATGCTCTTGTCCTTCGCCTTTTTATCATGCATTATCACCATTCGAACACTATAAGCTTGTGAGATCGAGGTCGGGATCACCGACTGTCGGCGACGAGCTATTTGTCCTTAATAATCACCGTTTTGCTTGTATCCTAGCCGACCATTCTGTAATACTAGGTGATCTAAGCCTCCTTCACTGATCCATTCGCTGGTTTTCCGATAGGTATTCTACGACGCCCAATTGCTCTTCTTCAAGGATTGGCGCATTGTACCTTCAGGCGAGTGAAGGGACTACTCGGCAGATTGCCAAGTGTCTTCGGCGGTTTTTAGGTTCACTTGTCTCCTTTCTTTTGTCCATTGATGTCCTTGCCTTGCTCTTTTGACTTTTTGATCTGCACATTAGCATTTAAAACATCAGCTTAGAGCATAAATTAGGCATTTAGGAGAATAAAACTATGAAAATAAAGCCCTAAATGTGTCGAAATCTAAGACTTATCAGTCGGCGTACCTAGAGGTGGAATTTAGTCGGTGCCATCATGGCTAGGAAGCTGAGTCGTGACAGTGGACTTGCCATTTTGACACGTGGCATGATCCTATTGACTTTATTGTTTGACTTGTCATACCACATCATTTGACACGTGGGGTTAAACAAGACCCTTAGGATGAGATGACGTTGGGATTAGCAAATTTAGCTCATATATTGAAACCCAAATCAATTAATTTAGACTTAAATTAAATCCATATTTATTGGACATATACAATTAACCAAATTATTTTAATATATAATATTTATTTGGATTAATATATACATGAATAAAATATAATTTGAATCATTTTATTAATTTATATTTAATAAATTTTAAATGATTACATATATGTATTAATATTTTAACAATATTAAAAGTCTAAAATAAATTTTATCTAAACTAGACTAGATATATATAAGAAAAAACTGTGAAATGATCTATAAAAGTTAATGATATACCATAAAATTTTCGTAGGAACAAATAAATATATAATGGAAATAACAATAAATTTCCATAAATATTCTGAACCGTCCTCTATTAATTAATTGAAAGAATTGTTAATCAGAAACATATTTCATAACCTCAAAATTAATAGTGAACAAAATGACAAAGTCTAGCGTCTCAAAAATTCTTTATGGTATGCTTTTCATTGTGTTCCTTCTCTCCGGTATTTCATTTTTACCCCATTTATCTACAATTGACCAATGATAACTTAAGTTGGGGTGTTTATGAAAAATATAACAACTAAAACACAATTTCCATAAATTGGAGAAAACATAGACATTTCTTTGATTTATTTTAGTTTTGATTTTCAAAATTGTTAACATGTTATTAGTTTTTCAAAACATTTTATAAAATTGAATAGGTCAAACTTAACTGACTGTAAAATTACCTATTTAAAAAAATTGCACTACGAGTTAATCTTTTACAGTATTGATTCTTGGTGTTTGGCTTTATAGACATCCAATATATATGTGTTCACTTTCTTGTTCGATTTATAACTATTATTTTTATAAATCCAAGAATTTGTTTCCAATTCAGAATAAATTGAAAATATAATATCATATATTTCAAAAAGATTGGCAAAACCCATATTAACTGACAAAGTCAAAGAAATAAAAATTGGCTTAATTGATTTTTCTTGGTTCCAATATTTGAAAAACATACTTAGTAAGTTTTGTTGTCCTTAGTGAAAATAGGTCCAAACCAAACCATTAACACATGTAGCATCAACAAGTCAATTTCTTTTGTTTATAATTTTTTTTACTTTTATTATTAGTATAAATTGATACATTTTACAAAAAAACAAACGGATAAATTGATTATTTAAAGTTATAAGATAATGCATATAAATATTTCCCAATTTTGTGACAGAATCAAATCATGTACTTATATATATTTATTTTCTCCATATTATATTATGTACCTGACACCTTATGTTAGAAAATTTTGAGGCATGAAATAAAAAATCTACGATCAAATTTAAATTCCAAGTTCGATCCAAGGAGATGGTTTGAAATGTTGCACTGACAACCACATTGGGAGATGTGTTCCAGGCTCTAGTGATGATACAAAATGTGATAATCTTTGCAAGAAAAATTGCAAGGGAGGCCATTGTAAAATAATAGGCTCAAAATCTCCCAATCATTTATGTCATTGTCTTTGTTAACAATCATTCAACTTTAATCTGTACATGTGACTAATTTTACGATAAAGAGTCTATTAAGATTCAATCTACATATATTGTAATTTATTTAAAATAATCTAAATCTCTTTAATTTTGTATTTCTTCGTAATTAGTTTTTATCTTTTATGCTAACGTTATCTAAAAATGATTGTAGTAAAAACGTAAAATATTATTGGTAAAAGGAAAAGATAGAATTTTATTTTACTGTTGTGTTCTACGTGTCCGGTGAACGGGCCGAAGAATTTCTACGGATGGTAGAAGGCTTCCATGGAAAGTGGGTTGAATTTTTTGAAAAATCAAGTTTTAGTATCTCATCGTACGGTCGACTAGGATGGTCTGTAAAAAGCTTTACGAGTCATAGTTAGGTGTTTTAGAATGGTCCCATACTTAGTGAAATCTTATGGTCAAAGTAGAGTTCTACGGTTAGGGTCTACGGACCGTAGAATGTTCTGCGGTCCATTGGTCACACCTGTAGACTAGTATGACAGCTAATTTTCAGGGGTTTTTGTGTATTTTTCCCCAAGTATTTAATGCCTAATCTATGTTGTTTTGACCTATTTTCTAAGCTCTATATATGCATATTAATTTCTAAAACTACCAATTCTAAATCGCTCTCCTAAATCCCAAATACCCTACCATATTCATCCCCTCTAACTCTCTCATGCTAAGGAAGAAAAAGCTAGGGTTTCAACTAAGGATCTTCAATTCACCGTAGCTTATGGATAAGAGGCTATAATATGTTTTAGAAAATTCCACTTCTTTCATAATTCTAAAGTCGTGCAATAGAGTGTAACTCTATATGTCTCTCTCCCAATCCTTATCGAATGTTTTTCAGGATATGGCCCATCGAAGAGAATATGTTAGAAGGAATGCGGGTGAGAAAGTTGAACAAGAAGCTCCTTAAATTCCAACAGACCCTTTGGCTAACAAATGACTAATGTGGAGTTTCGAGCTACCTTCCAAGTGTTGGTTCAAGCTATGATGACTCAAGATATTAGAGATGTTATGATCTTTGTGAACCCAAATGTGGGTACCGTAGCAACTAGAGTGAGTGGCTTTACTAAAATGAATCCCCCAGAGTTTCATGGTTCCAAGGTTGAGGAACATTCTCAAAAGTTCATTAATGATATGTATAATGTTTTGATGATCTTGGATGTGACACTGGTGGAAAAGGCGAAATTGATCTCTTATCAACTTAAGGGTGTTTCTCAAGTTTGATTCAACGAATGGAAGGAAGAGAGTACTATTGATGTAGGTCCTCTTCATTAGGAAAAGTTTAAAGTTTCTTTCCTTGATAGGTTCTTTCCCCATGAGATGAGGTAGGAAAAAGCACTTGAGTTCATTAACCTTTGGCAAGGAAGTATGAGTATGAAGGAGCATGCTTTGAAATTCAGACATTTATCAAAATATGCCCCTACCATAGTTGTGGATTCTAGGGAAAGGATGAGTAAGTTTATTTTGGATGTGTCCAAAATGATGGTTAAGGAAAGTCGTATTGCCATCATCATTAAGGAAATGGATATTTCCAATTGATGACACATTCCAAAAAAATTAAAGAGGAGAAGCTTAAGGAAGGGTATATGTAGTCCAAGAGGGAAAATATTGGTGATGGTGACTTCAAATTCAAGGTTTAATGGACATGGTCGTTCTAGATTCTAAAAAGGTTTTCGGATAAAGGTTCCTTTAATGCTCTGGCTCCGAAGTTCAATAAATATAAGGTGTCTAACTCTAAGCCTCAAGGAGGAAATAATAGTTGATCTTCTTTGTCAACCTGTGCTAGGTGTGGAAGGAAGCATGCTAGTAAATTCTTAGCAAATGCGGATGGTTTCTTTAGTTATGATATGAGTGGTCACAAGATGAGGGACTGTCCATCACTTTCTAGTAAGGGAAGAGATGGTAGGAAAGCTCCGCCTAGTGGTTAAGGTTCGAGATCTACAAAGCAAAATCCATTCTATGCACTGGAAACTCATCATGATCAAGAGGGTTCTCTTGATTTGGTTACAGATATGTTGAAAGTCTTTCACCTTGATGTTTATGCTTTTCTTGATCCTTGTGCTACTTTGTGTTTTATGACGCCATATGTGGCTATCAGATTTGATATTTTTGTGGATGTGTTGTTAGAACCTTTTTTCAGTCTCTACTCCTATTGGTGAATCTATTGTGGCTAAGAGAGTCTAAATAAAGTGTCCCATCTCCTTATCCATAGATTCACTTATGTTGATCTTGTAGAGCTTGATATGTTAGATATTAATGTTATTCATAATATGGATTGGCTCCATTCTTGTTATGCTTATGTTGATTGTAGAACCCTAGTGCTTAAGTTTCAGTTTCCAAATGAGCCCGTCCTAGAGTGGAAAACGGGAAATTCTATGCCTAAGGGTCAGTTTTTTTATTGTCTTAAAGCTAGAAAAATGATTTCTAAAGGTTGTATATATCATCTTGTTTGGGTTAGGGATAAAAATTCTAAAACCCATATTTTTTGAGTCAGTCCCCATTGTAAATGAGTTTCTAGAAGTGTTTCTTGATAATCTACCAGGTCTTCCTCCCAAAAAGGAAATAGACTTCGATATTGACCTTCTCCCAGATACACAACCTATCTCTACTCCTCCTTACTGTATGGCTTTGGAAAAATTTAAGGAATTAAATGAGCAATTGAAAAATTTCTTAGATAAGGGTTTCATTCGACCGAGTATCTCTATATTGGGTGCTCCAGCTTGCTTTGTTCGTAAGAAGAATGATTCTCTTTCCATGTGTATTGATTAGCGGCAACTGAACAAAGTTACCATTAAGAATAAGTGTCCTCTTCCAATGATCAATAATTTGTTTGATCAACTCCAAGATGCGAGTTACTTCTCTAAGATTGACCTCCGGTCAAGTTATCACCAATTGAGGGTCAAGGAATGTGACGTTCCGAAGATGACTTTCCAAACTCGGTATGGTCAAGGAATGTGACATTCCGAAGATGACTTTCCAAACTCGGTATGGTCATTAAGAGTTTTTGGAAATGTTAATTGGGTTGACTAATGCTCCGGTCGCATTCATGAACTTAATGAATAGAGTATTTAGATAATATGTTAATATTTTTGTCATTGTGTTTATTGGTAACATCTTGATTTAGTCACTGAGTGAAGATGAGCATGTCGATCATTTGAGAATTATGTTGCAAGTCCTCAAGGACCGAAAACTATTTGCAAAGTATATTAAATGCAAGTTTTGGTTGAGATCCATGGCTTTTCTTAGTCACATTGTTTCTGGTAAGGGTATTGAGGTAGATCCTCAGAAGGTGGATGCAGTTAAGAATTTGCCTGGACCTTTATCCCTTTTGGATATTCAAAATTTATTGGGTGAGGCTAGATATAATAGAAGGTTTATGGAATGGTTTTCTTCGACTGCCTCTTTATTGACAGCATTAACCCAAAAGAAGGTTAAGTTCTTATGCTCGGAAGCATGTGACAAGAGTTTTCAAGAATTGAAAAATAGGGTTACCTCTGCTCCGGTATTGACTTTACCGGAAGGGTCTGATGTGTTCGTTATTTATTGTGATGCTTCAAGGATTGGATTAGGGTGTGTTCTTATGAAAAATGGGAATGTCATTTCCTATGCCTCAAGGCAACTTATGATTCACGAAAAGAACTATCCTACCAATGATTTATAACTAGTGGCAGTTGTGCTTACCTTAAAAATTTGGATGCATTAGTTTTATGTTGTCCATGTTGATTTCTTTACTGACCACACATGTTTGCAATACATGTTCAAGCAAAAGGATCTAAATCTTCACTACCGAAGATGGCTATAACTATTGAAAGACTATGACATGAGTGTCAGTTATCACCCGGGTAAGGCCAATGTGGTGGCCGATGCCTTAAGTCGGTTGTCGATGAGTAGTGCTGCACATGTTGAAGATGATGAGATTAAATTAGTTCATGATGTTCATAGACTAGTTTGGCTAGGTGTTCATTTGGTATATTCCGATGAAGGTGGTGATGTTGTTCAAAATAGTTTGGCATCGTCGCTTGTTGGATGTGAAACTGAAACAAAGTCCTTATCCAATTTTGGTTTATTTAGAGGAAGCGATGCTTGAAACGTCTATTAAGGCTTTCTCCAAAGGGGGAGATGGTGTGCTTCAATATCAAGGTCCTTTGTGTGTTCCTAATGTTGATTATTTGAAGGAATATTTTTTATCGGAAGCCCACAGTTCTCGTTATTCTTTTCACTTGGGAGTCATCAAGATGTATCGTGACTTGCGGGAGGTTTATTTGTGGAATAGGATGAAGAAATATATTTTAGAATTTGTGGCTAAGTGTCCTAATTTTAAACAAGTGAAATTTAAGCATCAAAAGACGGGATGTTAGTCCCAAGATATTAGTATTTCTACTTTGAAGTGGAACAATTTGAATATGGACTTTACTTTTGGTTTATCTCACACCTGGTGGGAACGTAACTCAATTTGGGTTATTGTGGATCATATGATGAAGTCTACTTATTTTATCCCCATTAAGGTTTCTTATTCTGTGGAAGATTACGCTACGTTGTATCTAAATAAAATGGTTAGCTTGCATGGAGTGTCTCTATCGATTATCTCTGATCGTGGTATCCAATTTAATTCCAAAAATTGGAAGTCTTTCTAAAACGGTCTTGGTGCCCATGTCAAGCTTAGTAGGACCTTTCATCTTCAAATCTATGGGCAACTGAAGCGTACTATCCAAACATTGGAAGATATGATGAGAGCTTGTGTGATTGACTTCAAGGGTAATTGGGATGATCATTTGCCTTTAATTGAGTTTGCATATAATAATAACTATCATTTAAGTATTGGTATGGCTCCATTTGAGGTTCTTTGCGGTAGAAGGGGTAGATTTCCTATAGGCTGATTTAAAGTTGGCGAGGTTTCTTGGACAGGGCCCTAGTTAGTTCATTACTCTATGAAAAAGGTTCGGCTTATTATAGAAAGATTGAAAAAAGGATCAAAGTCGACAAAATTCCTATGGTGATGTTAAAAGAAGAGATCATGAATTTGATGTTGATGATTGGGTTTACTTGAAAATTTTGCGTATGAAGGGTGTCATGAGGTTTTGTAAGAAAGAGAAGCTTAGTCCTTGTTATTTTGGTCCTTATCAAATTTTGAGGTGGATAGGAAAGGTGGCATATGAATTAGACTTGGCCTCCAAATTATCGTGTGTGCATCCAGTATTCTATTTATCCTTATTGAAGAATTGTATCAGAGATCCGACCTCTATAGTACCTTTATAAAGTTTTGGTGCAAAGGAAATCCGTTCGTATGAAGAAGTTCCAGTTGAGATTTTGGACTGGCAAGTTCGATGGTTGAGAAAAAAAGAAGTTGCATCCATAAAGGTTTCGTGGAGGAACAAACCAAGGCTGATATGCTATCCTAACATCCTCATCTCTTTCCTTTTGATCCTACTCTAGCTTGAGGTATTTAGTTTCTCCTCATGTTTCATTCTTTCAGATTTATATGTCTTAGGCATTCTCATGTATTGTATATGCATGTTTGTATGTTTTAGTATGTTTTAGCTTGGAGTTGATTTTCCTACTTGGTTAAGTGCATTTATAAGATTGCATTCATGTTGGGTTGGTAGATCTATTTCCCCTACCCCTTTTTATTTTAGCTTAAGTCCCACTCGAGGATGAATGTTACCAAGGGGAAAATATTGTAATACCTTGGATTTTGGAAAAAAAAGGAAAAGATAGCATTTTTGTGGATACTATTGTGTTCTATAGGTCCAGTTTACAAGTCGTAAAAGCTTTTACAGACTGTAGAAGGCATCTGTAGAAAGTGGGTTTAATTTTAGGAAAAATCAAGTTTCAGAATATATTCTACAGTAGACCAAGAGGGTTTGCCAAAAGCTTTACAAGTCGTAGTTAGGTCTCACATGAAGGTCCAAGACTTAGTGAAATTTTAAGGTCAAAGTGGAGTTCTACGATTAGGATCTACAGACCATAGAAGGTTCTACAAGTTGTAGACCACTCTTGTCAAAAGATGGATTGAAACTAGGATCCAGTACTTGGTCTATGGTTGGCCAGTATAGACCATAGCAAGTACGGTTCGTGGGTCACACATATAGAGCAGCCAGTTAGTTCGTTTTCAAGTGTTTTTGGGTCTTTTCCCTAAGTGTTTAATACCTAAGCTATGTCGTTTTGACCCCTGTTATAATCCATATATAAGTATTTTATGTCCTAAAAATACTCGTTCTAAATCATTCTCTTAAATCCCAAATCCCCTACCATTTTCATCCCCTCCTCTCAAGCCAAGGAAGAAAAAGCTAGGGTTTCAACTAAGGATCTTAAATTTACCATTGCTTCTGGGCTTTGATCATTAATGTATGGTTGTATTCACCCATGAAGTCATTTCCTCCATTGGGTCCCCAAAGATCCCAATTTTACAAGTTCAATTCTTAATTCAAAGTTAGGGTTTTATTCAATTTCTATGGGTTCTTCTCAATTATGTTTAAAGTAGCTATTTTCTATCTTCTATTATATGAATTGAAGTAATTACATGTTTCTGAGTTGAATTCATATGCACACATGCATGATCAATGATCCTTGACTATGAACACATGATTAAATTTATGAACTGTGAAATATGAATCTATGAAGATATGCATGTTTTCATGAAATTGGTGTACATCACTTGATGATGCTTTTAGATTGAAGTATCAATGAAATTGTGTAATATTTTCTCACATAAGGTTTCATAAGGTTGAATGGTTTTCTCAACTAAGTTGAATCACGATTTAAAGAGCTATTCTAAATTACTATAGCTTGGATTTGTAGCTTAACTGTGCCTTTCCATGGGTGATGAAATGAATATGATTAATGACTATGTTGTGGGATTTTACTTAGCACAGATAGGATATGGAGATTAAGGCTCTCCCATTAGTAGAGGTAGGGTCTTTAGTAACAATCTCCTTGTCCCTAAATACGTGCCCCTATTATGTGTCTTAGCTAGTAGATCCACTTAAGATAGAAGTTTATGGTCCTTACCTTGTCAAGTAGGACATCTATTTTTGGTGTGGGATAAAAACTGGATTCCATGTCTTAGCTCACATGGTCAGTGTCGGTTAATGGTAAACATCCCACAATAATGAACTAGGTTTGTTTCAAAGTATCTCATCAAGTGCTTTATATATGTTAGCTCGAATTGACCATGATTATGGTTGGTATTGTCTAACCTCTGATCTTCTGATTTAGCTTGGTCATTGCATGTCATGTAAAGTCATTTTCACATTATTTCATATAGTTTATGCATTGCTATCATACTTATTACATTCCATGTGCTAATACATACTTGTGCTTACATTGTTTCACTAATGTAGGGTCTGACGCTCTTACCTCACATAC
The DNA here is from genome assembly GCA_029007595.1 of Solanum commersonii. Classification (NCBI taxonomy): domain Eukaryota; kingdom Viridiplantae; phylum Streptophyta; class Magnoliopsida; order Solanales; family Solanaceae; genus Solanum; species Solanum commersonii. The sequence goes on along the minus strand of JAJTWQ010000263.1, from coordinate 66,528 downwards.
TTTTGGCTAGTTGATCTCCCTTGTCTACTTCAAAGATTTGTGAGTCCTCATGTTCTGAGGACCAAGACACTTTTATAGATTTTCTTTATTTCTATTTCCAGACATTGTACGTGGTGTATGGGTTACGTTCCAAGGACTTCTTTGGATGTATTATATGGCTTCTTGAGACTATGTTAGACATCAACTTTGTCAAACTCTCTTACGATATGAAAATGATTCTTTGAAATCTTTATTTCTATTATCTTGAATATGTATGCTAAGTGACCTGTGTAGGCAATTTCACGATTCTATACATCATGTTACACCTAGGGTATACTTTGGGATGTGATATAAGATCTCTTTAAAAGAAGTAAATTCTATTATTATTATTACTGTATGTACAATAGTTCTATTAACTAACTCGCACCATTATGTAATTAATTATCTCATACACCATAACCTACTACACCTCCATAATTTTGCTCATGATTTCTACTGTTGATCATTTATGTTATGATTACATTAACCTTAAAATCATGATTATGTCATAGTATAAGTCTTTGAGATGTGATGTATGATACACTTTAAAGAAATAAGAAATTTATGTATAACACACTCTGTTCAAAATGAATTTTGTGTGGAAAGTGATTATCATCCCTTTTTATTATTTAATTTGGGATTTCTTTGCTTGTTTTTTTTGTGCTGGATCTCTTATGCCTCGAATGGTGTTCAATTTAGGAACACAAGTTCGAGGCATAGTTTAGGACCTCTTGACGGAGTCAATTATGGAAATTTTGATGTGGGTTCCATAATTCCCATTTGACTCCAAAATTCAAATTTTCTTGTTTTATGTGATTTTGGTGTCTAAACGATTGTATTATCATTGTAATTTTATTTTTTTATAATGTGGTAGTGTTTGGAGGCCTTTCAGAAAGGAAAAACTTATGCCTTGTGATTTGGAGCAAGTGCGGTCGACCTACAAGGAGGCTATGCCTTCCTTTTAACTAGATTTAGCATGAATGTGTGAATTCATGATGATACATCTTAAGAGGGGGCGGGTGCCAAGTTATTCCTACTTTTCTCCTTAAAAAACATGTTTTAATATTTATAGATATTGTCTCGACGGTAGTACTATGTTAGTTGGGGTTATATATGTGTTGTTGCATGATGTATCATTTACTTGTTCTATTACTTGTTTTTTGAAACATATTAGACCTTAGTCTAGGATAGATAGGTGGCTCAAGAGTGGACTAGCTGGCTGGGCAGCCTTGATATGTGAGATCCTCTACGTAGTCGACATGCCCCCTGATCAGTTTTGCTAGTTGGACGGCTTACACACCTTGGAGTAGGTCTAGTTGGGTGTCCTGGGTTGATTATTACTCTTTTTAATTGGGCTGGGAGTTGACTGGTTCTTGATTATATGTTTACTTGGGTTAGGAGCCTGGTTGATGTTCTTCAATTCAGATTTAGATTACTTTTCATTCTTGTAGTCATAGCTATTTGTGTAGGCTTATGGGGTCCATTCGGGTTTTTTTAAACATACACTCCAGTGTACCTTCTTCACTTATGGGGTCTAGTTAGGTTTAGTTTAGCTATATTGGGATTTTATTTTGGTATGCTCGTGTGTTTCTTTTCATACCCTCTTTGACTTTTGTTGTGTCTAAATTTTATCTTTACAGATTGTTTTTACCTTTCTTTCTCAGTCGGCCTATAATGCCTATTGAGCACCTTTGCTTTGGCAGTGATGCTACACTTTGCATCTCTTCGTGATACAGGTCCTAGTACCAGTTACTAGCGGTAATCATTCGTGCCATCTTTTACAACTTATGGATATTAGAGCTGAGAGTGAGAACTTTGCATCCTCGATCAACCTGTCTCCTTCAAATATATATATATATATATATATTATGTAGTCTTTTTCCTTTTAAGATGGCTTACTGTGGTCCACTTTTTAGACTTATGTTTTTTTCCATATGAGTGAGATATATACTCGTGACTTCTAGATTCTAGGAGGGTGTCCATTGTATATAGTTTTTGGTTTTCTTCCATTTCAGTCCTTTCTTATTATTGGTGTTATTTTCTATTTGGTTCTACCCTTGTACTAATCATTTGTCGTTCAGGGTACGGGTTGGTTTTCCTAATAGTGGGTTATAGTAGGTGCCATCATAACTCGGGAACTTAGGTTATGACAAGTTGTTAATAGGTTCTTTCCCCTTGAGATGAGGGAGGAAAAGGTACTTGAGTTCATTAACCTTCATCAAGGGGATATGATTGTGGAGTATGCTTTAAAATTCTTACAATTTTGTAAATATGTGCCAACTATGGTTGTCTATCCAAGGGTAAGGATAAGTAAGTTTGTATCGGGTGTTTCTGACTTAGTTGTCAAAGAATGCCTAACCACCATGCTTGTTAAGGAGATGGATGTCTCCAGGTTCTTGGTTCGTGCACAACAAATAGAGAAGGAGAAAATTAAGGAGAAAACTAAGGATTGAAAGAGGGAAAGAAAGGATAATGGTGATTTCTCAAATTCAAAGTCCGATGGAGGAAAACGTTCTGAAAGAGGTGTAGTGAGCAAATGTGGCCCGAGTGTCAGGAGTGTGGGAGAAGACATAAGGTTGAGTGTCTGGACGGTTCAAATGCATGTTTTGGTTGTGGAAAGATGGATCATAAAATAAGGGATTGTCCTTGGGTTCTAGAAATGAAGGAGAGAATCATCGACGGGTGCAACCCTACCCTTTCTCCGATCATAGTGCTGGTCGGAAACAAGTTAGGTTTTATGCTCTTCAAACTTGACATTATCATGAGGGTTCCCCTGGTGCGGTAGTAAGTAAGTTATAGTCTTTTAGCTTGTAGTTATACGTTGCTTTATATTGAGTGTTTCAATGTCTATGGTGTGGTAAGACTCTATGTTTGCTGATTGTGTTTGGAGTAGTCCTAGAAATCCTTGTGGAAACACTTGTAGTGTTACTTGTATCAATGGTTTCGTGGTTGTTAAGTTATTGGTGTTATGTTTTGGTTGAGGAACCTAGATTTGAAAGGACTAGGGAGGTTTATTCCCAAGGGGGAGATAATGTGCTTCATGGTTAAAAGGTGAGTATTACTATGTTGATTTTGGAAGAGTTCCTTGTTGGGTTTGTGAAAGGTCGGAGGCGATGAGATGTTTTCGTATCCTATCTTTTTCCTTCTATCTTCGGGCATAGCTTGAGGCCTTAGCCCCTCATGGTTCACTCGTTCGGATTTGTGTGTCTTAGTCATCTTCATGTTTCCTCATGCATGCATGCTCATGAAAAATTTGATTTTCAAAGATATGACTTAGTTCTATTGATTGCTTCATGTTTATGTGCATTTGAGTATGAGTTGCCTTTAGACATTATAATATGATGCTTTGAACAGGGTTTAGCTTGGAGTCGAGGTTCCTCCTTGGTCATATGCATTTTGATTAAGTTGTTTTAATGATTGGGTTGATAGTTTGTCTCCTACTCTTTTCATGCTAGTTTGAGTTCCATTCGAGGATGAATGTTCACATGGGAAAGATATTATAACACCTCGGATTTGAGAAAGATTAGAAAGGGGTAAAGCAGACAAGTCACAAGTGCAAAAGTGGACCACTAGACCCTCCACAGAGCCCTAGAAGAGTCGTGAAGGGGACTACTATCCGTTAATGGGCTTGTGGTAGGTTTGCAGAACCCAATTGAGCGAGCTTCACCTTGACGGATGCCCAGACGACCCATGGTGATGATGAAGGGTCATCAAAGGGGTCGTCAAGTGGACTAGATTATAAGGGGTTCTCCCCTAGTCACAGTTCAAGGGTCACGGGCATCTAAACTGACCGTGAAGTCCCACTCGGACCGTGAAGTTGTCCGTGAAGGACACTTGTTGGACGTAGAGTTTAGAGTCAACATTAAACGATCATATCTGTTAGCATCAAATGAATTAGGTGGCCCATGATATAGAATTAAAGATCTCTGAGTCATCTTTCCAACGCCATCGAGCTTGCCTTATTTGAAGCTCGAAGTAAAATGTTATGCCCGAAATAGTGAATCCCTATCAGCAGAATTTCTTCACGATCCGTTAGACGGGCCGTGGTGATCTAGATGGCTAGTCTAGGCCTCCTCTCAAATATTTCTCCCTCTAAAGAAGAAGAAGAAGAGGTCTAGGGTTGACAGATCAAGTCTCTAATTCACCATTTCTTGTGGGCTTTTTACATCAAGGTATGCTAGTTTTCACCTATGGAGTCCTTTCCTCTATAGGGTTCCTAAATTCTCCAATTTACAAGTTAGAAATCTCTAATTGAAGTTAGGGTTTTTTTTCCATGTCATGGGTTACTTTCAGTGTTGATTCAATTGATTTTTTTATGACTTCTTATGCATGAATTGAAATAATTGCATGTTTTTAAGTTTTTTCCTCATGAACCCATGCATAACCCATGATTTTGATAATAACCCATGAAAGATGAATTCATGAAGATATGCATGTCGTTTTGATTAGATTGATATAAATGAAGTTGAATGTATTGACTTTGAAAACATGATGAAACTTATGAATTATTGAAACAAATTCATGTTTATGTAAGTATGTTTATGACTCAATTAAGCTTATAGATGAAGATATCTATATGTTCTATGGAGCTTGGCCATATGACATGAATGACATCTTGATTTGACCTCAATTCTTTCCGGGCAATTTTCCTAAATTAAGTCTTGATTAGTATGGTATACGGATATGCTATCAATGATTATAGATCACGATTTTAAAACTATTTCCATTAGTAGTAGGGCATTTGTAGCATGAAGTCAATGACTATGGGCCTTAAAAGCTATTATGAAAAGGTCATGGATGGTGAAAGATTTTCTCATGCATGGTCAGAAGAGCTATCATGTGATGTCTATAGCTTGGATTGGTTGCTTAATTGTACATTTCCGTGGATGATAATATAACTTTAGCCTGTATTGGTTACTTAATTGTGCCTTTCCATGGATCATCAGACTAGTTAAGATTAATAACTATTTCGTGAGATTTATGCTTAGCACCGAGAGGATTGAAATGGAAGCTCTTCCGTAGCTAGAGGTGGGATTTCTAGTAGCAATCTTATTATCTCATAACTTTTCCCCATAGGATGATGATCTTAAGATAGACATTAGCTAGTGGATCCAAATAAGCTAGAAGTTCATGGTCCTACCTTGGCAAGTAGGCCACTCTCTTTTAGGTGTGAGAGGAGTACAACAGATTCCATGTTATAGCTCGCATGGTCTCTATGCCAGCTAATGCTACTTCCCACAATAATGATTAATTAAGCTTACCTTTAAAGTATCTCACATGTGTTTTAAAGATGATTTAACTTTCATTGACCATGATTATGTATATGTTTTCTAACCCTCTTATCTTATGTTTTGACTTGGTCTTTGCATAGAAAGAAAATGTACTTTTGGCATGATTTCATAACTTTTATGCACTGCTATCATACTTGGTACATATTTGTACTAATACATACTGTTACACATTGTTTAACTTATGTAGGGTCCGACGCTCCTATTCCGCATCTTCGTGGCTAGGGATCACTTAGTAGATATTGATGATTGGTGAGTCCATGTTCCAAGGACTGAGCCATTATTGCTTATTGGCTTTGCTTTTTTAGAGATTGTATGTGATGTATGGGTTACGTCCAATCACCATGGATGTAATAGATGCCTTGGATACTATGTTAGACGTCCGCTTCCTTTTTGACAAACTCTTTTATGATATAAACTATCTTTTAAACTTGTTAGATTCTATTATCTTGTTTATGTATGCTAAGTGGCTTGTGTAGGGCCTCTTGGGGTCCTATCACTACAACAAAATAAACTTTTCGCGGCATTAAATAAAAATATTAATAAAGAGTGTTAAAGTCTTTACAGATATTAGTTAAGTACCATTAGATCCAATGCCGCTAAAGGCTTTAGAGACATATACAAAGATTGTTAATTGCCGCTAAAAGTATATTTTTAGCGGCAATTAAGAATTTATTGCCACTAAAGGCCATTTTTGTTGTAGTGTATACACCATTTAACGTCTAGGGCGTACTTTGGGTTGCGACAATATGTTTGGCTCCGAGTGTCATCTATGAAGGTTGTGATGAGGTATGGAAAGGAGATGAAGCTTAGACCTACATTCATTAGACTCTTTGAGATTTTGAGTCGTGTGGGAGAGGTGGCCTGTAAACTGTCCTTGCCACATAGTTTGTCAATTGTGCACCATGTGTTCCATATCTCAATGCTTCAGAAGTACGAGTCGAATGAGTCGCATGTACTTTCTCTTAATTAAGTTGAGTTGGGTCCAGTCTTATCTTTCAAGGAGGAGCCTATAGCCATTTTGGATAGGCAGGTTTGGAATATTATAACAAGGGTGATCACTTTATTGAAGGTGTAATGGAAGCACTATTTAGTTTGTGAGGCGACTTGGGTGACGCAGTTAAATATACGTGCTAGATATCCTCAGTTTTTTGAAGCTTCAAGTACTTTATCTTACTTTATCTTTGATGAAGAACATGGTTTTTAGTGGTGGATAATGTAACAACCCGGTCGGTCATTTTTGGAAAGTTTCATGAATTTACCATTTTTCTCCTCCCGATATCGATCTCGAGTCTTTTATGATTGAGTTTAGAAAATTTGTTTCGAACTTTGTGTTTAAAGTTGAGATTTGTGGTATGTTTTGAGTTTGAAAGGCTAACTTGGATTTTTACCCTTAGGAAATACTACGACAAAGCCCATCTGCTCAACCATCAAAAAAGAGAATTCTGCTCTATAATGATCCTCTTTTGGTTTCCTGAATGATTATTACTAGTCAATTCAACTTAAATACATAATTATCTAATACTATTTGAAAATATTAATATAAAACTTGCTTGTTGGCATATGTTCTAAGGAGGCCTTATCAATCTAACAATACTCATCCATTAAATTTGACAGAGGTTGATAACGAATCCCAAATCGTTCAAATGAAAAATTCTGACGAATATCAGAATCCATTTTCTCTTAGCCATTCTCACTAAACCAAATTTAGTAGAATATGGATAAACCACCAATCTCTGACCCCCATGCACAGTCTGTGGGTCGCCTACGGGCCGTATACCCCCTGTGGGTCCTGACGTTGATTCTAAAATTTCTCTAAGCCTGGGACTCACCTATGAGACCTATATACGGTTGGTGCATAGAACAAAGAGCCATCTTGGTGAACTGCATGAAAAAATATCAAAACTTGACAATTTTTGAAAATTGGGACTGGCGAACTACGGGCCTACCTACGGACTGTATGTCAGACCACTAGCCGTCAGTGGATTTGTTGGCGAATTAGTTGGTTCTTGCACCAGATCCTAAAAAGCTGCAATTTCTCATCTCTTTGAATTCTAGTTGTTACAATATCTCCCGCTTTGGAATTTTCGTCCTCGAATGAGATTCAAGAAATCATAAAGAGGGTAGGCATTTAAACTAACAACCCAACATGAATGCAATCATATAAATGCACATATCCAAGTAGGAAACATCAAATCCAAACTAAAGTATGTCCAAAACATCATGTCATGAAGTCTATATGCAACTCATACTCAAATGCACAGAAACATGAAGAAATCAATCAAGTTAACTTATTTTCTCAAAATTTAATATTTTCATGAACATGCATAAATGAGGAAATCATGGGAATATTTAAGACACATGACAACAAAAGAGTAAACCATGAGAAACTAAATACCTCAAGCTAGAATAGAGATGGAAGGAAAGAGATGAGGATAATGGGAGATGATATCAGCCTCGGCCTCCCAAGTAGCATCCCTCAACTAACTAATTCCTCCATAGAACCTTTACGAAATCAACCTCTTTGTTTCTCGAATTATTAACTTACTGGTCCAAAACCTAAACCAGTACTTCCTCATAAGAAAGATTATCCTTAACTCCAAACTCTTTTAAGGAAAATATGTATTTCGGATCTCCAACACATTTCTTTCACAAGGAGACATGGAAAACTGGATGCACCGATGCCAAATCATTAGGAAAATCAAGTTTGTAAGCAACATTGCCAAATACACCTCAAAATTTGATATGGGCCCACGTAATGGGGACTAAGCTTTCTCTTCTTTCCAAACCTCATCACACCTTTCATGGGTTAGATTTTCAAGTAGACCCAATCATGAACATCAAATTCAAGGTCTCTCCTTCTAATATCGGCATAGGACTTTTGCCGGCGTTGAGACATTTTACACTTTTCTGTAATAAGCTAAACTTTCTCCATAACATCATGCACCGACTCGGGCTCTAACAAAGAGACTTTGCCCCACTTCAAACCAACCTATAGGATATCTACACCTCCTACAATATAGAGCGTCAAATGGAGCCATTCCAATGCTTGAGTGATATCTAATATTATACGCAAATTCAATCAAAGGCAAGTGATTATCCCAATTACCCTTGAAGTCAATTACACATGCTCTCCACATATCCTCCAATGTTTCGATAGTACACTCCACTTCCCTATTGGTTTGTGGATGGAAGGTTGTACTAAGCTTAACACAAGTACCCAGATTCTTTTGGAAAGATTTCCATAACTTAGATGGGAATTCAGCACCACGATTAGGGATAATGGATAGGGGCACTCCATGAAACCTTACCATTTCCCTCAAATAAAACTTAGCATAGTCCTACACTGAATAAGAAATCTTCATGGGAATGAAATGAGCTAATTTCATCATTCAATCTACAATAACCCAAATTGAGTCATGTTTCCTCCATTGGCATGGTAAACCAACAATAAAGTCCATGTTCAAATCTTCCCACTTCAAAGTAAGAATGCTAATATTTTGAGATAGACATGCCGACTTTAGATGTTCAACCTTCACTTGGTGATAATTAGGACACTTAGCCACAAATTCGGAAATATCCTTTTTCATCTCATTCCACCAATAGATCTCCCGCAAGTCATGGTACATCTTGGTGGCTCTTGAGTGAATGGAATATCGAGAACTATAGGCTTCTGATAAGATTTTCCCTCTCAAATCAACAACATTAGGGACACACAAATGACCTTGATATCTAAGCACACTATCTCTCCCTTGGGAGAAAGCCTCTAAGAATTTTTTAAGCACCACTTCCTTCAATACAACCAAGGTCAGATCAAGACCTTGCTTAGGTTTCACATTTTCCACAAAAGATGATTCTGATCCAGTGTGAACCATAAAACCACATTTGGTAGAGTCAACTAATCGAACATCCAATCAGGCCAATCTATAAACATCTTGATCCAACTCCTTTTTATCATCATCAATATGAGCAACACTACCCATCAATAACCGACTAAGAGCATCTACCACCATATTTACATTACTAGGTTGATAGAGAACACCTATCGTAGTCCTTTAGTAACTCAAGCCACCTTCTTTGGTAAAGATTCAAATATTTCTTTTTAAACGCATATTACAAACTCTTGTGGTTAGTGAAGACATCTACATAGACATCATACAAGTAATGCCTCCAAATCTTTAGAGCAAACACAACTGCCACTAGTTCTAGGTGATTCGTAGGATAATTCTTCTCATGAATCTTAATTTTCCTTGAAACATAGGCATTAACTTTCCTAATTTGCATGAGGATACAACCTAACTCATTTCTCGAGGCATCACAATGAACAACAAATCCATTAGTTCCTTCCGGTAAAGTCAATTTTGGAGTGGAAGCAAGACTACCCTTTAATTCTTGGAAACTCTTTTCATAAGCTTCGGGCAATATAAACTTAACTTTCTTTTGGGTCAACGCCATCAATAGAGAGGCAATAAAAGAAAATCCTTCAACAAAACTCCTATATTAACCAGCCAAACACAGGAAACTTCTAATGTCTGAAGGAGATAGAGGTCTAGGCCAACTCTTCACCACATCCATTTTTTTAGGATCTACCTAAATACCCTTATGAGAAACAATATGACCAAGAAAAGCTATTGACCTTAGCCAAAACTCACAAAATATTATTGGTCTTTGAAAACTAGCAACACAATCCTCAAATGATCCGTATCCTCACCTTCACTCCTTGAATTGATCAATATATCATCAATGAGCATAATCACAAACATATCAAGGTATTGTCTAAACACTCTATTCACAAAATCCATAAATGCGGCTGAAGCATTTTTCAAGCAAAACAACATCACCAAAAACTCATAATGACCATAACGAGTTTGAAAATCCATCTCCGGAGTGTCATCTTCCTTACCCTCAATTGGTGATAACCTGATCGAAGGTCAATCATAGAAAAGTAATTTGCTCCTTGAAGTTGATCAAACAAATCATCTATCCTCAGGAGAGGTTATTTGTTCTTAATGGTAACCTTTTTCAATTGTCCGTAGCCAATACACATACGGAATGAAGCATCTTTATTTCTAACAAAAAACCTGGAGCACCCCATGGAGAGATACTTGGTTGGATGACAAAATTATGTAACAAATATTTCAACTACTCCTTTAGTTCCTTAAGTTATGTCGAAGCCATTTTGTTAGGATGAATAATGATAGGTTGCGTGTCTGGGAGAAGGTTAATACCGAAGTGTATTTTCCTCTCGGGAGGAACACCAGGTAAATCATTAGGAAAAACTTTTGGAAATTCGTTAACCATGGGAATTGTAACACCCCATATGCTAAAAAGACCATATTGCACAAAATAAAAAGTTGCAGGTGCCACCAACGGGCACCACACATAGAATGTAGGGTGACCCATGAATTGTGGATGGGGTCCGTGGTTGGCTACCTGAAACCCCTCCCCAGAAAACCCAAAAAATCATTCTAAGGGTCAACCCACGGCCAGACCCACAGACCGTAGGTCAGACCACAGGCCATGGTCCTGGTCTATGGATCGACAACCCAGAACCCCCTCTATGAAGCCAAATGACAGTTGACTAGGATGGACTGTCGATCCATCCATGGTCCATCGGTTGGCCCCGGTAGCTTTTAAGTCAGGGTCATTTTGGTCTTTTCCTTATGCATTGGACACCTAAACTACGTAGTTTAACCCCTAAAATACGTTGTTTTAGTAAGTTTTAGCTTAGTAACTTAATTAGACTTTACCCAAGTCAACTCATTCTCCAAAATTGATCCAAGTTGAAATAGAAAGAGGAGAAAGAGTCGACCAACCCTCTCCAAGAATGCATCAAGGTTTTCTCTGATTCAATCCCCTAAATTGAAATATTTCTCTGTGAAATTCGTTACCAGGTATGTGAGATATCACAAGTCGGTTCCTTTCACCCATTAGGTCCCTAGATTTCAGTCAGATTCTTCATTCTCTATATCATCTTTAGACCTAAGGTTTCTAAAAATTCAGGTTACTGTTGTGATTTAGCTGTTAGATCAATCCTAATCATATTATCACGTTTTAAGGAATTGTTGCTCAGCTTCTTACATGAAACTCAGAACCCAAGTGGTGTAGATTCGTTTAGTTGATGAATTACCCATGCTAGGTCAGTTTATTCAGCTACACATGCCTCATTAAGAATGTTTCATTATTAGTATATTAATGTTGGATTTTCAGTTAGCAAATCAATATTTTGAGCTATTTAGTATTACATAATTCAATTATAATGTGTTACTTACATAATCAGTTGGGATTAGGCTTAGTACCGAGTGGACAGTCACTTTTATAGTCCCAGAACTACGTGCCCCATAGGATAAGTCTTCTCTGTGGGCAACATATTTAGTGATCACGACAGTTATGTCTTTATACCCTTTGGTAAGGTATATTGGGTCCTCTCGATGAGGCAATACATCAGACTCCACATATGGCTCTCGTGGTTTTATGTCGGTTAACAGTAACTCCCACAGTTAGATTCTAGTGCATTGACTAGGTTAACAACTATAGTTCAGTATTCAATCTCAGTATATTATGTACTTGGTCATTGTATTCAGTTAGTTCAGTATTCAGTATATACATCATGTTCAGATTATGTCATTGCTCTTATTGCTTTGTTCAGTTATGTATATATTGTTCAACTTTATCCTATCATGCATTCTCAGTACCTTTCAAGTACTGATGTATACTCTGTGCTACATCTTCTCGTGATGTAATTTCAGGCTTTCAACATTTAGATCACGCATAGATCGGTTCCTAATATCCAGTTCAGCAGTACCAGTGGTGAGTCCTCATTCTTCGAGGATGATTTACATGTCTTTTCTTCAGTCATTCTTCTTTTAGTTTCAGATTTGCTAGAGTTAGCTAGGGGCATGTCCCAGCATCTCCGGTTAGTTAGACGCTTTCATTCAAACATAGTTATATTCAATTTTAGTTTTCAGTTTGATCTTTTAGTTTTTATTGAAGTCTCAGCTTTATATATTCAGCCTTAGAATGGATTTTCCCCATCATTTCACTTTATGTCATGTTTAAGCTTCCGCACAATATTTCATTTTTCAACTTATCTTAGTATGCTTATGATAGGCCAGTAGGGTTAACTTGGGGTTACTCGTGATCCTAGGTCCCGTGTCCATGTCCTGGGGTAGCCTCGAGGCATGATAAACTTGGTATAGAGCACTTGGATTAAGAGTCATAGGATGTCTGAAAAGCTGCACTAAGTAGAGTCCCTTTCATGTTTGTGAAGTGCGCCACACCTGTGAGAGGGAAGCTACAAAGTGTTTTAGGAAGAACTTCACTTTCTTGTTATTCTTAACGTGCGTGAGTATGATCTTCTTTCTAACTCGACATTATGAGTTTCATATCATGCTACCTTGTAGAGCTTACCCAAGGAATGCTAATGCACGCAACACTAACGTAGCTCCTCCAGATCATGAGGGTTCGAATGTAGAGTTTCAGAACTCCATTTAACTTTTGGCCCAAAGTGTAGCTACCCAAAACAATCATCAGGTTCCATTTCCTTCGAATGCTAGTGGTTGATCAGCGACAACTAGGGTCTGTGATTTTGTTAGGATAAACCCACATGTGTTTCTAGAGTTACAAGTTGGTGAGGCTCTCTAGAACTTTATTGATGAGGCCAAGAAGATCTTTGGAGTGATGCAAGTAACTGGAAATGATAGGGTAGAGTTGGCGTCCTACCAACTCAAGGATGTAGCTCACATATGGTTCACGCAGTGGAAGGAAAATAAGGGTGAGAATGCAGCTCCTGTGAATTGGGAGTTCTTTACCAGAGCTTTTCTTGATAGGTTCGTTCCAAGGGAGTTGAGAGAGACAAAGCCTCAGGAATTCATGAATTTGAAGACAAGGTTCTATGTCGGTCCATGAGTATGAACTTAGATTCACCCAGCTCTCCAGGTATTCTCTCCATATGGTTGTCAAACCCAGGATGCATATGAGTAAGTTCCTATTTTGGGGTATCTGATTTGGTGAGAATAGAGTGTCGAAATGCTATGTGGCTAGAAGATATGAACATCTCTAAGCTCATGACTCATGCTCGTTAGGTTGAAAGAGATAAGATTGGGGAACATGCTATGGAAAAAAAGAAGTCTAGGATAGGAAACTATGAGTACCCTCATTAGAAATTGGGTGGTGGAAATCGCTCATAGTTTCAGCAGAAATCTTCAACTCCAAAACCTTCATCAGCTAGTGCTCCATCCTCCAGGTTTTGACAGGCTAGGATCTAAGTCTAAAGGGAGTGTTTTAGTTACTAGGACCTACCTAAGTTTCCCAAAATATGGTAAGAACTATTTGGGCGAGTGTCTTGCAAGAAAAGATGGATGTCTAGGGTGTGGTCAGACTGGTCACAGATTGAGGGATTGCCCTTCTTCTAATCAGGTACAAGGAGGTAACATTGGTAGGGCTCAGTCTACAACTTCAGTAGCACCAGCAAGTCGCCCGACTCAGGATGGTACTTCATCTGTTACAGGTGGCAGTCAGCGCCAGAACAAGTTGTATGCTCTCCAGGCTCACCAGGATCAAGAAGATTCTCCTGATGTGGTCACTAGTACATTACGAGTCTTTCATTTAGATGTTTATGCTTTGTTAGATCCAATGGGCTAATCTTTCCTTTGTAACTCCTTATATAGCAATAAACTTCGATGTCAGTCTAGAAATTTTCTTAGAACCCTTCTCAATTTGTACTCCTGTCAGTGACCTAGTTATTGATAGATGGGTATACAGAAATTTCCCTGTCACAGTCTCTGAGAAAGTCCCTCCGCAGATCTTGTTGTGTTAGAAATGGTAGATTTTTCATATCATTCTAGGCATGGATTGGTTACATTCCTATTATGCCTCAGTCAATTGTATAACTAAGATTATTCATTTTAAGGTTCCGAGTGAACCGATCTTAAAGTGGAAGGGTAGTAGTTCCGTGCCTATGGGTCGATTTATCTCTTACCTTAATGCTAGAAAGATGATCTTTAAGGGTTATCTCTATCATCTAGTTTGAGTTAAGGATTCAATCTTTGAAACTCCAACTCTTGAGTTAGTTCCAGTAGTAAATGAGTTCCCACAAGTGTTTCCAGAAGATCTTCTTGGAGTTCCTTTAGAAAGGGAAATCTACTTCCGAATTGATCTCCTTCCAAATACCCAGCCTCTTTCTATTTCTTGTTACATAATGGCTCTAGCTAAGCTTAATTAATTGAAAGAGCATTTGAAAGACCTTCTCGATAAGGAATTTGTCAAATCTAGTATTTCCCCGTAAGGTGCACCGATGTTGTTTGTGAAAAACAAAGATGGGTCTCTCAGGATGTGCATTGACTATCAGTAGTTGAACAAAGTCACAATCAAGAATAAGTGTCGTATCCTCAGGATTGATGACTTGTTTGACAAACTTCAGGATGTTGTTCATTACTCAAAGATAGACCTCAGATCCAATTATCATCAACTCAGAGTTAGAGATAGTGACATTCCAAAAATAGTCTTCAGGACTTGGTATGGTCATTATGAAATTGTAGCTATGTCTTTTGGACTAACCAATGATCTTACAACTTTCACAGATTTGTTGAACAGGGTGTTTAAGCAGTATTTGGAATTGTTTGTTATCATCTTTATTGATGATATCCTCATTTACTCTAGGAATGAGGAAGAACATGTGACTTAATTGAGGGTTGTCCTACAAACTCTCAAAGATTGCCAGTTATTTGTTAAGTTTAGCAAATGTGAGTTTTGATTGCAACCTGTTGCTTTTCTTGGGCATATAGTAGCAAGTGAAGGGATCCGAGTGGAGAAAATAAAAGTAATGACCTATCTCTCCTACATATATCAGAAGTTTCTTGGACCTGGCTTGTCATTACAGAAAGTTCGTGGAAGAAATTTCACCCATAGTTTCTATATTGACAAAGTTGACTCAGAAAAAGGTAAAGTTTTAGTGGTCACATGATTGTGAGAAGAGCTTTTCAAAATTGAAAAATAGGTTGACTATAGCTCCTGTTTTGACTCTACCAAAGGGTTTAGACGCTTATGTGATATATTGTGGTGCATCCAAAGTCGGCCTAGGTTGTGTGTTGATGATGCAAGGTAAGGTTATAGCTTGTGCTTCTAGACAATTTAAGGTGCATGAGATGAACTATCCAACTCATGGCCTCGAGCTTGGAGCAGTGGTATTTTCCCTAAAGATATGGAGACATTACTTGTATGGTGTGCATGTAGATGTGTTCACAGACCATAAGAGCCTTTAGTATGTGTTCACCTAGAAGGAATTGAATCTTCGCCAGAGGAGATAGCTTGAGTTCCTCAAGGACTATGACATGAATATGCTTTACCATCCTTGTAAAGCCAATGCAGTAGATGATGCTCTTAGCAGACTATCTATGGTAGTGTAGCGCATGTTAACGAAGAAAAAAGGGAATAAGTGAAGGATGTTCACCAGCTTGCTCGCTTAGGAGTTTGCCTTATGAGCATATAAGACTGTGGTGTAGCAGTTTAGAATGGGCCAGAATCTTCATTGGTAGTGAAGGTTAAAGAAAAACAAGACAGTAATCCGATATTGCTTCAATTAAAGGGTGCAGTTCATCAATAGAAAGTTGAGGCTTTCTCCCAAGGGGGAGATGGGGTGCTTCGCTACCAGGGTCATTTATGTGTTCCTAAGGTATGTAAGTTGAGACAATAGATCCTTACAAAAGCCCATAACTCCAGGTATTCTATTCATCTAGTTGCCACTAAGATGTATCATGATCTGCGAGAAGTCTTTTCGTGGAATGGCATAAAAAGGGATATAGCAGATATTGTGGCTAAGTGCCTAAATTGTCAGCAGGTGAAGGTAGAACATCATAAACCAGGAGGGATGACATAAGAAATCAACATCCCTACATGGAAGTGGGAAGTGATAAACATGAACTTCATTACAGGTTTAACTCGTACTCGCAGACATCATGACTCCATTTCGGTTATAGTAGACAGAGTTAATAAATCTGCTCACTTTTTAGCTGTTAAGACTACCGATTCGATGGAGGGCTACGCCAAGCTTTACATTAATGAGATAGTCAGGTTGCATGAGGTTCCTTTTTCTATCATCTCAGATAGAAGTCCTCAGTTTACCTCTTATTTCTTAAAGTCATTTCAGAAAGATCTTGGTACTCAAGTTAACCTCAACACAACATTTCATCCAGAGACGGATGGTCATGCAGAGCGTACCATTCAAACCTTAGAGGACATGTTAAAGAGCTTGCATGATTGACTTCAAGGTTAGTTCGGACGATCACCTTTCTCTTATAGAGTTCACCTACAATAATAGTTACCATTCCAGCATTCAGATGACCCCTTATGAGTCATTGTATGGGCGTAGATGCAAATATCCAATTGGTTGGTTTGAGGTAGGTGAAGCAGCCTTGATAGGACCAGATTCAGTTCATGATGCTATGGAAAAAGTTCATCTCTTCAGAGATAGACTTAAGACAGCCTAGAGTCGCCAGAATTTCTATGCAGATGTAAGAAGAAGGGACTTAGAATTCGAGATTGATGATTGTGTTTTTTCTGAAAGTGTCGCCTATGAAGGGGGTGATGAGATTTGGCAAGAAAGGGAAGATCAGTCCTAGATATGTAGGCCCTTACAAGATCGTTAAAAGAATTGGTATAGTAGCTCATGAGTTAGAGTTTCTAGTAGAACTAGCAGCAGTCCATCCGGTCTTTCACATTTCATTTTTGAAGAAGTGTGTGGGTAATCCAACATCCATAGTACCATTGGAAAGCATGGTTGTGAAGGATATCCTCACTTATGAAAATGTTCCATTTGAAATTATTGATCCTTAGGTTCGAAGGTTGAGAAACAAAGAAGTTGCTTCAGTTAAGGTTTGGTGGAGGAGTCAGTCCGTAAATGGAGCTACTTGGGAAGCAGAAGCAGCCATGAAGGCCAAGTATCCTCATCTCTTTCCTTCCAATTCCATTCCAGCTTGAGGCAATAGTTCCTCACCAGTCTTTCAGTTATTCATGCATAAATTCAGTCTCAGTATTTTGTTCCTTAAGTTACACTTGCATTTTTAACGTATTTTCATCTTCTTGCAACTTAATTCAATCAGATTTTAGTTTCCAGTATGTTGTGGTAGGGATTTCAGCTCTTTCCCTCCATATCAACTAGTTTAGTCTTCATTCGAGGATGAATGTTCGCAAGGGGGAGATAATGTAACACTCCGTATGTTAGAAACACCAGATTGCAGAAAATCAGAAGTTGTAGGTGTAACCAACGGGCACTACCCATGGACCGTAGGGTGACCCACGACTTGTGGGTGGGGTTCGTGGTTGGCCACATGCAACCCCTCCCCATAAAATTTAGAAAATCATTCTAAGGGTCGACCCATGGCCGGACCCATGAACCGTAGATCAAACAATGGCCCATGGTCCTAGTTTGAGGATTGAGACCCCAGAACCCCCTCTTTGAAGCCAAATAACGGTTGACCAAGACAGACCGTCGATCCATCCATGGTCCGTCGGTCAAGTCCCGACAACTTTTAAGTCAAGGTCATTTTTGTCTTTCATTATGCGTTGGACAGCTAAACTACGTCGTTTAAGCCCTAAATTACATTGTTTTAGTCTGTTTTAGCCATGTAACTTTTTACAATTTACCCAAGTCAACTCATTCTCAAAAATTCATCCAAGTTGAACGAGAAAAGGGAGAAAGAGTCGACCAACCCTCTCCAAGAATGCAGTAAGGTTTGCTCGAGTTCTATCCATGAAATCGAAAGATTTCTTTGTTAAATTCGTCACCAGGTATGTGGGATTTCACTAGTAGGTTCCTTTCACCCATAAGGTCCCTAGATTTAAGTCAGATTCTTGATTCTCTATATTATGTTTAGACTTAGAGTTTCTAGAACTTCAGGTTATTGTTGTGATTTAGCTGTTAGATCAATCCTAATCATATTATCATGTTTTGAGAACTTGTTGCTCAGCTTCTTCCATGAAACTCAGAACCCTAGTGGTGTAAATTTGTTTAGTTCATGAATTGCACATGCTAGGTCAATTTATTCAGCTACACATGTCTCGGTTAAGAATGTTTTACTATCATTATATTAATGTTGCATTTTCTGTTATCATGTCAGTATTTTGAGCTATTGAGTATTACAAAATTCAGTTATAATTTGTTACTTAGAGTTTTTGGCCAAAAATATCCTTCAACTATACCTCAAATTTAAACTTCATCCTTAACATATCATTCTAAGCATAAAACATCATTCAAGAATTTAAAAGTGAACAATTTTCATCCTTCTGTTAGATATCGTCAAAAAACTAAGAGATCCTACAAAACATGAGTAGTTCACGTGACTATCAACAAAAGGTTTTCTGCATAATTTCATTACATACTATAAGAATACCCTAAACAAATATTAAAAATCTTAGACACTATTGCTTACAGAAACAAAAAAAGTTTGGAAGGTGTGAGGGTACATGATCTGCTCCTTTTCTCATTTAGTAACGGAAAGAAGTTGGAGCTGAATTATCTTTACCTTTTTCATAGCCAAAATGTATTTAGATCAATAAATTTTTGGATCAACTTGGTATTGAAGTAATCAAAATATTGATTATGTCTCGCATTTGAGTATCATTCTAGAATTTTAAGAAGCGGAAGTCTCCAACAAATGCTTTATCTAGCATATTCAATAGGGAAACAATATATTTCAACTAATAATACTTTTAATATCAAATTACATAAAAAAATACATGAAAAAAACCGTCAAATGAAAAGATTTTACATAATGCTAAACTCAATTAATGAAAAAGCTCACGATAGTATTTTGGCGTATCTAAGAATAATAATTAGGAAGGGATGACTTGAGTTTTGTGGGATCGGTTAGTTTTCTGATAAATTCAAGTAGAAGGATGAAAATTGTTCACTTTTAAATACTTAAAGGATATTTTTTGCTATGAATGATACTTTAAGTTTGGGGTATAGTTTAAGGATGATTTTGGCCAAAAACTCTGTTACTTACATATTCAGTTGGGAGTAAGCATAGTACCGAGTAGACTAAGGATTTCTCACCATCATAGTCCCAGAACTACATGCCCCCGTAGGATAAGTCCCCTTAGTGGGCAACATATTTAGTAATCATGTCAGTCATGCCTTTATACCCTTGGCAAGGTATATTGTGTCCTCTTGATGGGGCTATACATCGGACTCCACGGATAGATCTCGTGGTTTTATATTGGTTATATAGTAGCTCCCACAGTCAGATTCTAGTGCATTGACCATTTTATCAGTTATAGTTCAGTATTCAATCTCAACATATCATGTATTTGGTCATTGCATTCATTTAGTTCAGTATATTTTAGTACTTACATCATGTTCAGATTAAGTCATTGCTCTTAATGCTTTGTTCAATTATGTATATATTGTTCAGCTTTATCATATCCTACTTGCTTAGTATCTTTCAAGTACTGACCCATACTCTGCGCTACATCTTCTCGTGATGTAGGTTCTGGCCTTCAACATTCAGATCATGCATAGATCGGTTCTTGACCTCCAGTTCAGCAGTACCTGTGGTGAGTCCTTATTCTTCGAGGATGATTTACATGTATTTTCTTCACTCATACTTGTTTTAGTTTTAGTTTTTCTAGAGTTAGTTGGGGGCATCTCCTAGCATCTCTAGTAGGCTTTCATTCAGACATAGTTAGATTCAGTTTAAGTTCTCAGTTTGATCTTTTAGTTGTTATTGAACTCTCAGTTTTATATATTCAGACTTGAATGGGTATTCCCCATCATTTCACTTTATGCCATGTTTAAGCTTCCACACAATATTTCTTATTTTAGTTTATCTTAGTATGCTTATGATATGCCAGTAGGGTTAGCTTGGGATCATTCATGATCCAAGGTTCCGTGTCCACGTCCTTGGGGGTAGCCTCGGGGCTTGACATGGATCGACTCAAAAGTAGCGGTTTAAGAATCCATATCGCTAAACCACACCATATTGAATATGCAACCCTTAGAAGTCAGCTCTCTAGCTTTAATACGTGAAACAAACTGACTCTTAGGCACAAAATTTCCCCTTTTCCATTCAAGGATAGGTTTATTTGGAAATTGAAACTTGACTGCATGGGTTCGATAGTCAATAGAAGCATAAGATGAATGTAGCCAATCGATACCAAGGATAACATCAAAATCTAGCATATCAAGCTCTACAATATCAACATGAGTGACTGTTTGGGACAAGGAGGTGGGACACTTTCTATAGATCCTTTTAGCCACAATAGAATCACCCACAGGAGTAGAGTCAGAAAAAGGATCTAAAAACACATCATGAAGAATATCAAACCTCAAAGCCAAATATGGCATCACAAACGACAAGGTAGCACTAGGATCAAGCAAAGCATAAACATCAAGATGAAATACTTTCAACATACCGGTAACCATATCGAGAGAACCCTCTGGCTCATGACAAGTCTGAAGTGCATAGAATTAGTTTTGCTTTTGATTATCACTAGAACACGGGGAAGGGTAATATGGAACCTGTCGATGATTATCTCCGCCATTCTTAGCAATTGAGGGACAATCCTTTATCTTGTGATCCATCATGCCACAACCACCCTCATGCTTTTTTCCACACATGGAGCAAGTAGACAATATTTCATTCTTAAAAGCCTTCTTTCATAGATAATTAGTAGTATTCCTCTCGCTAGCTAATCTGAGTAAGAGGGGGAGGACTTGATGTGAAAGGTCCACAACCATTTCCTCCTTGAGGCTTAGGGTTAGACATACTATCTTTGTTGAGATGGTCTTACATTTTCTAAGGTTAATTATAAGCCCTAACGCCACTTGGAAACAAGTCAATCCTTGTCCAAGGAGTTCTAGTTGGATCTCATTTGCATCATAGAACACCAAAGAATTATCTCCAAACAAGAGAAAGAGAAACCACAATGGTACCTCACTTCATTAATTGCAACTTTGAACCCCTTGATATCCTCCTAAAACTGTGTTGTCCATCATTTAGTTCAAGACGGTCCTCTTACAAAGGGATGGGAAATCATAAGAGTATTTTAGAAAGATCACATTCTCTCAATGGGATATGTCTATGAAAATGTCTACAACACATATACTTCAACAATAGAAATGTTCTAGAAACTAGATTGATTAAAAAAAATCAAAAAACGGCTTTGAAGAACGCCAAACCAACAACATATTAAGTAGTCATTCAAGAGAAAGCTAATCAGTTGACTTCTGTAGGTAAAATCACTAAAGTGAAACACAAAGAACACTGGAGTCGGATGGACATTAATTGTTTGATCTGTAGCTGATGAGAGAAAAATTTATGTGAGTTTTAAGAACCAAAGATAACCCCTCACAAAAACAGTTGCAATAAAAGAAAAAAAAGAGAATGAAAAAAACCAACACATGACATAAAACATCTCAAAACAAGGAAAGAAAGTTATGAATCTATTGGATAATATAATTAAAGTATAATTGTTATGGAATGTAACGTAACATGCCTAATTATATCTTTCACATCTACGAGAATTTTAGGGAGGGGAAAATAATAAGTTTTTTTGTTCACCATATTTGCTCAAAGAGGGAAAAAGAATACATCGCTCATGAGATGTGTATGTTAACCTTGTAATCAAGGGTTATATAACAACCTTTATGATAAATTAACCAAATCATTCTAGCTAGAACACGTTGACAATTCCAATGTAAACTAGAAAACGTGATAAGACATCCAATCTTCTTCATCCAAATAGACAAATTTTGGAAATGTATTTGATACTCAAAAATATCTCTAATATTAAATTTCAAATATAAGATTAGAAATTAATTTTTCTCAAAGTTTACATATTCTCTTACGTGTTAAATTCAGCAAGCTGGCAAGTTAAAAAATTGAAGTCTTCATAAAATTTGTTGCGTCCCAACAAATGCAAATAGAACAGTATAAAGTATTTCAGATCAATAGTTGAAATCATCATTAAAGAACCATAAACATATTTTTGCACTTTAAAATAGGTATCCTCTTCTGATACCCATTAACCCAAAAAGGAAAATAAAGAGAAGATATAGGTTTCTAGTACAAAAAGCCTATCAGAAACTACTTCATGGCTTGGAAGCCTCTTCTACAAGAACTTTTCTTTCATCAATTATAGATATCTTCATATGATGATGACTAGTGCTTACTAAAATTATATGTTTATCAATGGAGAAGATCAGATTCTGCTGTCTTTACTACTACATGTGCGCACTTTAATTAACTACAATCTACATGGTTCCATGATTCTCAAAACTTGATTCAACATGCATGAAAAATATTGGGCAACATGTTAACATTCTTGCCTCCGAAATGGTCAGGTTAACCTTACCGAGCTTGCCTTAATAACTAAGGCTTCATTTATTTACTTAAAAGTAGGGGGAAGATGTGCTATCTAATAATCACTCTTGGAAAGGAAACCAATAAAAATAATTTTTACTAAAATTAATCGTCAATGATTCTTTTATTAAATAGTATACAAGTTTAGGGATAGGGTTGAAACTGATAATGTATCTGGAAACAATAATAGTTTGTTTGATTTATGATGGGCCCCTACAAGACTAGCCCAATCCATGTTCTTCAAACCCATAGGTCTGTTAGATGTTATTAGAGGCTACTCAACCCTGTACCCTCTTTTTATAGGTATGGGCTAGGGTTCAGGGTGGAGTAGCCTCTAATAACCTCTAACAGACATGTGGGTTTGAAGAACATTGATTCAACTAGTCTTGTAGAGGCCAATCTTAAATCAAACAAAATATTAATGTCTACACAAATTTATGTTTAAACCCTATCCCTGAACTTGTATACTATTTAATAAATAAAACCATAGGTGGCGAACAACCATCAATCTGTAGTATCTTTAGCAAAATACACATTATGAATAAACAACTAATCATTGTCATTGAAGTCACTAGTGCCATGAGACCTTTCTGGAAAAAAATAATTTCGATTACCTCGAGAAAATGATTCAGTACTCAATCACATCCACATACACCTCCTTATTTCATCTTATCTATGTTGCTTGGATTATTTTCTCTTAATTAATTAATTAATTATTTTCAAGCTTAAAAAATTCATTAATAAGTCAATAAAAAGCCATCCAAGCAAACATAGATCGGATGAAATGATTTTATTTGTCATTTATTTTATCGCTATCAATGCACTGAAGATTATTTCATTTTTGGCTTTGTGTTCTATAGAAATTGAGTTGTGTCAACGATTAATATTAGTGAAATTGATTTTTATTGCTCTCCTTTATTGCATGGCATATTTACCCCCTACTTTTAAGTAAATAAATAAAGCCTTGGGTATCAAGGCAAGCCTGAATTAGGTTAATCTGACCATCTTATATGCAAGGATGTTGACGTCTTGACTAACATTTTACTTGCATGGTGAATCATGGTTTGAGAAGCTTGAAATCATGTAGATTGTAGTGAGTCAAATTGCACACATGTAGTGCTAAATATGGCAAAGTCTGATCTTCTCCATGGGGAAACATATAATTTCAGTTAGCATTAGTCAACATCATATGAAAATATCTATAAACTAATGAAATAAAATGTTCTTGTAGAAAAGGCTACCCAACCATGAAGTAGTATTTGATGGGCATTTTGTAGTAGAAACTTGTATTTTATTTTTATTTTCCTTTGTTGGGTTGAAGGGTGTCAGAAGAAGATAACTATATTAAAATGTAAGAACATGTTTATGATTCTTTAATGGTTATCTCAACTATTGATGTATAGGTGAAATGGTTTACAAGGTTTTATTTTCATTTGTTGGGACATGATTAAATTATGGAGACTACTATTTTTTGACTTGCCAGCTTGCTGAATTTAACACCACAAGAAAATATATAAATTTTGAGAAGTATTAATTTATGATCTTTAATCCGAAAGTTAAGATTAGAGATATTTTGGAGTGTCAAATACATTTCCAAAATATCTCTATTTAGATGAAGAAAATGGAATGTCTTAACACGTTTCCTAGCTTAGATGGGAATTTTTCATATGTTTTGGCAAGCATGATTTGGTTAATTTATCGTGAAGATTGTTTTCTATTTAACCCTTGATTAAAAGGTTGACATACACATCTCATGAGCGATATATTCTTCTCCCCTCTCTGAGAAATTTTGGTGAATATATAACTTGTTCTTCTCTCCTTGTTGAAATTCTTGTAGACTTTAAAGATATAATTCGGCATGTTATGTTTCCTTCTATAACCGTTATAATTTACATATAGTATCCAGTAGACTTATAACTTTCTTTCCTTGTTTTGAGATGATTTATGTCCTGTTTGGTTTTTTTTCATTCTTTTTTTTTTCTTTTTGCAATTATTCTTGTACGGGGTAACCTAAAGTCTAAAAACTCACATTTATTTTACTCTCATCAGCTATAGAACAAAAAATTATTGTCCATTAGGGTTCTTTCTATTTCATTATATTTATTTTACCTGGAGGAGTCAACTGATTAGCTTTTGCTTGATTGACTACTGAATATGTTGTTGGTTTCGGTTTCTTCAAAGTTGTTGTTTGCTTTGTTTTGAATTAGACTAATTACTAGAAAATTCTTATTGCTGGAGTATAGGTGTTGAAGAAAATTTCATAGGATTATCCCATTGAGAGAATGAGTTTTTTCGAAAATACTCTTATGATGATTGTACACTAAATTGACAATTTTGCGACATCACCAATCGTGGTGCTTCCTAACTGTTCAAAGATTTGCTTTCCTAGACCTTTTCATTTTAAAATTGTTTTCCCCCAATAGTATGGTTGTTTTAGTTCCTTAATATCCTACTTCTATAACTTAAGAAAGAAAGCCAAGAGTGTTGCCATCCACCCAGCGACCAACTCAAAAAAAACTTCAGCTTCCAAGTGTTGAATATTTATTTGTACTATTGCGATAATCTTTTCTGTTTTCTTTAAATATTAATTTGATTTTGTGAAACTATATGTTGATTTCAAATGTCAATATATGTTGTGTTTGATTTATAGGCTTTTATAAAATTTCTGGT
The DNA here is from genome assembly GCA_029007595.1 of Solanum commersonii. Lineage (NCBI taxonomy): Eukaryota > Viridiplantae > Streptophyta > Magnoliopsida > Solanales > Solanaceae > Solanum > Solanum commersonii. The sequence goes on along the minus strand of JAJTWQ010000263.1, from coordinate 41,192 downwards.
TCATTCACCGAAGCTGAATTAGTAGAACAGATTTGTAAATTCATATCTTTCATCTTGTAAATTTCGTCTTTAGTATTCCATGCCGGTGATTGTAATGTTCAAGTACTCTTTACTTGAATAGGGAAAGATAATATTCTATGATCAGATACCTGATGTCCTCACTAAATCTCTGCCCAAAGCACGCTATCAAAAGCTGAGAAGCAAGTTGATAGTGTTCCAACATCCTGCTCAACATGAGGGGGCATAACTAGGATAGATAACTAGAAGTATTATATATCTATGTATCCTTTAACCTTGCGTATTCTAGTAATGTTAGGAGACTTGGCTCCTCAGAAATCTCTTGTATAAGTATTGATCTTTATCTTCAATAAGAAATAAAGAAGAAAAGTTTTTTACGCATAACAATGTTGATTGTTGAGGGATATATGTACACACTTTTACATCTTCGAAGTACTATTTCTATGTACTTCAATCAAAGTCAAATATATTAGCCCATTCAAACTTACTAATCTCGTCTTCTTTTTGCAAGGTAAAGTAACTCTCTAATCCTAGTCAATGCACATGTCAAACTATATCTACAATGTATCATAAAAGAGTATAACTTATTGTTACCATATGAAGCACAAGTCAAATCATAATATGAACTAAGAAAGGAAAAGAAATATGGTTTGAATAAAGAAGATATAAATTGATGAAAAATAGTTGAATCTAAGTAATAAGAAGGGAAGTGCCCTTCTTCAGTTTATGTTGGTACTTCACAAGCATAAGGCAAAAAACCTTTTCTGCTGATTTCACTCCTATTAAACATCATATGATTAATACGACATTCAAATAAAAATAAAGTAGTAAAAACAAGCAATAGTTTACTAGCTAATTGTCTACACATCAACTATGTTTTAGGTTAAACTTAAGCTTATCCTCACTATTCTGAACACCAGTAGCATAGTAAAGAGCAACAACTACTACACCTGAATCTCAAAGTAAGCTAGATTGGTGAATAATAGTACAAAATATACAAAAAATAAAATTGATAATCATATGTGTTATACCCCACATTAATTAGAGGTTCAAGCGGTGTACACCATATTGGTGAATTTTAATGCTATTTTAAATAGTCGCCACCTAATTATGTCAAAGGTGAATTAGGACACCTATTTTGCTAAAGTTAGGTTAAATTAACATTATATTAAGGTCTACTTAACCTTATGTGATTCTAGGTAAGGGTTCTAATTTATCCTAAAAGGAAGGGGTAAGGTATTCATTAAGATCCGTTAAAAATTGTTAACCTGTCGAACATAGGTTAATTAATTAAAAATGAAAATGAGTGCTAAAGAATTTGAAAAAGTCATAATTTAGAAAATATTTTAACATTTCAAAACTCTTTTGTATATGGACTAAATTGACTTGCGTTTAATAAATAAATAAAGGTCATTTGCTTCAACAAAATCTAATTGCCGCATGGAGATGAGTATATTTTGAAAACCTTTTGAAAAAGAAAACTTGAAGTTAAGCACTTGTTGGCTCCTCGCTGATTTTTATTTTTTTTTGAAATAAAAATTACATTATACATAAGATAAGAAAATCATTAGTAACTAGAACTAAAATAAGGGTTTCCAAACCCAATCAGCTATCTCATGTTAGCTGTTATGAAATAAAAATTAACACATAAGCAAGTTAAAACAAATAAATACTAAATAAGAATAATAATAAAGCAGCCATATAAGTGACCTCAAATGAGTTTTGCTTGCTTTTGTTGCTATTAGGGTAGTCTAGGATGTAGTAGAGACTCCATATGCAGGTATGTCGGTGTCGAGTCCATGAGACTCTAATTTTGCTAGAGTCTTGAATCAAGACTCTTTTTTTTCTCTCACAGTTCATGCAAATAAAAGAGGGTAAAGAGACTAGGAAGATAATCAACTTTAAATGATAGTGAACGAAAATAGATGAAGCTAAATGAAATCACACCACAAAATATACAAACAATGGAGACTTTTGAACCAAACTAGAGACAACCAAGGTTGAAGCAACCATACATGCCTTTTAGGCACAAAATTAATTCTGAAATTTAACATGTTTAAATTACAAAAGAATTTACTTTACGAACCATGATCACTTGATATTGATTTTCACATAGATCATACTAGATATTCAGCAATAAAAAAAAAGAACTCATACACTCTACTTACTAAGAGAGATCAAAAGAAGGTTCTAACAAAGAGTTTAAAAAAGGCTTAAATTAAAAGTTTATAAATCATATATCATATATATATATATATATATATATATATAACAAAACTCTAAGCTCGCCTACGTGGTGCCACCACAAACCAGAATTCCCTTTTAATTTAATTTATTCCCAAAACTAGCCTTCTCCTTTTGTGAAAAGTTGTGACTTTTATGAAAAATTGTGACTTTTATGAAGAGTTGCCACTTTTATGAAAAGTTGTGCCTTTTATGAAAGGTTATGAAATTTCCGAAGGGTTGTAACTTTTCCAAATAATTGTAACATTTCCGAAAAGTTGTGACTTTTATGAAGAGTTGTCACTTTTATGAAAAGTTGTGACTTTTATGACAGGTTGTGACCTTTCGAAGGGTTTTAACTTTTTCAAAAAGTTGTAACCTTTCCGATAAAACACAATAATCATTTGTTTACACTACCCTTCATTGTCTATAAATATAGGACTTTCCTCTCATTTTAAAACAACTAAAATTTTGAACTTCTTCTTCTGGACTATTAAGTATTTGTGTACTTTGCCCCTGTTGAATGGCTCACTGACACCATTATTTTTGTATCAATACACTGGTGAATAGAATCATTCTATCTTGAGAGGATCTATTCCTTTAAACATCGAGTACTAGAGGGGAATAATTTCCTTAAGGTGACACTGTGCATTCAATGGGCTCAATTTTTTTCCATTTTGTTTCATTCTATTTTTGAAGATCCTAGTATGTTTTTTACAACCATTAATTTATACTTGTATTATTAATTGTTGTTTTTGAGTACATGCTTTAAATTTTGTTGCTTATGTTTATGCAAAGTTATTGTTATAAGTATTTGTTACTACAGATTAAATAACAAACGTTGTCAAGCAAGTTTTCTCTACTAAAATTGTAGAAGGTAAAATAAAAAAAATCCCTTACAAATCTATAATTTCTTCATCAACAATGTCATTCCTTCACATACAAGGATGCGATTTTGTGTTCTTTAAAAAATCCTCTAAGAGTTAATAACTTTTCATGCCCATATCTTTTGGTTTTTATGTTGTTGCTATCTATTTTTATTAAATTTTATTAGTGGATATTATGAGTACTTTAAGAATTGAAAGTTGATTGAAGTGTTAGTCAATTTTTTGTGGTTTGTTATTCCAAAACATAGGAACTTTTATGGTTAAAATAATGTATTATCATAATTGGTTATCTCATAGTTTACTCCCTATGTATGTTTTTTCTCGTTGTTTTGTTGTTTCCTTCAAATTATATTGATTATTTTTCGTTTGGTATGTATATTACCTCGCTTGGACAAAAAAATTTGCTCTTTTAATGTTTTTTTTTTCCTTCTCATTCGGCTCTTCTAAATATTTTTGGTGTGAGTTATGACTATTTTCGGCAAACTTCATTTGAAGAATATGAAACAAAACCTATTCTAAATAAAAGTAATATCTTAAACTACAAAAGTTATGTCTATAAACATAGATTTGTTGTCCTTCATCTCCTAAGTCATTGCTGAGCGTTTGGGTTATCTAGGATAGAGTCATTTTTAATTGTTTACTGTTTGAGAATATCTCTTTAAAATGAGTCTACAAACCAAAATTTTTATCTACTTGTACTTACATAATGCAACAATTATACATACATATTTCTGAACAAGTCGTAAAGTTGCATTGATGAAGCATCTAGAAGGGCCTTCAGAGCAGCAGTTTATTGAAGAATGAATTTCTAAAAGGGTCAATAATATTATTTTATTGTTTTTTCAAATTTACTTTTCTCCTTCTATAAATTTTGTTAGAGTAACAAAGTAACAATAATGAAAAGTGGTGAACGTTTGACCTCAAACAAGCAGATTATGTCTAAAAAAAATTATTTATGTTGTTGTGGTGTACTCTTTTTAACGGTCTTAACTTATTTATAACTATTATTGATTATCAAAAACTTTAACATAAATGTTTTGTCACAAGGAGTTATTCTAACCATAATGTTATTAGATTTTATATCTTCCGTGTTCAAAAAAATAGAAAAAGTGATGTTTAATCGCTACATTCGAACGTCACTCGATTTTAAGAAGACACTTGTATAATCAAACATATATTATGATAAAATATGTAAAAGATAAAAATGATTAGATATCAAGATATTCTTAATCATTAATTATATATTTACAATTCTTGAGATATCTGATAATGTAAAATCATTTATTTCTGTTGATATGTTCTAAAAACCTATTGAATTTTACTTTTTTTCTTCTTATATAAGTCGATTATTGGAAAGGTTGTTCAAAAGCTTAGAAAGATTATTTATGCCCGCTCGAAGCGCAGGTAAATTACCTAGTATGTATATATATATATATATATATATATATATATAAAAGAGAACCTTAGGCCCACCACAAACTAGAATTTCCTTTTCATTTATTTATTTCCAAAACTAGCTTTCCTCTTTCATAAAAAGTTGTGACTTATGAAAAGTAGTGACTTTTATGAAAAGTTATGACTCTTCTAAAAAGTTGTAACTTGTATGAAAAGTTGTGACTTTTATGCAGAGTTGTATCTTTTATGAAAGGTTGTGACCTTTCCGAAGGGTAGTAACTTTTCCAATGAGTTGTGATCTTTTCGACAAGGCACAATAAGATCTTTTCTTTTGTCCTTTTCAACATGCTTCTTCATATAAACAAAGAAAATTAATTTTAATTGCAATGCGATATTACTACTCTTGCACCTCTCAGACCACAACTCATAACGTTGTTGAAATGGTTAAATTCATCACAGTTGGTTCTTTAGTAAACAAAACTTTTATTTCAGCCAATATTATTTGCTATACAGAATCAAATTCAAATATATTAATTAAGCTTCTTATGAAGTGTGTTTCATTCCTCAAAGTTTTCTTCCTCCTAATTCATGAAACTTAATCTTTAACCGTAAGTCATAGTGATTCATGTATATCTTGCAATTTTGTTTTCCTATTTTGGTTACTATTTTTAAACTCTATTAGAAATCCCATTGAGGATGATTGAAAATTTATCTTCTCTTGTATCCCTTTCTACAAGTTTCTTCATACACTTTTGGGGAAATTTGTTTATGGATTGTGCTATATTTGATAGCATGTAACTATAACGACCTATTCCCGTCGTTATAGAAAAGTCAATGGGGTCAGAAAACTTTTCATAGTAACTTGAGATTTCCCAACACAGTTCATATTTGGACAAAATCAGAGTCTGTGAGGTCTAGGGAAATCTGGTAGCAATTGGGTGATCAAATTATGAATTGGATCACACGAGTACATAGGTAAGTCGTTAAGGAATCCGTACGACTTTACATAATTGAATTTGGGTGAGCAGAACTCCCAAATCTGATCTTGGCATGAACGGGTAGTTTTTAGTGTCGTTGGTTGAAGGTGTGTTGTGAAATGGGGTCTTGGATTTATTATTTTTGCTCACTATTCCGTGCAAACCGCTATAGTGGGGATTTCTGCCGGCAGAGCGGGGCTGCTGTAGCGGGATGGGTCCCGCCGTAGCAGAACAGATGCGACTTAAGTCAGAAATAAAACCCTAAAAACATTTTATTCTGCACTTTTCAACTTTGAGAGCTAGGAGATGACCCCAGACGAGTTCTTGATCGTTTTTCACCATTCTTGAGGCTAAATGTAAGGTTTTAACTCCCCAAATCCATTTTTTGATCCGTAGAATGTAATCTAATGGGTAATTATCGATGGGGGAAGGTTTGATCTGAAAATTATAGTGGAAAAATCCCTAATCTGGGTATGGGGACCAAGGGTTTGGTCTAAGGTTATTGAGTTTGTTATAATCCGAATAATTAGACCTTTGATTGTTGATTCTTGCGTATAAATTGTTATTTTTAGACCACGAACAGGCAGGAGAAATTCGAAAAGGGAAGATTCAGGTGCCTTAGGGGATTTAAGCTTGGATTCGAGGTAGTTGATGGTTGTGATTCTATCATTTTTTTATGTGTGTTTGTTCTTGCTTCATTATGATACATGTATGTATATGAATGTTGCATTATTTATCAAACTTGTTGTAATTAAGATAGATGAATGATGGTTACCATGAAATCATAACTTAAATGTATGATCTTGAGGATATACTTATGATTGTGATTATGATTGTGGTGTGTTGAATGGATCGGTTGCCACGTTTTGGCATAACTAACTTGGATTGGTTGCCACGTTCCAGCATAACTAACTTGGATCGATTGCCATGTTTCGACATAATTATGGGATCGGTTGCCACGTTCCAGCATAAATATTGGATCGGGTACCATGTTTCGATATGCTAACTATTTGGGTGTGGGTTCCATGAGAGGACCATTGAATTGGGTTCCGTGAGAGGACCATTGAAATATGTTATGTATCTACTTATGATGAGTTCGTTCATATCTAATGATGATTGATAATGGAAAATGATATGTTTCTCTAAATTGATATAACTGTAATATGTTAGATTTGTGAAGTTGTTGATTGTTCATATATGTTGATAATATTGTATATGTTTGATATGTGCAATGTGATTATATTGTTATATTGTCTAATGTATGTTACACTTAATGGGATTGCCGCGTGATTCTACCAGTACATTATGGTTGTGTGCTGATATTGCACTTGCTCTTTTTTTGTCGAGTATAGGGCATCTTCCAGTGGCTATTGATAGACCTCAGCTAGGTGACTATTGAGCGTGATCGGATTCAAGGGTGAGCCAGTTCTTTCAGGCTGCCATGTATCTTTCTTGTTTAAGTCCACTCTTTTTGGACTCAGACTATTTGTTTAAGGTGTTGTTTAGTTTCAGGGTTGTACCCCTTGTCCTTAGACCTGTCATTAGTAGAGTTTTGGTACATTGACTTTCAGGTTCTAGGGGTTGAATTTTCACATTAGTTTGGTTAGTTGTTTGTTAAAACCATGGGTTTGTGCGGGTGCCAATCACGATGGTCCGGGTCATGACAAAGTTGGTATCAAAGCCTTAGGTTCATTGATCTCATTGTAACAAAACGAGTCTAGTAGAGTCTTACGGAACGGTACGATGACGTTCGTACTTTTCTTTGAGAGGCTATAGGACTTTAGGAAAAACTCACTTCTTTCTACTCTTTTGTGCTGTGACTTGAATCAAATTGGTATATGGGTGATACACATTGGTATCTTTCCTCCTTCACTCTATGGTTCGAACTTGAGCAACACAAGTGGCAACACCATCACTAGCAAGAGTGATGTGTATAGATTACTGATAGTTGAATAGGGTTACCATTTGGAACAAATATACATTGCCTCAGATACACAACCTTTTTGACCAGTTGTAAGGTGCATCGGTTTTCTCTAAAATTGATCTAAGGTCTGGTTACCATCAGTTAAAGATTGAGGCAGTTAAGAGTTGGGTTAGACCAAGTTCTGTGATTGAAATTAGCAGTTTTGTGGGGTACGCTAGCTACTATTGTCGCTTGTGGTATGAGTTGAGTCCAATTGGTATCTCAACGAAGTGAATTAGATGTCGTAGTCACGACTGGAGGGACACAAGGAAGTTAATTGGAACTAAGAAGGTTCCAATTGGTATGTGGCCTTAGAGGACGTATAAGGCATAGATATGATCAGTAATAGTCGTCTATGGAATGAACTAATTAAGGAATTTGGACTTGTCTTCAAGTTATATCTGCTTGAGTATCGTGAAACTTGTTGTGAAAAGAAAGTCATCATGAGATTACGTGCAAGGGTCTAGTTAAATTACGATGTGGTTCATAAGCGAGAAATCTGGACGTGCGATGCGACCAGCTAATAACCGTGTGAGAATCTGGACATATCCTGGGGATATGGGTGTGGTAGTGTTGAAACGATGTAAAAGGATTTTAAAGTGCGTACTTCATTGGGTTGAACGGGGGGTAGACAATGATTGCCCTAGCTAGAGGGATTTCCTTAAATTCCTAGTTATAGCTGGGAATCTTTGGGGAGTGTGGAAAAGAAAAGAACCCCAGAAAATTGTTGACATGGGTTATGTTTTCGTTGAGGACGCTGGGGTGGGATTTTTCCTGCAAAGGCGAGGCTGCCAGGGCAGGATTTCTTTCGCCAGAGCGGGATAGGACGGGATAGAATCTCAGCCCTATCTCCCATGTTTTTCGTAGTCACAATTTTAGAACCCAAATCGTACCCGAACTAACCTCGCGATATAGTTCAGTGTTCAACAATTGAATATAAGTTATAAGTTGTGTTTAAATTGTGGAGAACTAAGGCATATGAGGAAGAAATCTGCAAGGCCGGGGAAATGGTAATTGAAACGACCCCAAAAATATCCGAAAATGTGCTTCGGAAACACCTAAAATTGTAATTTCCATATATCTCAAAATCCGTGCATCATTTCGAAAATTCAACTTCATATTCTTATTCAGGGGGTCAAATTGAGCGGGAAATGGGTCTAACCCGAATTTTAGAGCAACTGTATCAAAATTCGAAAAATCGCAAAAAATGCGATTTTGAGGGTCAACTTTAAAGGGACATATCTCTTAGCACACAAGGAACTGGAAGGAGCTCAAACTATCAAAATTAAATCTCTGTGAGTTAGCTTTCCAACGCAATTTGTTTCACCTCATTCGGAGTTCGGACGAAGAAGTTATGCCCATTTTCGTAAAATCTGTCCGGTAGGAAATGCAATTTCCAGTGACCGAAATTACTGTTCACCCGCCTCATTTTTTTTTGTAAGTGTTGGTTCCGTTTTTCCAAAGGGCATTTGTTATTTCCTATATAAAATTAACTCAATTCCCATCTCTAAAACATTTCCCAAAACACCTCTCCCATACTTAGACACATTTTCTCTCAAGTTCTCTCAAGAACCCTAATCCAAAAACTTCATCAAGATTGAAGAGATTTTGCTCCAAGTTCCAAGCTTCCATTGAAGACACTCTCAAGATCTTCATAAAAACTCTAGGTATGTGGGTTTGATTGTGGAAACCTTCCTTTCCACAAGTCCAACCATTTATCCTCTATTACTACTTCAAGTTATGGGTCCTTATGTTTATTTATGAACTCTTGAGTATGGAATCACTACTACACACTCTATTAAGGTCTATCTTGCATATTATCATGAAATGGTATTATTATGTGATGTTTATGGTTTTCATGCCTCCATGAACAAATTATAAAGGTTGTTATATATGTATATATATATGTATGTTGTTGGTGGGCTATTTTATATGGATTTTGAAATTGGTTGGACTTAGCACTCTTGAAACACATGATTTTATTTACATGAACAATAGCCCACCATGTGTTTGATAAAATGTCATTTATAGAATTCTTATGAAATGGAAGGTCCAATGTACGTCCTATGAGTCGGATGGTTATATAATTATTGAAATGAGGATGAAATGGATAAATGTATATGGTTTTCTATATATAGTGTTGTGAGTCGACCAAGCCTAGCTCGGGGGGTTGTAGGCCCGGGTAACCATATCGAGGGGTTGGTACCTTGGTTGCCTAGTACGGGGGGTAGTAGGCTTGTATAACCGTATCGAGGGGTTTGTACCTTGGTTTCCTAGTACGGGGGTAGCAGGCCCGTATAACCATATCGAGGGGTTTGTACCTTGGTTCCTAGCTCGAGGGGTGGTAGGCCCGGGTAACCACATTGAGGGGTTTGTACCTCTTTCACCTCTCCAATGGGGTGGTAGGCCTTGGAAATACTATATTGATGGTCACTCACTACACATATACTATGCCCTACTAAATATGAATTTTATATAAGCATCATTATACATATCATCTCATTAATATGCTATCTATCGGGTACGATTATGCATTTTGTCTATGATGTCCATCTATTGTTGCATTGCATTGCATCCCATATACTTAGTACATTCAAATGTACTAATGCATACTCTATGCCTACATGATGTCACCATGTAGGGACCGGAGCACCGCTTGACCATTCTCCTCCGCGTGGCTAATTCGATTTCCTATCGAGCTTATTGGTGAGTCCTCCATTTCGGGGACGTTGCTTATGATTTCTTGCTATGTATAAGACTTTTCCTTTTAATTATGTATTGACTATGAGGGTGAGCCCAGTAGTTTGTCTCGGCCCCCGCTAAGTATCCATGTTTAGAGGTGGTGTTGGACAAGTTGTGTATTTTACTTGAGCTTGACTCATCTATGGTATTTATCTATTATTCTCCTTTTTTTTCTTGTTCCCTTAGTCCCGATTTTCCCTTGATTATGCTTATTGCTTGTGGTCATTTTAATTGCTTCCGCGACCAAGGATGTGTAATGATATGCTATGAGGCTTGTTTGGGGTTCCCTTGGGTTCCCCATTCGCCGGTCACGTCTAAGCCCTAAGCTTGGGTCGTGACAGTAATGCAGATAGAGGAGTAGTGTAGCCGGGCAAGGAAGTTGCCCGTCAAGAGGACATGACTCAGTTTTATGTTTTTTTGGGTAAGACCGAGTTTGAGGGTGTGATGTAGTAGTCACAAGAGCTACTCTTGTCTTTTCTTGGATGCCTATTTTTTTGTTTGATTCGGGTTCTACTTATTTGTATGTGTCAATTCAATTGCCTTGGGATTCGATGTGGTTTGTGTTATAGTTGATGCCCCCATCCATGTTTCTACCCCAATGGAAGAGTCAGTCATAGTCACCTATGTATATCATGTTGTCTTGTTGTGTTTATGAATTTTTAGATTTGGATTGATTTGATTATGTTGGATATGACTGACTTGATATAATCTTAGGCATGACTTAGTTGTCCCTCTATTATACCGGGCTTAATTGTAATACTAAGTCGATAAATCTAGAGATCCCCGGTAGGGAAAGATTAGAGTGGGAAGGGGTGTACATTCCTAAGCTAGCTAAGATCATATCCTCTATTCGGGCTAGAAAATTGGTATGGCAGGGTTGTTTGGCTTATTTGGCTCATATTTGGGATGTTGAGGTCGAGTCTCCCTTTAGTGAGTCTATTCCTGTGGTGTCTGAATTTTAAGGAAGTGTTTCCTACGAATTCGCTTGGTATGCCTCTATATAGAGATATAGATTTCTGCATTGAGTTAGAACTGACACTCACCCCATTTACATCCTTCCGTATCGTACGGATCCAACAGAATTAAGAGAGCTTAAGACTCAAATCTAAGAGCTTCTTGATAAAGGGTTCATCTGTCCTAGTGTTTTCGAGTGGGGTGCTCCTATCTTGTTTGTTAAGAAGAAGGAGGGTAGTATGAGGACTGTTGATTTTATCTTAAGCCATAAAAGAGTGGATTGATACCGGAACACTACAACATTTTAGGCCTACGGCCACACTAAATCTGAACAACACTTATAAAGTGTTGCCTAAAATATTTTTGGAGACGCTTTTAAAGCGTAGCCCAAGTTTTTAACTTTTGGCTTCAATAATATTGGCAACACTTATAAAGTGTACTCTTTAATGGTATAAGCTACACTTTATAAGCGTTGTTATAGTATGATATAATTGGCAACAACTATTTACATATATGGCTACACTTTTAAAGTGTTCTATTTCTCTAATTGTAAAAACAACACATTACAAATGTGGCCTTAAAATTTTCACCCAAATATTATTTCCGCTCCGACATTTTTAACTCTCCCTCCAATTTTTTTTGAGCAAAAAAAAAAAATCATAAAACATAAAAACTTTCTTTTACCCCAAATCAGAAAAATATCACGCATTTTCTCTCCAAGTCTGAAGAACACGCCTCTTCCCTAACATTTTCCCTAAATCAATTTTGGCATTAGGTTGGAAAAACAAGTTTTTACATTCTTCTCCAACACTTCAGTGAGGTAGATTTTGACATCTTTTATGTCAACACTACAAGGAGGTTGGGTTTTGAAGCTGTTATGTTTCCACTTCAATTTACTTCAGCCAAAATCATTTTCGTCACCAACAGCATTTCAGGTAGGGTTTTGACATATTCTCATAAATCTTAACAAAATTTGAGATTTCTTCTCGTTCTCACTCCACTCTGTGGCACATTATGTGTGTGTGAGAGAGAGAGTGAGTAACTGTTCTATGCACCTATTTTTTTGAAAAATTTGAATGTCGAGTTAAATTTCTGTCGAATTTTTGTATTAGGGACCTGAAGCTTGAATGGAGAGCTTGTGGAAATCTTTAGAAAAAATTGAGAGTTGACAATGGAGAAAGCTTCTAGGAATTAGGGTTAAAATTACGGCATAAATATAAATAATCGATAAATGGATTAAATAAAATTATTTCAATTTCAGTTCGTGTGTGTTTTAAAAAGTTGGATATTTTATTTAGTTGAAAATCTGTAGTTTAGGTGCAAATCTATTTCAACATCTTCTTTAGAATTTATACGTTTTCATTAGATTTATATCTTATGTTTGTTGCTTTAGCATTAACCAGTGACCATGTTACTCAATGGATAAAGTTGTTGCTTTAGCAATAAGAATTGATGCTGCTTACAGGATTGTTTGTGAATGTGTTTTAATATGAATAATGGTCATGGAAAGTGATGATGCTTTAACAAATTTCATTATATGGAAAGTGAATCAGACAACAAATTTGTTACTGCTGCTCATTAGTTGCACTATCTGATGCATTACTTATTTAAATTTGTAGTTTAACCTCTCCTCTATGTGAATATAGAGCTTCATTTTTCAGGCTTTGACCTTGCCAATCTTTTGGTTAATAAGAAATCTCATGTCACAATTGTATCTTTACTTTGGGTGAAAGTTGAACATTACACACGTACAAAGGCAGATAAATCAAGAGTTTTATGTTTTTCTTTTTAGAAACAAGTTCAAGTAATAGTGCAAGTACAAGTAAACCAGACATTCATTTGCCCAAGTTTGTATCCACACATACTTGCCATGTTAATGCATGAGAAGACAAAACTTATTTGGAATCCTCTTCATGCTAACTCCTCCATATTTGGAATGCTCTTCATGCAAAAGAATTGCTGCATGACATGTTTAAAACCATAAGGTTCAGATGAAATTTTGATGCATTGTATGAATATTTAGTTTAAGATAATAAAATTTGAAAGTCGTTCTTATTTCTTGAACTTTGTGTCCACACAAACTATGACATGTAAAATGAAACATAGGGAGTGATGATCTTTCCCCTGTTTCACATACAGAGTTTCCTTATGTTCTTACTGAATTTTCTTTGTTCCTGATTTTGTTTTGCTTCTTTATTTTTAAATTTGATCTTTGGATGGAAGTGATGGATCTGTGCCTTTTAATTTCACTTCAAATATTGGAAATTGGACTAAAAAGCAAGCCAATCCTAATTAATATTTTAAGGCTTCTCATTCATTAATGTTGTTAAGAGATTAGTTGAAGTTGAATGACCTGATATTATTTCTTGTGTTGATATCATCTCATTTGTTGTAATAGATTCAATTCTGGTTATAGTGAGTGAAAAACTTAACAAAAATTACGAGCTTCTTGGATAACCATTATTAGAACTGAAAAAAGCATATTCGAATGAACAAATTAACATTTTTGTTTTCTTCAATTCCTGTCATTCTTATTTCTCTCTCTCTCTCTCTTCTCTTTTACAATTTCATTTTACCCTTTTGTGAGTCTCAAATTTCATCAACTTCTTCCTCTGATTAACATTTTTGAACTTGCTTTATTTTTCTATCTTGGTGTTTATTTTAGCTCTTTGTGTTGGTGAATTTTTACAGCAATTTCTTTGTTTGTAACAATCAATTTTTTGGGTTGCTTCTTCTTTTACTCAATGTTTTGCATACATATCAATTATTTTCTGATTTTTTTCAGAAAAAGTTGTATAAACCAAGTTAAACATGGTGAATTCTTAAGAAGATCATACAATAAAGGTGATGTGTGCAGATTAAGAATATGATGCAAACAACATTAATAACAAGACGAGGAAAAGCTACAACAGATAAAGAAGATGAGGTAAAATCTTTTGTAACACAGTAAGATAGAACTTTTTGAATTGAAGTTTCTTCCACCTCACTGTTTGTTGTATCTGGGAGCCTCTAGTATGTCTTATAACACATTCCTTAGGAACTCTTACCACTGTTACTTGTCATTACGGCATATGAATATGTAGTTAATATCTTGATCAAGTTTTTAAGTTGAAGCCTAAGGTGATTACTTGATTTACGAAGCATTGTCTTTGAATGTTGATACAATAATTAATAGGATCAAATTTAATTTAATATGCATAATTACATGGTTTTAAATAATCTATGCTCAGTTTATCTCTTTCATTGTGCGAGACATTAGATATTGTGCCTTAGGAATATGATGATAGAAATTAATAAAGAATGTGAACTGATCATCTGAAATCTTTATAGGTTTCACATTAATAGTGAACTGGCCCTAGCTTACTATCACAGAACAATACTTATTGAATTATTTTTAACTTTAAAAGGGTATAAATATAGCACCAAACAACATAATATTCTATTCCTTCACAGACTATGTTATATCTATCTGCATATCAAAATTCCTAATAACTGGCCATTTAATGAACCAACTAAACCAAGACTAGAAAAGAAAGAGATGAGTTTAACTAAAATCTATATGCTTCAACTGTGGTGATACTTGTGACCTTAACTAAAATGGCATTGTTAGTAGCAACAATACCTATGTTGGTTCTTTGAATGTTCAAGGGTCTGTTAATGATGAAAATACCCTAGCTTCCGTAAGAGTTAATCAGCCTGATTCTGTTTCTAAGATTCTCAAAGAAGTTCCTGGAAATAACAAGTGCTCTGGTCCACATGCATTTATATTTGAGACTATGAGTATTTTCATTACTTTCATGACAATGCACTATTCATTATGGAAGGTTAGTAGCTATTGGATCTTTTTTGGAAATGTATTTTGAAGTATAACTTGTTTTCAATTGCTACCCCCAGAATGTAACAAAATGAAAGATCTATGGGCTTGTTGAGTTGATTGATATTTGAGATACTTATCATTTGCAGGTAAGGTCCATTTTATTAGATGTCAGGGCTTGAGAGCCTACCATCTTGGATCTATTTCGTACATTGGGTAATTCTTATTGTAACTCGATGTGGGAGGAGCTGCTTCAACTTCTAAGTGACGGGTATGTACCCTTAGTTGATAATATATACAAGAAAGTCATTCTTGCATGGGTATAAATTTCTATTGATCTTGTATCTTTATTGATATTTGGGTTCATATTTAATATGAAAGGTCCTCTCCCAGCCAAGAAAAAACGAACTGTTGAGAGATATCAAAGATCACAAAATTCCAACTTAACACTTCCCAGGATTATTTCCACGCTTCTATTCCTTCTTCAATTGAACTAGTTAATAAACAATCTATTTTTCCATTACTATTTGACATTCTACCTGGGTCAGCCTATCTATTCAGTACACATTGTCGGATAGAAAATATTTCCATGTGTCATGATGATATAACATGCATTTAGCTCAAATATTTTTAGAAATTATGTTCTGTTTGTGTTAGCTAGCTCATGCATGTTCTGTTGGTGTTAGCTCATGTAAAACGATTAATTCATTCAGATTAACAAATGTTGATACCATTCAATCTGCTTCCAAGCCAAGCCCCAAAGATGCCTTTCATGAAAAACAGAAGTATATTTTGGCAAAGGTATACTTTCTTGCATGTTTTAAGGGCTTTCCTTCTCCATGTTATACATTTTATCCCTTGTGCTAAGCTTGATCATCCATCAACACATTCTTATCAGTTTTTATTACTTCAATTGTAAATGTAAAATTTAATATATTTAATACCAATCTTCTTATTTCTTTTGTAGTTACCGAATCTTGTATCTTTCTTATTAGCCACCATTTTACTTGTGTGTTATCTGTCCTTATAATAAATTTGTTATATACAATGTATGGTTCAAATGTTAGTAAACATTTATACACTGAATATCATTCTTTCCTATTTATTTTCCATCTTATTTTTGTATTGGTAAATGTTCCTGAATAATATCTACAATTATGTTCTATTTCTTCTTTATCATATCTATATTTTAAGACTCCTCTATAACTCTTTTCACTGGCATCTGATTCTACTATATAAGTAAATTTTTTGTTTTCGTCAGGAAAAAAATAGTTTTGGTAGGTTCTTACATAATAGTTTTATTTTTTGTATTTGTGTTTGGTCTTTTTTATCAAACTAGTATTCTACATCTTTTTTTAATTTTTGTTGTAATAGTTTTAAATTCTCTGCTAATTTTGGTATGTATTCTCTTACTTGGTTTACTAGTCCTAGAAATGATTGTAATTTCTTTTTTGTATCCAATTGTTCATTTGAGTTAATTATTTTTTGTACTATGTGTGTTTGCATTTTCGTTCCATTTTTATCTATTTGTATTCCTAAGAATTCTATTTGCTTTTTCATTATGTCTGCTTTAACAGTGTGTCTTCCCACTTACTATGAAAGAACTATTTAAACAGTGTGTCTTTTCTGGTTTATAGCATCATAAATAGTTGACAGGTTGTGACAACAGAAACTTATGTTTCTTTTCTCTCTAATCTGATCCCAGGCAGACGAGCAAGTGAATTCTCCATTTGCATTGGGCTTCCAGATTGGTTGATCAGAAACCATGGGCTGGTAGTGAATTTGAGTCGCAAGAATGGTCACAACAAGATCCGAAGGTGCAGTTTTAATGATCTTTTCGATATCCAGGTTCCATTGATCAAAAAAGCGTACACTTTGATGTTGTGTGGTGTTGAGTTTCCTCTTTTTCCATGCTTTGTTTTGTGTGACTGCTACCCTGATTACATGTCTGCATTAAACTATCTTGGGATTTTTCTCCTGCTTCCCCTATTCTTTGGCCTGAAGTGGAACTATGAAATTCTGAAAGTTTTTTGGCCGTTAAATTTTGATTTGTAAAATGTAATCTGAAACCTGCAATTTGGTACTGTAATATGCAATATGCAATCTGGAATCTGGAACCTGGAACTGTAATCTGCAGCAATTTGCAATCTGGAACTTCTTGCCTCTTCTATAACTGCTGCAATATGATTTGTTGTACATTTTAAATATGTAAGGAAATGGAGGTGATCAAATTTGAAGGGTCGCCACAAGTCAATTTGATCTCATTGAAGTGGATGATGAAGAGTTTTTGAACTATTGTAAAACTTTGAATACATTATGTTTGATTTTGTGAAATATATTCATTTCTAGAATATATTGAACTATTGTAAGAGTACTTTTTAAACTATTGTGTACACATATTTAGAATATTGCTTTATAAGTATGTGTATGTACACAAGACATGACACTATCTTTTGAAGTTTTTTGCAAATCTATATATTTAAATTACTTATTAGCCAATTTGAAGATTGAGATTATTTATTGCAAAACAATATTGGTGTTTTTTAATCAGAAATTTTGGCATATAAATATTTTATAGCCAAAATAATATAACCACACTTAAAAGTGTAGCCATAGAACTGTAAATTGTGGTATGCACATGGGCAAGGACTACACTTCAAAGTGTTGTCATACATTAGAAAGAAAAGGAAACACTTTAAAATCGTGGGCAATGAGTAAGCAAAGGCCACGCTTGAAAGTGTAGTTGTATGAGATAAAAATGTTGCTATTGGAGGTACTGAAAAGCGTGGCCTTTTTGCCTTTTAGGCTACGTTTTTAAAGTGTAGCTGACTAGGCAACACTGAAAAACGCTAAGGTTACGCCTCTTTCAGCCACCCCTAGAAAAGTATGGCTTAAAGTCAAAAAGTGTGACCTTTTATCAAAGGCCACACTTTTTCATAGTTTAGGCCACACTTTTCTAGGGTGGTTGTAGACATAAAATGTTGTAGTGGAATGACAAGCTTATGGATAAGGAAGGTCCCCATGGGTATACTTGGGTGAAGGAAATTGAAGTATTTTAGTAAGAAAATGTGTATAAATTGGGTTAGCCCTTTGAATGTGATGAATATGCCTGAGTTTGAGGTGTTCTGCTGATGAAAAGGTTGACTTCATAGTGATAGTCAAGGATGACAGAGCGTAATGGTAATAAGAGTCGTGATGGATTGTGACGGGATGAAATTATATAATAAGATTGTTGGTTAAGAGAATTTTGTATAGTAATTACGACTTGCGAGTAGCTAAGGTTGTGGTTTTCTAATATTTAGTGAGTAATGTGGTTGTATGGAAAATTATAAGAGATGGTAGGACACCACTCGAATAGAATGGTAAAGAGCTAGAGCTATAATGAAGGAAAATATAGTAGAATGTAGTACAACCTTTAGAGAGAGGCGAAAGTAAGAATATTTTATTGTATTCTTAAGACTAAAGAGGAAGGAGTCTTAGTACCTATTTATGGAGAGTTCACTAGCCGTGAGATATGTTTTTCCCGAGTATTAGAATAAGGCGATTGTAGACTAGTTTAGAGAAGATGGAATAGATCCATCACTTTCAAGTGTCAGTTTTGGACCTAAGGGGGAGATGCTAAGATGAGAAACCAAGTCAAGTATTGAAAATTAGATATTGATTTCTTCAGAAAGAGTTAAAGTGATGTATGGTTAAAAACTATTGAAAAAGACTTGAGAAAGGATTGTGCATACATTAGCTTGAGTGTGATGATAAGTAATTTGGTTTTGTTTTTGAGTTTAGTAATAAGTACGATGGAAATTTTAGCGAAGGATATTGTAAGATAGATGGATATGCGATCAATGATAAGCAAGGACCCATGAATTCATAAAAATCTTCAAGGTATAAGCTAATGTTGATAGATAAGGGGATTGTGTTATATGGTGGAAAATACAATTCAGATTTTTCATTGTGAGTCTAGATTCGTGGTGATGTATTTTGTCAAGGTATGAGTTGGCAAGGTGAGAAATGATCAATTGTATCCGGTATTGAGCATTTGAAAGGATTTACACATGGGGTGAGTCATAAGTTTACTACTATTGATTGTTAAGTACCTTAGAAAGGCTTCATTTTTAAAAGTGTTGGTTTATAATACGGTAAAAGATTGGAGTTTATGATGGTTGTTAGTGTTGTGAGTATGATTCACTAGCTACGATCTAGTGTGTTCTCACTTTTGTGGGTGAATCCCTAGTGGTGGATCAGGGGTACCAAATTCTGCAATGTTCTCTTGGTTGAGTGGGAAAATTGGAAAGATTTGGTTATTTCGAATAACATAATTGGTGTTGTCTTGGAATTGTTAAAGTATTTTAGGGGTTCTACATGTCCACCTTGCTTATGAGAATTTATAGATGAGCTACCATGCGTATTTGTGGTTGTCCGACAATCTTAATATTCCTCTGGTCGTCAAGGTCAGGTATCGATTATGTGTGGTTGAATATGTGGGACAAGTATCTTAATCTAAGCTTCTAGCATCCCAGAGTCGACAGAAAAAGTATGTGGGACAAGTATCCCTAGTTATTCGACGATTCCTATACTACTCTATTCTTGCTTTAGCCCTTTGCTCATAATTTGTCACTCGAGAATGAGTGATGGGTAAATTGGTACCTATTGTAACGACATGTTCCCGTTGTTATTGAAAAGTCAATGAGGAAAGAATTTGGGTCAGAAAACTTCTCATAGTAACTTAAGATTTCCCAACCTAGTCTAGATTTGGATGAAATTGGAGTCTATGAGATCTAGGGAAATCTGGTAGCAATTGATTGATCCAATTAAGAATTTTATCACATGAGTAGATAGGTAAGACGTTAAGGAAATCGTACGACTTTACAGAATTGAATTCAGGTGAGTAGAACGCCTGAAACTGATCTTGGTGTGAACGGGTAGTTTCTGAGTGTCGTTGGTTGAAGGTGTGTTGTGAAATGGGATCTTGTATTTATTATTTTTTCTCACTGTTCCGTTCAAGCCATTATGGCGAGGATTTCTCCCGCCAGGGAGGGGCCGCTGTAGCGAGACAAATATGACTTAAGTTGGAAATAAAACCCTAAAAACGTTTTATTCTGCACTTTTTGACTTTGAGAGCTAGGAGACGACCCCAGATGAGTTCTTGACCATTTTTAACCATTTTTTAGGCTAAAGGTAAAGTTTTAACTCCCTGAATCCATTTTTCAATCCGTAGAACGTAATCTAATGGGTAATTATCGCTGGGGCCAAGTTTGATCTAAAATTTATGGTGGAAAAAAACCCTAATCTGGGTATGGGGACCAAGGGTTTGGTCTAGGGTTATTCAGTTTGTTATAATCTGGATAATTAGACCTTTAATTGCCGATCCTTGCGTATAAATTGTTGTTGTTAGACCACGAATAAGTGGGAAGAATCCGAAAAGGGAAGATTCAAGTTCCTTAGGGGATTCAAGCTTTGATTCGAGGTAGGTGATGGTTGTGGTTCTACGATTGAGTGGTATATGTTTGTTCTTGCTTCATTATGATACGTGTATGTATATAAATTGTCACGACCCGAGAGTATCCCCTAGTCGTAACATGGCGTATTCGACCCCGAAGGGGTCTTATACGAGCCACATAGTCATTCATTGCATTCAATAATGAAAATAGTGCGGAATAAAAAAAAACTTATTTACATCCACACATTTAAACTTCATTAAAACAACTTTAAAAACACACAGGCCCTTTACAATCAAAAGAAGTCTATTACATGAACAAAAGATCTTAAAAGTCTTATCCTCGAATCCATGAGGACATACCAAGTCTTGGAGGAAAGCAATCCAACACTTCAAACTAGCTAGGAGGGATCACTTGCCGGAACCTACAGTTATAGTAAAAATATGAAGAATATGGGTTAGTACACAAAATGTACTAAGTATGATGACCATGTAAAACATGCTTTAAAAGGGACATTTTGGTTAGAAATCATGCATTATGCCACTTTTTGGAGTACCATGAATAGTTGCATAAAAGACATACAATACAAGCATAAACATCAAGTAAGTCATAATATTACCTTTAAACAATTTCAACATGAAAACCTTTACCTTGGACCTTCACCTCAAGAAACCCTTATGCTATACCTCGTGCAATGTATGGATGGCGTCCCATACCATCATCCATACTAAGGCACCACATTTAGGTCACTTAAAGTAACTTATCATTCCTTTCTTTCACCTTTGGACCATATTCATACATAAGAGGTATATCATTAATTAAGACATGACAAGGGAAAAATAACTCGTAATATAACCCAAGTATAACATGCATCTCATATTAAACATTTGAGAGCCAACATTCTTTAATAACCTCATTTAGGCCACAATTGTATCACATACATTAGGATTTAGAGAAACTCACTATGACCCTCTCCAAGCCTACTCGTGCAATGTATAGGTAGCATCCCATACTACTACCTACACTTTGTAGAACCTATCAAGAAACCATAATGAAATCTCGCATGATGGGAAGTAAGCGTTTAACCGACATAGACCATGAGAGCTTGTCATGGAATCCGGTGTCATAAGTCCCCACACCGTAAAGAGGTGGTCTACTTGCCTAAGGAAGACCGATATATAGCTTAATGGATCCACTAGCTACCTATGCGGGCACATAGTTTATGGGATAAGGTAGACGATCATTGAAACTCATGCCTAACTATTGGGGGAGTTTCCATCTAACCAAATCCACTCGGTGCTTAGCCAACATTCCCATAGAATAGTTGTTACATTGACATTATCACATATGAGAGGTGCCATTGGTCTACCAACTCCAAATTACATTTATTAACACGTGAAAGGGTGCTTTAAGCCTATCGTTTCAAGGTTCATTTAGGAAAGCTGATTAACTCCTCTTGAAAGGGTGCCATGGGCCTACCGGTTCAAGTCTCATCATTAACCTTCATGGAAAGGTGCCATAGGCCTACCGATTCCAAGGTTCATTATAAGCTCGTGTGGAAGGGTGCCACTAGCCTACCGATCCAAGGATTCAACAATCAATAATATAATCATTTATACAAGAAAATGATGCATAAGCCCTACCAATTCAAGGTATACTTTATATTGAAGAATCCTTCATATTCTATCATCAACATTCATGAGTGTCAAATTGAGAAATAATCTTTCAATAGCAACACCTTTACGTTCATAACATGATCACATTATCTTCATTGAATTCTCATTCATATAATGTCATGATAACACTCCAATTTCTCATACTATGCCTTTAAGGCCCTAAGCCTCACATACCCATTCACCAACAATACACCATAAAATAAGCATGGGTAATGACATACTTCAACAATCTAAAGACCTTTAAACAAGTTTGATTCATATACATTCATTATCTAGCAACCCACTTCATAAAGGCATAAACTAGGAATAAAGAGAAATCATGGGTTCATGGAGTATTTTCATCTTAAATCGTCAATACAACAACAATATAACCATAAAGTACCATTAGAAACCTTTTAAAATTATTTGGTGGAAGAACCCATGAGATTGAGTGAAAACCTAGATTTTTCATACTTTGAAATAACTTTGGATTTGGCTCCTTGAATAGAAATTTAGACAAGGATCAAGACCACCATACCTTTGCTATGATCTCCCACGAAATTTGATGAAGAAAGCCTTGAATCCAAAGCCCTAGCTCCCACTTCTTCTTATTCTTAATGGAGGATTGTAGAGAGGAAATGTTTTAGGGAATGGGAATTGAACTAATGGTATCTAGGAAATAATATAAGTCCTTTGGAAGAATGGTCCAACACTTAGAAAAAAAATGAGGCGGGTGAACAGTAACCACGCCTACTGGAAATTGCATTTTTCTGCCGAACAGATTTTACGAAAATGGGCATAACTTCTTCGTCCGAACTCCGAATGAGATGAAACGAAGTGCGTTAGGTAGCTAACTCAAAGGGATTTACATGGATATATTATTAGCCACCCAAATAATTTGTGTGCTAGGATATATGACCCTCCAAAGTAGACCCTCGAAAAAGGCTTCACTTGGAAATTTCGGATTTTGATACGGTTGCTCTAAAATTTGGGTTAGACCCATTTCCCACTCAATTTGACCCCCTAAACAAGAATATGAAGTCGGATTTTTGAAAAATAAAACGGATCTTTTTATATACAGCTAAACAAGTTTCC
Organism: Solanum commersonii; assembly: GCA_029007595.1. Classification (NCBI taxonomy): domain Eukaryota; kingdom Viridiplantae; phylum Streptophyta; class Magnoliopsida; order Solanales; family Solanaceae; genus Solanum; species Solanum commersonii. The sequence goes on along the minus strand of JAJTWQ010000263.1, from coordinate 18,034 downwards.
GGGTCGTTACATAAATGTTGCATTATTGATCACACTTATTGTAAATAAAATAGATGAATGATGGTTACCATGAAATCACTACTTAAATGTATGATCTTGAGGATATACTTGTGATTGTTATTGTGGTGTGTTGAATGTATCGGTTGCCACGTTCTGGCATAACTATCTTGGATCGGTTACCATGTTCCAGCATAACTAACTTGGATCGGTTGCCACGTTTCGGCATAATTATGGGATCGATTGCCACGTTCGTGCATAGTTATTAGATCGGGTACCACATTGTGGCATGCTAACTGTTTGGGTACGGGTTCCATGAGAGGACCATTGAATTGGGTTCCGTGAGAGGACCATTGAAATGTGTTGGGTATCTACTTGTGATGGGTTTGTTCATATCTAATTATGATTGATATTGGAAAACGGTATGTTGCTATAAATTGATATAACTGTGATATGTGAGATTCGTGAAGTTGTTCATTATTCATATATGTTGAAGATATTTTATATGTTCGATATGTGCATGTGATTATATTGTTGTATTGACTAATGTATGTTACACTTATTGGGATAGCTGTGTGATCCTACCGTTACACTGTGGTTGTGTACTAATATTGCACTTGCACTTTCTTTGTTGAGTACAAGGTATCTCTAGGTGGCTATTGATAGACCTCAGCTAGGTGACTATTAGATTGACCGGATTCAAGCGTGAACCAATTCTTTCAGGCTGCCATGGATCTTTCTTGTTTAAGTCCACTCTTTTCGGACTAAGACTAATTGTTTAAGGTGTTGTTTAGTTTTGGGGTTGCACCCCTTGTCCTTAGACTTGTCGTTAGTAGAGTTTTGGTACATTGACTTTCAGATTGTAGGGGTTGAATTTCTGCATTAGTTTTGTTAGTTGTTTGTTAAAACCATGGAGTTGATAGGGACTCCATTTTTATAGTCATTTAAACCTACTTCCGCATCATTAAATGCCTTAGTTTTCATTAAATTTGTTTGTTTGTGTTGTAGTAATGGTTCTCTTACACCAGAGGGTTTGAGTGGGTGCCAATCACGATGGTTTGGATCGTGACAACAACAATAACTATGTGATAACTAATATGAAACCAATGATGATGTTTGTTAAAAGAGCTAAACAAATTACTCTCTTGCTTGCCACAATTAGTATATTATTTTGATTGTTTTTTCTTAGGTACAAACATTTTATATGGATTGAGGTATACATATTATTGTCTCTGTTGAAGAATATTACTTAATTATTTTCCAGTAGATAATGAATAAAACACAGATACAAAGGCTGGAAAAAAAGCTCATCAAAAAAGCTTGGTTTATTATCAGTTCCTTCCAAAACTCTCCAAGTAAAAGTTTTTACCTATTTCTTCACTTCAATCTAGGGAATATTAATGATTATTGTGAGACAATGAGGAAAAACATTTATCATACTAACAATTTTAGGGTCATTTTTAACATATACATGATGCGACATACTATAATAAAAAAAGATTGATGAAGGTTCATAAGAAAGAATCCTAAGGTCCTCCATTTGAATTTAGATAATTATATTCTTATATGGACGTGATGTTCCACTTTACTTGAGAGTGTTGTTGTTCGAGGCTTTTTGGTCTCTTCTTAATGTCTGATGTATTTTTTTAGGATAGTAACTTTTTTAATGTTTGATGTTTCTCTTTATAACTTCTTGGAATTTAGAAAAATTCATTAATTCTAACCAACTCTTTCAATGGAGATTTTCTTAGACTTCTTTCTTATACTTAAAATCTATCTATGACTCATAATTTTAGTATAACAAAAACAAAAATTAATGGTCCTCTCATGGAACCAAAAAATTAAGATTTTAGTGGAACGCTTTGCCTTAAGATAAAATGTTCTTCACAATGTATTGTATGTATTGAAAATACTAATATTATCGAATGATCATATGTAAGCTTAGTAAAATAGTTCAATCCCGTGCGAAGCACATGTAATTTACCTAGTATATATATATAGAGCAGAGTCACGGGTAGTTTGTAATCATAAAATCCTAACATTTCACCATAGCAACGTTGAATTTTATCATATAAAATTTGCCAAAAGAACATCAACTGAAAATAAACAAATGAATTGACTCCCTGCAATTATGTAATCCTAGCCTTAAATCATTCTCCAAGTTCTTGATTTCCAATTTAAGAAAGGAACACACTTTCAAATATTAAACATTGAAATACTAAGTAGGTGTTTCGTCAGGCGATATCGTATTATGATATCAAATCGTGAGATGGAACCAACGTTTGGACATGTGATTTTACGCTGATTCCATCTCATGATTTCATATCATGAGATGTGATTCCATATTCTCCAAAAACCATGATATGGGAATATTGAACAACGTTTTAACATTATTTCATTACAGCTAGACCAAGAAAAAATCACTCTCAAAACCAAAACATAGGAAAAGGAGTGAAAGTCACCTGCTATAAGGAAGTGAACGTGACTATTGCGATCAAGAGTCTATTTTCGAACAAGGACGAACTCGAACAAGCTTGAAAGTTGAGTTTCAATTGAGATCGAAAGAGAATACAAAAGATAATTTTTGAGAATAAAAGACAGTGATTTAAGGTGCTATGGGGGCGGAAAAAGCTTCCTGACAGAAGTTCCAATGAAAGATGGAGAAAAGGTTTATAGCTATTGCTTGACAATGAATGAAGCCCTATTGTATTAAGATCAAAATAGTTCTAAAGAGTAAAAATTTGGGCTTAAAATGAACGATTTTCACTTGATGAGCTGATTTGGTGGTTGGACTAAAAATGCCCGAGACTTATTTGGGCTTTGGACGAATTTTCTTGGCCCTTTTTGTTTCTGCCTTATAAATTTTTTTGGGCTTCTACATTAGTAACTAATACTATATATATTATATGATGACAATTAATAATTGATAAAAACAAAAATATCAATATTACGACTTAACACTAATATAAAATATAGATACAAAAATATGGATTTATAATTAATTCAATAAATATGAAACTTGAATTAAGATGACGATAATCGATTATTTAAGAAAATAAGTGTAAAAGAGATAGTAAAATTTAAATAATAAAATATACAATTTTAGTAGTAATTATATAATTGTGACATAACGATAACAATAGTAATGGTAAATAGTCGTTGTGCTAAGAATAGTTGTGAAAAAAAGATAATTTTATACAATTTATATGGTAAATTGTCCACCAGAAAGAAAAAATAAAATAAATGGTTGGTCTTACGCAAGGAGAGGTGAAAGAAGCCTCAAAACAATAAACTAGGATCCATTACCCCCATCAAAGTTTTATAAGCCATAAGCTATAAGTCATACAGCTAGGATCTTTGTCTTCTTCATGACTCATTGAATAACACAAATTTATTCTTCTGTTGCAATAAATATTTGACATATGCAAAATCATAAACATAAATATTTCTCTCAACATAGAGAACACGACGATCAAAGAAGATGATCGTTCTAACAATGGTGGCCGGAGTGATGCCAACTTTACATAACAGTCCATAAAATACCCATAAAGATTTGTACAAAATGATTTAGTGCCACTTGTTTGTTCCTTTTTCTCATTGAGATTGAAACAAGGTCTATGGATGGTTTTTCTGTGTGAATGAAACAACTACTTTTCTTACTTAAGTTGCAATGGTTAGCAAAGATAAGGCAATTAAGAAAAAATGGATAGCCATTGTAGAAATCATGCACATTAAAGATCACCAACGACAACTATACATCTCCAGCAAACGGGTTCTGAAATTTCAACAGAAGAAAAGTAAAATTAGTAAAAAATGTAAGAAGTTGATTATTGCCATCAACTCATGTTGTAATGAAATATCATCTCTCCCTATTCAAGTATACAATACTTGGACATTCCAATCACCGTCATGGAATACTAAAGATGAAAAAAAGGTTTACAAGGTGAAAGATATGAATTTACAAACTTGTTCTATTGAATCAGCTTTAGTGAAGAACCTGAATATTTTATAAAAGTTTATAAATCAAACAAGATATAGCTTCAAAACATCAAATTAAGATTTAAAGAATACAGAAAGGCTATCTCAACAATACAATACTTAACACTTGGAAACTAAAGTTTTGTTTTGGGTTGGTGGTTGAGTGGATGAAAACACTCATGGCTTTCTTTCTGAAGCTATAGCATAAGGTAATTAAGAAACTAAAACAACCATACTATTTGGGGAAAACTATTTTAAAATGAATAGACCTACGAGAAGCAAATTTTGGAACAGTTAGGAAGCACAAGGATTATCGATGTCATGGAATAGTGAATTTAGTGTACAATCATCGTAAGGGTATTTTAGAAAAAATTCATTTGCTTAATGGGATAAGCCTATGAAAATGTCTACAACACCTATACACTTGCAATAAGAATGATTTAGAAATAGGTTTTATTGAAAACCAAAATAAAACAACGGCTTACCAGCATCATATTTAGTAGTCCATCAAGTGAAAGCTAATCAGTTGACTCCTGTAGGTAAAATCACTATAGTGAAATAGAAATAACCCTGATGGTCAGTAGTTGTTTGCTCTATAGCTAAAGAGAGTAAAATTGATGTGAGTTTTACACTCTATTTGGATAATTATTACCTATTGTATCATTACTATACCTATAATGTTTGTTTTGATTGTTACTTCAAATGTATTGTATTGTATTATAAAATTTCGTTGTCACGTAATAATGAAAACCTCCATTTTATGGAACAATCAGATTGGTGTGTTTCCATTGTTACTTAATTTGTTTTTCCAATTATATCTTTACACAATATTTCATAATACTATTTTACCCTTTACCTTATACTATTTAATTCTAGTCAAACCTACTACCCTAGAATAATTAAAGCTATGTTAGTAAATTTATAAATTACAATACAATACAATACAGTCAAACCAAACAATAAAAATGTTACTAAACAACAACAAACAATACAGTTTAACCAAACATTGTATCTACTATACAATACAGTACGATAGAGTACAATACAATACAATACATTATGAAACAATGTGTAACAATGATCCAAGCAGAGTGTTGAGAACTTAAGATCACCCCTTACAAAAATAGTTAAAAATAAAAGAAAACAAAAACAATAAGAAAATGGGACATAAAATATCTCAAAACCAGGAAAGAAAGTTATAAATCTATTGGTCATTATAACTAATGTATAACGGTTATAGAAGGTAACATAACATGCCTAATTATATCTTCCAAGTGTACACGAATTTCAAGGAGTGGAGAAGAATAACTTATCTATTCACCATAATTTCTCAAAGAGGGGAGAAGAATATATCACTCATGAGATGTGTATGTCAGCTTTGTAATCAAGGGTTAAATAGAAAACAATCTTCACGATAAATTAATCAAATCAAGCTAGCCAGAACATGTCAAAAATTTCGATCTAAACTAGGAAACATGTTAACACATTAAATCTTCTTCATCTAACTAGACAAATTTTGGAAATATATTTGACACTCCAAAATAACTCTAATCTTAACTTTCAGATTTAGATAAAAAATTTATGCTTCTCAAAGTTTATATATTTCCCTGGGGTGTTACATTTTGCAAGCTGGCAAGTCAAAAAATGAAATTCTCCATAAATGTGTCATGTCCCAACAAATGCAAGTAAAACATTATAAAGCATTTCACCTATACATCAATAGTTGAGACAACCATTAAAGAATCGTTAACACATTTTTACATTTTAACATAATTATCTTCTTCTAACACCCTTCAACCAAACAAATGAAAATAAAGAAAAATAAAAGTTTCTACTACAAAAAGCCCATCAGAAACTACTTCATGGATAGGTAACCGCTTGTACAAGCACATTTTATTTCATCAATCTATAGATATTCTCATATGATTATGTCTAATGCTCACTGAAATTATATGTTTCCTCATGGACAAGATCAAACTTTGCCATCTTTTTCACTACATGTGTGCAATTTGAGTCACTACAATCTACATGATTTCATTCTTCTCAAAACTTGATTTAACATGCAAGTAAACTAATAGGCAACAAGTCAGCATTCTTGCCTCTGAAATGGTCAGATTAACCTTATCTGGGATTTCCTTGATACCTAAGGTTTCATTTATGTACTTAAAAGTTGGGGGAAAATATGCCATCTAATAATTGCTCTTGAAAAGGAGTTTTGTAAAAACAAATTTCACTATATTTAATCATCAACATGACTCAATTGATAGAACCCTGAGCAAAAAAGGAAATAATCTTCATTGAATTTATGGCGATAAAATGAATGACAAATCTAACCGTTTCATCGGATTTATGTTTTTCTTGGATGGTTATCTATTGAATAATTAATGATTTTTTCAAGTTCAAAATAATTAATTAATTAGTTAAGAGAAAAACATCGAAGAAAAAATAGATCACATAAAATGAGGGGGTGCATGTGGATGTGATTAAGTACAGAATTATTTTCTTGAGGTAATCAGAAATCATTGTTTTCCAGAAAAGTGTCATGCCACTAGCGCCTTTAACGACAACGATTAGCTGATTTTTCATAATATGTATTTTGCAACAGATTTTAAAGATTGATGGTTGTTCTCCACAAATGATTTTATTTATTCGATGGTATACATATTCAAGGATAGGGTTTAAACTAAAAATGTATGTGTAGACATCAAAATTTTGTTGAATTTAAGATGCGCCTCTACAAGACTAGCTCAATTCACGTTCTTCAAGCCCAGAGGTGAGTTAGAGGTTGTTGGAGGCTAATCTACCTTGAATCCTAGCCCACACAATAAAAAAAGGGTTTAGGGTGGAGTAGCCTCCAACAATCCCTAATGGACCTTTGGATATGACGATCATGGTTTGGGCTAGTCTTGTAGAGGCCCATCTTAAATACAACATTATTTTGATGTTCACACATACATTTTCAGTTTCAACCCTATCCTTGAACTTGTATAATATCTAATTATAGAATCATAGGCGGTGAACAACAATCAATCTATATAATCTATAGCAAAGCACACATGATGAAAAAATAGCTAATAATTGTTGTTGAATGCACTATTGCCATGGGACCTTTTCAAAAAATAGCCATCTCCGATTACTTCAAGAAAATGATTCGATACTTAAGTCACATCCAGACACACCCTTTCATTTCATCTCATCTATGTTTGCTTGAATCATTTTCTCTTTACTTAAAAAAATCATTAATTAATCAAGAGAAAGTGATCCAACAGAAATAGATAAGAAGAAATGAATTGATTTGTAATTTATTTTATCACTGTCAATGCAATGAAACTTATTTTCTTTTTGGTTCGGTGTTCTATTGGAATTGAGTCGTGTTAATGATTAATTTTAGTGAAATTTATTTTTATTTCTTTCCTTTTCAAGGGGGATTATTAGATGACATATATACCCATACTTTTAAGTAAATAAATGAAGACTTTATATGAAGGCAAGCCTGAATAAGGTTAACCTAACCATTTCGGAGGCAAGGATGAAGACATGATGCCTAATATTTTACTTGCATGTTGAATCATGTTTTGAGAAGCATGGAATAATGTATATTGTAGTAAGTTAAATCGAATACATGTGGTGGTAAAGATGAAAGAATTTGATTTTCTTCATGGAGAAACATACAATTTTAGTTAGAATTAGTCATCATCATATGAAGATATCTATTATTGATAAAATAAAAGTGCTTGTAGAAGAGGCTTCTAAACCATGAAGTAGTTTCTAATGGGCTTTTTGTAGTAGAAACCTATATCTTCTCTTTGTTTTCTTATGTCAGGTTGAGGGGTATCAGAAGAAGATAACTATTTTAAAATGAAAAAATGTGTTTATGATTCTTTAATTATTATCTCAACCATTGATGTATAGGTGAAATATTTAAAATGTTCTATTTGCATTTGTTGGGACACGATAAATTTTATGGAGACTTCCATTTTTTGACTTGCCAGATTGTTGAATTTAACACCCAAGGGAAAATATAAACTTTAAGAAGTATTAATTTCTGATCTTAAATCTGAAAGTTAATATTAGAGTTATTTTCGAGTATCAAATACATTTTCAATACTTTCTATTTGGATGGAGAAGATTGGATGTCTTAACACATTTCCTAGCTTACATTTTTCAGCATGTTCTGGCTAGCATGATTTGGTTAATTTATTATGAAGGTTGTTATTTAACCCTTAAATTATAAAGAAGACATACACATCTCATGAGTGTTGTATTCTTTTCCCCTCTTTGAGCAAATATGGTGAACAAACAACTTATTTTTCTCCCCTTTTGTTTTTTGAATCAAATTACTTTCTAGAACATTCCTATTGTTGGAGTATATGTGTTGTAGACATTTTCTTATGTCATTGAGAGAAAGAGAATTTTCCAAAATACTTTTATGATTTCCCCAACTCTCTGTAAGAGGATCCTCTTGAACTAAATTATAGACAAAGCACTTTTAGGAGGATATCAACGTGTTCAAAGTTGCAATTAGTGAAGTGGGGGGGGGGGTACCATAGTGGTTTCTCCTCTCTTGTTTGGAGATAATTCTTTTGTGTTCGTTGATGCAAATGAGATCCAACTAGACTTCCTTGAGTAAGTCTTGATTTGGTTCCAGGTGGTGTTAGGGCATATAATTAACCACAGAAAACGTAAAATCATACCCATTGATGCAGTGATTAATACTTCCATGCTTTCCCATATTTTTTAATGTAGGGTAGAGGTCTCCCTTCTACCTACCTTGGTTTACCTTAGGTGATTCAAACAAGGATCTTGGTATTGGAACCCAATTATTTTGAGGGTACAAAAGAGGTTAGCAAGTTGACAAAAAAGGTACTAATCCAAATAAGGCAAGTGCTTATTAAAAGCACATTATCGATTATCCTTACTTATGTATGTCATTGTTTAAGGCACCTATCACTATTATTGGTAAACTAGAAATATTGCAAAGAAATTTCCTTTTGGATGTAGTGGATAGGACAAATGAGAAAAACTTAGTTCGTTGGGAGACTATGACATCTTCTAAGAAGAAGGGAGGGATAAGGGCCAAGACTTTATGGTTTTAAAAAAGTAATTTGGGTAAATAATTGTAGAGATTTATGGTAGAGGAAGAAGAATCTTTATGGATGGGGGTGATTATGGATAAATATGGTGTAATCGAAGGGGGATGGAGAACAAATGGGATCACAATGTCTTTTGGGTGTGGTGTGTGGAAGAATATAATTAAAGGGTGGGATGCATTCTTTAATAACATTTTTTTTAAGTCCAGGGATGGGAGTAGAGTTAGATTCTGCAGGAAAAACTGGTGTGGAGGAATGGTGCTAAAGGATGATTTTTTTGTGTTGTATAGAGTATCTTGCCAGAGGGAATCACCCATTTAGCACTGAGGGGACACAAAGAGATGGAATTTTTTGGGATATGAAGTTTAGGAGGTGATTCCCGGATTGACAGGTGACCGAGTTTCAAAGATTCCAAATTTACTCCAATAGCATGGGGAGCCAATTGACAAATGTGATCCCTTGAGTTGGGATCTGAAGAATAACAACTCGTTCTTAAACCTTAGCTAAGTACTTTTATGAGAATCTAGATGCTAATGGTTAGGACGGAGGTTAGCTTTCCACATACTTCGGTCTTTATTCCTATGGTGTCGGAGGAAGGTGTGTTGCTTTGTGTGGCTAGCTACTAGAGGGGTGATTTTGACGGTGGAAAATCCTAAAAAATATAGGGTGGTTTACATGATTTGGTGTTGGGTAAAACAACATTCTACATGTTGCAAGGCCCATGTTACTCATGGACAAACATGGAACATACTTGAAGAGTTTGGTTAAGAAATCAATTTGTGCCCTTTTTATATTTTGACATACAGTAAGAACTTGATCCTCTCATAACAAAAGAGGTGAACCACAGAAAAATTATTGTGGATTAAGCACCAAAACTTCTCAAAAGCTACCTTTTTCAAAAGTCCTAAGTTTTCAACATACCTTTCAAATATCCTTTAGTCCAACCCAAAGAGAGCCCTACTCTTTCCCTATTCAAGAAGCTCTAGTCAAGATCTCTATTGAGCCAGAAGAAAGCTCAAGGTCAACATCCAACTTTGTTCTTGTTTCATTAATGTATTTTTGTGATCAGTTAGCTCATACCAAGCATACTATGATAGAAATTCATCAAATATCAACTAATTAAATCAAATCATACAAAATGCAATACATATAATCCTATACATTCCACACATAATTAACAAACTAAGATTTTGGAAGAGATCGACATACAAATTAGCTGTAATACCTTAGAAATTTAAACTTTGAATGGAAAAGAGAAAAGGCTTCATTTGAGTACAAGTTCAGGTGTGTGGAAGGTTACAGTCTGTATAGGGTGTCACGGGCTGTACAACAAACTGTGGTGAAGGGTGAACTTTTGTATGATTCAAGGCAAGTTCCATGGAGGGGTTCATGGATCGTAAGAGGGCCACAACCCGTCACACCGCCCGTGAAGTTGAACCCTATTCCTATGAAGGTTCACAGACACTTGGACGGTCCGTGAAACTTCACACCGACCATGGAGCCGTTTGTGAAACAGACCCATCAGTTTTAAAGTTTTGCTCAACTTTGAAGAATCATATCTATTTGCACAAAATGTAGTAGGTGGTCCATGACCAATCAAATTAAAGGTCTTTGAGCCCTCTTTCAAACGCCACAAAGATTGCCTCAATCAAGTTTGGAGTAAAATGTTATGCCCGTTGTAGTGAAGGTTGTTGACTGGCTAGACGATCCATGAAGAGTTTCATTGACCATGAAGCTTTAAATTGTTCGTGAAGCCTCCATTTAAGGCAGCTTTTTAGTTTTAAAAGCTACGGTCGTTTTGATCTTTCCCCTATGCGTTCGGTACTTAAACTAAATCTTTTTAACCCCTATTCTAAGCCTAAAATGCGATGTTTTAAATCTAATTAAGGGCTTAAAAAGTGTTAGTCAACTCTTTTATGTTCATTAACACTTCAAGACATTATAACAAGGTTCTAAGAGGAGAAAAGCTATGGTTCAAGCACTCTTCAAGTTTCTTCGATTTTGCCAAGGAAATTTTTTCTTCTAAGTATGTAAGGATATCATATTGTTGGACTAGTTCATCCTCACACCCTACTTCTACTTTCAAATCAGTAAAAGATTAATCTAGGGCTCTATCCTTAGATTTGAGTATTCTTGAGATAATTTGATATTTAGTTCTAAGTTCTTGAGTTGTTGATTATTGGATTCTTGTTTCTAATCATTGAATTGTTATACATTGTGTATTGTAATTACTGAGTTGATTGTTCAAGTCAGTTTTTCAGCATAAACCATATCATTCAGGATTCATTGAATTCTTATTGAGAATCTTTTAAACAAAACATTATTGTTTAAACTCAGTTTTGAGGAAGTAAAAGGTATTTTGTGAAAGAGGATAAGGGAACTAAGTATTTCCCAAATGTTTCATTTTTACATGAACAAAAAGAGTAGACTTATTTTATTTTTTTTTAAAAAGTTAAAAGATTTTTCGAAATAATTAAGTACATAGTAGTTACCTCTTAAATAGGCCCCTTTTTGATAAATTATATCTACCCAGAACGTATATTTACATTAAGAAAAAAGAAACCTTTTTTTCTAAATAAAAAATGAGCTTCAGAGACATTTGGGAGAAGTTATATCTTTTGAGAGGATAGTTTGAGCAATTATATTAAAGAGGAGAAAGAGTAATGTTTATATACATTTGAGCAAGAATATATATTATTGGGAGTAGTATAGAGCACCGATATGGGTGATAGTTCAGACAACTCACATGCCCCATAAACCATGTCTTGCTAACATGGGTACAAGATCATACTTTTTAGCTGAATCCTTAGAGCCTTCAATAAAAGCTTAGTAGATCCAACTAGTTGAGAGTTTCTCTATCCAAGCACGATATATGAGAGTTCTGACAGCATGGAGAAGACGTTGTATCATCACTTAGCTCATAATGATGGTTGTTGGTTAGATAATCTCCAAATAGAGTAAAGGTGTATTTTTATATACAACTTATACTGTTAAAGTTCACAGATGAGAATGCATTTTTTAAAGTTAAATGGTTTCATTCTTTTAATTATTTACCTTCAGTTGAGTTTATTGTATACCTAATGCAGTCCTTAAATTCACTTATTTCACCTCGACTATATTACATACTCTCACATTCAAATGTAATGATATCATTCGACCTTCATCTTTTATGATGTAGATACAAGTATTTAGGATCATCAACAGGTTTTCCGTTGAGATCACTTTGCGCTTCAGATAGCTTTAGTGAGCCTACTTGGTTTTCGGAGGATTTCACATTTATTTTCCTTTTATTGTTGAGTTTTTGTGGGTCTTGTCCCAACATCTATCCTAGTATTAGAGGCTTCATAGATACTTAGATTTGAGGAGTTTCTCAGCACTTTCTTTCCTTTAAAGAATGTTTTGCAAATGAGTATTTTCAGACATTCAATTGAGTTATGTTGAGACAAATAATGTTTTAAACCTATTATCACTTGAGTAGTCTTTTGCAAAGTAGTCAGCTAGGCCAAGTGTTCGCTTGGGGATCAAAAATGATTCTCGAGTGCCGACCACGTCTAGGGTGTAGGCTCAGGGCATGACAATCTTGGTATCAGAGCATAGAGTTCAACAGTCCTAGGGTGTCTATGAATTTTTGGTTGTAGAGTCCTTCTTATCGGTGTAAAGTGCGCCACATCAATAATTAGGAGGCTACGACATTTAAGAAGATTTCACTTTCTTCTTACTCATGTCCGTGCAATAGAATTCAACTCTATCAAAGTTTCCTTTAACTTGTGCTTACGTGTGTTTTAAGATCATGCCTCCACGAAGAGTTGTTTAAGGACGTCCAATTAGGAAAATTACTAATCTTCAATGTCAGGAAGCTCCAATGCACTAGAAGGGCAACCCCCTTAAGGAGATGTGACGAATGTTGAGTTTAGGAATTCTATTCACATGCTAACTCAGGTTGTGGACAACCAGGGTTGTCAAGTAGAAGCAGGCGATCAAGATGTAATTGATACATCTAGAATCTGTGAGTTCTTGAAAATGAATCCCCCAGAGTTATTTGGGTCAAAGGTCACTGAGGATCTAGAGAACTTCGTGGAAGAGCTTCAAAAAGTGTTTGAGGTCATGAGTGTTGCTGATACAGAGTATGTGGAGTTAGCCTCATATCAACTTAAAGGTATTGTTAGGATATGGTTTGATCAGTGGAAGAAGAATATGACAAAGGGGGCACCACATTGAATTGGGCTGTGTTTTAGGATGCCTTCTTGGGGAGCTTCTTTCCTCTAAAGGGAAGTCAAAGTGAACGACTTCCTAAATCTAAAACAGGAAGCAATGAGTGTGCATGAGTACAGTCTCAAGTTTACTTAGCTATCCCGCTATGCACCGAAGATGGTAGCTCATATGAGGACCATAATGAGTTTGTTCATGTCCAGGCTATCCCACCTATCCAACAAAAAAGGTAAGGGAATTATGTTGATAGAGGAAATGGACATAGCTAACCTCATTTTTAATATGCACCCAGTTGAGGAGGATAAGTTAAAGGAATGGGAGGATTTTTGCAACAAGAAGGCTAAGACAACAAGTAATGAGACTGGCCAGCAAAAGACGAAGAATGGGCATCATTCATCTTTTCAGTAGAGGTCATCCGGACCTGCTACATGTTCAGCTAATGCACTTACACCAAGAAACATAAATGATTAGAGCAATCAGAGTTCTAAGAATTTTTGAGCTCTAGGTAGTAAGTCTCAAGGTAGTGTGGCATAGTGGTTTTGTAACACCCCAGATTCGAAAAAGGAAAAATTTCTGATTTTCATAGGTTGCAGGTGCCACTGACGAAGTCCACCTACGGATTGTCAATCAAATTACGGTCCGTCAGTCAACTCCGTCAATGGGCCAGTCGACTTTTATTTCTGACAGCCAAACAAAGACTGACAGGATGGACCATCAGTCGACTTACAACCCGTTAGTCAGACTGTTGATAGGCCAGTCAACTTTTAGTTTAGGGGTAATAGGGTCTTTTCCTTATTATTTTATCCCTAAACTACTTCATTTTAGTTAGTTTTTGCCTATTATTCTAGTAAGATTTTACCCTAAACCATTAATCTCTAGAATTCAGCAAGTTTAGAACAAAAGAGGATAAAGAGGTGCCAATTTTCCCCGAGAATGACCAATAAGTTCCTTCAAGTTCCAGCCCCGAAATCAAAAGATTTCTCCATGAAATTATTCAGCAGGTATGTGGGATTTCACCGGTGGATTCCTTTTATCCACTAGGTCTCTAGAATTCTGTCAGATTCTTGATTCGCTATATCTTGCTTAGACCTAGGGTTTCTAAAACCTTAGATATTAGTTGTCATTTAGCTGTTAGAGTATTCCTAATTAGATTATCATGTTTTCATGGAATCTTTGCTTTGTTCTTAGCATGAAACTCAGAACCCTAGTTTTGTAAACTCTCTTAGTTCATGAGTTACACATGCTTGGTCAGTTGAATATATAAACATGCTCTAGTTTAGTATTTCAATCACGATGTATCAAATACATATTTAGTTGGGAGTAGGCATAGAACCGAGTGGACTAGGGTTTCAGCGTACCATCATAGTTTGAGAACTACATCCCTCATAGGATAAGTCCCCTCTGTGGGCATCAATTTTAGTGATCATGCCACTCATGCATTTATACCCCTGGAAGGTATATCGGGCCCTTCGATGGGGTGTATACATCAGACACCACGGTTACCTCACGTGGTGGTTATACCGATTACTAGTAGCTCCCATAGTCAGACTCTAGTGCATTTGATCAGGTTTTCAGTTTATACTTCAGTATTTAGTCTCATCATGTTATGTACTTGGTGATTTCATTCAGTTCAGTTCTTTTCACTATATCTCAATATTTCCATCATGTTCCAATTATGTCAATGCTGAATTATGCTTTGTTATGCTTATATGTTTTGTTCATCTTTCAGCCTATCTTGCATGCTCAGTACTTTCCAAGTACTAACTCTGTGCTACATCTTTTCATGATGTAGATTGAGGTTCTCAGCATTCAGATCACGTGAAGATCGATTCCTGATCCACATTAAGCAGCTTCAGTGGTGAGTCCTCATACTTCGAGGACAATAGACATATTTTCAGATTTAGTCTTTTATTTCAGTTTCAGTTTTGCTAAGGTTAGCTAGGGACATATCCCAGCAACTCTAGTCATTTAAAGGCTTTTTCATACATAGTTTATATTCAGCGTTAGTTTTTGAGTGATTGTTTAGTTTTACTAAAGTCTTAGAATTTTTTTTATATTGAGACCATTATTGGGTATTCCCCCTCATTTAGTTATCTCATTATTTAGCTTCCGCATTATTTCATGTTTTATAGATATGCTCAGTTTTCTTATGATATGCTAGCTCAGGGTTAGCTTGTGATCACTTGTGATCCTAGGTCCCGTGTTTATGTCTAGGAGGTAGCCTCGGGGTGTGACAAACTTTGTATCAGAACATTATGTTCAAGAGTTCTAGGATGTCTGAAAGCCGCACTAAGTAGAGTCTCTTTCATAGGTGTGAAGTGCACCACATCTTTGAGGGGTAGGCTACGAAGTGTTTTCGAAAAATTTCACTTTCTTGCTACTCTTATCATGCGGAAGGTATAATCCAATTTCTCGTTTCTATTTTGACATTATGCCTTTTAGATCACTGGTACGTTTCAAGCTTTTCCTCAGATGTTTATGCATTGCTCGATCCAGGGAGTACTCTTACCTTTGTAACCCTCTTTAAAGCAAGAATCTTAGGTGTCAGTCTACAAACTCTTTGAGAACCCTTCTCAGTCTCTACTCCAGCTAGTGACTGTAACACCCCGTACCCAAAAATAGCCCTTAGTGCAGATTTCCAGAAATTGCGGGTGCAACCCACGGTTACCACCCACGAACCATAGGGTGACCCACCACCTGTGCTGGTGGTTCGTGGTTCACAACTGCGGCCCTCTCCGTAGAAACTCCCAGAATTTCCTCTAAGGGTTGACCCACGGCCAGACCTATGGTCCGTAGGCTAGGCCATGGTCTATGGATCAGACCCCAGGAAACCAGTAGCCTCTCCCAGAACCCAGAGAAAAATTGGCTAAGTCCTAACCCACGTTGGGACCTACGGACCATAGGTCAGACCACGGTCCGTGGTCTAGGGCTGTAGGTCGGATCCCCCAAAAACCAGCCTTAAGTACTGATCGACAGTTGACCAAGACGGATGGTCGACCGATCGATGGTACATCGGTCCCGTCCGTCGATCACTTTGACAACAGTTACGTCGAGGGTCTTTTGGTCTTTTCCTATTTGTTTGGACCCCTAAACTACATCATTTTAACCCTAGACTACGTGGTTTTGGTTAGTTTTAGCCTAGAAACATAACTAGAACTTACCTAAGGCAAATCATTCATCAAAACTTAGAAATTTAGAATGCTAAGTGGAGAAAGAAGTCAAGAACTCTAGTTTAAGAACGCATCAAGTTTCCTCCTGTTCCAGCCCTAAAATCGAAAGATTTCTCCATGGAATTCGTCACCAAGTATGTGGGATTTCACTAGTGGGTTCCTTTCGCCCATTAGGTCCCTAGAATTCAGTCAGATTCTTGGTTACCTATTATTAACTAGACGTAGGGTTTATAGGACATCAGCAGATTATCATGAATTATTTATTTAAATGATCCAAATCAGATTATCATGTGATTACTTGGTTTCTAGCATAAATTCTAGAACCCTAGTTATGTAGTTTTGTAGTTCTTAAATTAAACATGTCAGATATTTCAGATATACATGCCTCAGTTTTGAATGTGTAATTATCAGTACATTAATGTGCATTCTCAGTTTTCATGCCAGTTTTGAGCTATCTAGTATATTACAGAAATTCAATCTTAATGTGTGAATTATTTAATATATTGGGAGTAGCATAATACCGAGTTGGACTAGGGTCAATCACCAATATAGTCCCAGAACTACGAGCCACGTAAGTTGTAAGTCCCGTCTATAGTCATCATTTTAGTGATCACGCCAATATGCCTCTACACCTTTGGTAGGGTGTATTGGGTCCTCTCGATGGGGCGTATACATCGGACTCCACATTTAGCTTATGTGGTCTTATGTCGGTTATTAGTAGCTCCCACAGTTTAGTCAAACTCTATTGCAATGACCACATTTCAGTACAGTCAGTTTTAAATATCGGGATGTTATAAAAGTGGACTTTGTATTCAGTTAGTTCAATATTCAGTATCTATATCATGTTCAATTTATATCCTTGCTTTATTGCTTGTTCAGTTATTTGTTATTTTAGCTTTACTCTATTATGCATGCTCAATACCTCTCAAGTACTGATGCATACCTTGCACTACATCTTCTCTACCTCTCAAGTATTGATGCATACCTTGTGCTACATTTTCTCGTGATGTAGGTTCATGTTCTCATCTTTTATATCACGCAAAGTTCAGTTCCTGATCTCTAGCTTAGTAGCATCAATGGTGAGTCTTCATTCTCCGAGGATAATAGTCATGTTATTTACTTCAGCATTTAAGTTTTTTGGTTTCATTTTTGCTAGATTTTGCTGGGGTATATCCCAACACTTCTAGTCAGTTAGAGGCCATTTTCAGACATAGTTAGATGCAACTTAGTATTTGAGTTTGATATTTCTCTTGTATTAAAACTCTCAGATCTGATATATTCAGTTTTAGAATGCGTATTCCCCATCATTTTAATTTACTTGATATTTAAGCTTCCACATCAGTTATTATTAATCTTAGTATGCTCATGTCATGCAGCAGGGTTAGCTTGGGGTCACTTGTGATCCTAGGTCCTATGTCCGCGTCTTGGGGGTAGCTCGAGGCATGACAGTGACCCAGTTATAGCTAAACAGGTATACAAAAATTTCCCTGTCAAAGTCTCTTAGAAAAGCACCTCAACAAATCTTGTAGAGTTAAAAATGGTAGACTTTGATATCATTCTAGGCATGGATTGGTTACATTTCTATTATGC